>JALMQS010000108.1:3636800-3951073 GCA_024734495.1 Forficula auricularia
ATTTTGAAAACGGCTCTACCGATTTTGATGAAATTCACGAGGTTAGGGGTTTTTGGGTTGGCAATTCGATCTGTCCACGGTCTCATCTTCGTCTAAATTGTTTTTGATGGGTTTATTTCGTAATCAAATTAATTATTCTCAGGTAGAAAAATGGCAATCTTGGGGTTTTAAAAAAGGTTTCTCTTTTACTTTTGTACCAAGGCAGACAATGGGTTGGGTTAATACATTGTTCTCAAAGGCCTTGAAGAAGTATTGTGATTGTGGTTTTTAACATATTTTGTTCTCCCTAAACGTTAGAATTATTAATAAACGTTTTATAATTGTTTTTATAAAGAACCTTATTTATTTAATAGAATAACAAATAATCAAGAATTTATTTAAAAATATCTTTCGCATAAGCAGGTCTCAATTTTCTGAAAAAATAACACATTTTGATAGGTTTTATTTATTAACAATTGGATGAATATAAAATGAATCATGTGGTTGAATCAAAACAAAATAATTGGCTGTTCAAATAAGCAATAACTAAACCCGAACAGAAGCTCGGTGTCTCCGTAGAACCATTTGTTTACATCAAGCAGAAAATACACTGATTTTATTCCTTAAAAATTAAATATGTTACTCTCCGCCATAAAACTCTTTTATCAATATTTATTTTAAAATCTGTATTCACAAGTTCATTTAGCAATACAGTAAACTTTTTAGCCATAAAATAATTTTTACAACTATTTTAATAATGAAGCTGTTGAAGCTTTTATTTTTGTGATTAATTTGATTAAAGTTTGAATTTTTATTTAAATCTATATGATTAATTTATAATTATTTATTGAAACAAAAATGTATTTATATTGTAATTATTTGTTTCAATAAATAATTATAAATTAATTGTGTGATTTAAATAAAATTCAAACTTTTAATCTTATTTTAAATTGCCAAGATTTAGTTTGCCGAGAGTAGCAGAGTTATTGATTCTCAGAGAAATCACTGAGGCTGTCCTCCGCTTGATGCAAATAAATATATATCTAACTCTTAGGAACTGATGATGGCATTATTTAATTAAAGCCGAAACGTTTTCTATAATTGGGAGTTTTTTATTCAGCAGAGGCTACCCATTGGCTGAATCCCTCTCCATTACTTAATTATATACATATACAGCCATCAAATTGTATCAACTTTATAACCATTGAGGAATATCATCATGCTCGGACACCTTATACACAAATATGGGGCTCGTCTTCAAGGACTCATCAACTCTTAGGAACTGATGATGGCATTATTTAATTAAAGCCGAAACGTTTTCTATAATTGGGAGTTTTTTATTCAGCAGAGGCTACCCATTGGCTGAATCCCTCCATTACTTAATTAAATATATATATCTAAATCTATCTATCATATATAGTTTATATAATTTATTGCTGGTAACTAGTTTTGAAGGTTTGACCACTACAGTCTTTTTTAATTAAAATATTCTATTTGTTATTTCTCAAGGGTTCAAATTCGTTTTGTTATAATAGTAAGCTGGTCATTTCATAAAATAATTATTATTTATACATACTCTTTTCTTAATGGTCTGCCTAAAAGATTTCAAGATTTTGAAATAATACTTCAAGGAAATTCTCAAAACAATGATGATGAAAATGAAAAAGTTCCAAAACTTCATTTTCCTGCTACGTTATATCCATGGCGGGATTATCTTAAAATTGTGCTTGAAACTCCGGAAATTTCAAATGGTCTTCCACTCCATATATTAGAACATAATTATCAAAAAGACAGTTTGGATTTCATTTTTAAACCTAAACAGTAAGTAAATTAATTTAAATTATAAAATCATTTAAAATTTTTAATTTTTAATTCATCTTAAAACATCTTTTTATCTTTAATATTTACCATCATCATCGATTATATAGTCCTAAGACTGGTTTGCCGCAACCATCTGCCTCCACTCATATTTTTCATCATCTGTGGAAAATACTAGGGGGATATTACCTTTACTAGGAGATATAGATCTCCCCCGAGGAGTCAGGTTATAGAGCAGGGCTGTCCAACCTGGGGCTCAGCACAACAATTAATGCGGTCCGACATAAAACTATAAATTTCCTTAAAACATTGGGATTTTTATGTTACTGGAAAAGATAGATATCTGACCTGATATTTTTTTTTCTAAAATAATTTGAAATTAGAAAATCTCCCCAAAAGTTTCGAAGAATAAAAGGCATTTTTCACTTTTGAATGTGAAAAAATATATCGAGATTTCCGAAAAAATATTCACAATTTTGGCATATTTTGAACCATTTTTATTAGATTTAAATATTTTAACTACAAACTTTTGATTGAATGTATGACACTGCAATCAGACATTGAACTTAAAGAAATATTTAATAATGTCACTTTATTAAAATTTCATAAAAATATCTACTTAGAAACAAATATTCCTCCTGGCTTCACAATAATTATTCACTTTTTAGAAATATTAATTTACATATACCTACCTAAAGGTATTTTCGAGAATAAAATTCACTAAAAGCAAAATTATAAGCTCAAATATCAGGTGACAAAAATAACCAAGTTTAGAATAATTAAAAATTTTCATTTTTTTAAAAATAATTATCATTTCAGTAATTAAGAATAATTAATCTAGAAAAATTCCAAATACAAGCCCAGACCTTTTTTTTAGACTAGTAAAAGTTAATTTCTTAATTTATATTACTCTAGGAGTGGCCTTTTGACTATTTTCCTTAGACTAATTGGATACTCGTTATTTATATAGAGAGAACATTCAATTAATTCAAGAATGTTAAGAAATAATTAAACTCAATATACATATTTCTAAGACTTCAAATTGCTAATAGAAGTAGATAAATTATTTAAAAACAAAATCCTGAAGGAAAAGAGCATATAGCACTACTTTTCATTGTTTCATTGTCATTGTTGCCCTATGTTCCGTGACCCCCAAAATTCAGTGTCGTGACCCATAGTTTAAGAAGCACTGCTCTAGACCAAATTTTTTTAAACAAGACCCCCTCCCCCGACACTGGTGTCCCTCTTCACCAATGTTAAAATCTGGTCACCTTAGATTAGATACATATTTATCATTTAAAATGATTAATTCACTGTAACTACAAACAGCGTACCGAGTCTTATCACTTTTTTCTCCAATTTATTTTGTAACAGGTACCCACCCACTACATAATTAATACTTAATTTTTTGTTTAAACTTCTAGGTTCATAATGTATGCTGAAACTTTTGGATATAAAATAAAATATCGTAAAGGAAGTTTACAAAAAAATACGAAGTTGATTCACATAAATGAGGAACCAGTTTATAAAACCTCTATAATTGATACGAAAATTTTCATTAAAGATGAAAAAGCTAGACTATTATTACAGAATAATGAAGATCTAGATGATTGTATTAATTTATCAGATGATAGTGAAGACAATAACGAAGATCCTGAGACATTAATAATTCCTTTGGCATATTACGATTATTGGATGATAGAAATAAAAAAAATGACTCAAGCAAACGGTTCAGTAAGTTTAAAGGCTTTGTAATTTAAGCTAATTTCTATTTTATAATGAACAACATATATAATAATAATTTCTAGCATTCCCTTTAAAAAGTAAAACTGGATCCTATTAGTGTCGCTACATTGTCTGTCTCTCCTCTACAGAGCATTGTAGATACTAAACTAAATGAATAAATTATTTTTAAATTGAAAGGTTTTTACTTTACCATACAGGGTATTGTAATCGTGCATGAAAAAAAGTGTTTTTTTTTTTGCTTCTTTTTTTCGAAATATCTCAAAAACGGCGGAAACTATTTTGATTAAAAAAATTGAGCGAAACCATGGCATTTCGGTCTACAAAAAAAAAATAAGTGAACATCGAAAAAATTATATTTTACGAGATAATAATTGTTTTGTCAAAATGTCTGTTAGTCTGTGTGTTACCAAATTTTGTGGACGAGCTAGCTCAAAAATAGTGTGAATATCAAAACCAAATTTCACACGTAGCTTTGGTCCATTGAGATTAAGAGCTGATTAGATTTTGGTGCATATCGACCCAAAATTAAGGGGTTTGGAGGGGGTTAAAAATTAAAAATCTAGGCCATTTGAGCAAACTCAACCAAATTTTGTATACATAATCAGTGGGACCCCAGAAGTCTAAAAATGCAAAAACTAACCTCCCAAAAAGGGAGGGGGAGGGGGTCAAAAAATGAAAATCTAGGGCCTTCTACCAAACTCAATCAAATTTTGTATACATAATCAGTGGGCCCCCAGGAGTCTAAAATTGCAAAAACTAACCCCCCACACCTTCATGATTATAAATAATTTTATTAAATATTAAATATAAGTGAGGGGCTAGGTTGTATGGTAAAGTCAAGTGGATGGCCACATCAGAACACGTCAGCTTATTTTAGTCACAAACTAATAAAAGACAATATGGACATAATGCTGAATCAATAAAATAAATAATAATAATTAACTGAAATTATTATCTTTTATTAGTTTGACTAAAAAAACTTTTTCAATTTAAAAATAATTTAAAAAATTAAGTCACTTAAGTTTTGGAAAAATCTTATAATAAATGGATAAAATCTTGAAATTTAGAACTTCTAATATATTTATTTTTCTCCAAATCAAAAATCGTATTAAAATAATTGAATGATTATTTTGGTATTTCATGTGTGGTCACAAATAAAAAAAATATTTTTTTTAACACCGAGTGTGTATCCCTGAAAAATCTCTTTAAGTAGAAATGGGTTTAAATGTTTAAGATTGATTTAGAAATCCCCTGAGATACAAAAATGGGGAAAGAATAAAAAATATTTTTTATCATAGTGTGTGAGATGTTCCCTGTAAAATATTTATAAGTAGAATTAGGTTTAAGGTGTTTCGCGACAATACTAGCAAAAAGTTAATGCTAGAGTATATAGAACAGACAATAAGGATTCATAATTCATAAGCCCAAAACTTTTTGCTGTTTATGTACCCTACTAGCCAATCCCGTGCTCGTTTGGCAAATCTGGCAACGCTCTCTGAGCTTGTATATATTTTATCATAGAAATTTCAGATAAAGTACATTATAAAGGGAGATTGATAAAACAAAAAGTTATTAATAAGCGATTAAAAGCTGTTGCGACAATGGCTGAAGCGAAAAAACGTCAAAAAAATTACTAAAGTTAACCCACTTTTTATTACGTTAAATAAATGCGTTGTTGCTAGCTTGTTTTTAGTGTAAATTTTTCATTATTTATTCATTATTATCTCAGAAACTGTGTTGTAACTATGAATTAAAATTTGCTTAAAATATGTATTAGTTATTGTTTAATGTTGGTTTAGTTTTTTATAACAATGGTAAGAAGAGTTTCTTAATTATAATTAAATATGTATATAAACTTTCCGATATCCCGTATAGTGCAATGTATAACAGTGAAAAACTATCTTTGGAATTTATTATCTACGGAACTATATTGTTCATAAATTTCGTTTTACCACCAATCGATGCAGAAGTATTTAAATAATTTTCTGCCTAAATTTCAAAAAAAAATGCTACGAAAACCCATAAGGTGAAACAACTACCTTAAATTTTTAAAATTTATTTAGAAATCCCTTAGGTACAAAAACAGTGTAAAACATGCTACTTTCGTGCTATTCTAAAACGTAATTTTAAATAAAAAATCAGGCTACTTCTATTTGAAATCTTTACAGGGATATCTCACATTCCATGATAAAAGCATTTTATTACATTTTCGACCATTCCCAAAATAATCATCCGAATAAAATTTTAATACAATTTTTGATTTCGGGAAAAAAAATATACATATATTTTGTAAATTTTAAGGTTGTATCATTTTTAATTTACAATGTCAGACAGACAAACAGACACATTATTCTACCTGTGAACGGAACCCTAAAAATATATATATTTCGTCGGCTTAGAGTGTAAACCTGCTAAATCCATTTTTTATCATATATGACATATTAATACCGTTCGTAAGAAAAAAAGATGCAGCATCATCAAAGTAAAACTTCTACTTAAAATTTCGATCGTAGTGTTGTAGGAAAAAATATGAAAAATAGTTTCTTTCCATAACAACAATATTCAATTTTTAACCGACTTCAAAAAAGGAGGAGGTTCTCTATTCGACTGAATTTTTTTTTGTGTCTATGTTACCTCATATCTCCGCCAATTGTGAACCGATTTTGAAAAAAAAAATTTCATCGGGTTCAGTCTAGCTTCCGATTGGTCCCGTTTTTTTTCATTGGTATTAGACCTTTTTTGTTAGGTTTATTCAGGCCTAACTTCTTTGTTTATCAACCGATTTCGATGATTCTTTTTTTATTGGAAAGGGGGTATCTTAGGGATGGTGCCATATTAATTTGGTCAAGATCTGATGATATGATCACTATTAATAACATCACTTAAAAGAGAAAAATAAAAATAATTTTTAAGAAAAAATAAAACCGACTTCAAAAAAATAAATGCAACAAATAAAATACACTAAAAGGTATAAAATAATTATTATCTTATTTAGTTACAACTAAACGACGAAATATTAACATGAAATTACTTTTTGAAGTCGGTGCCAAACAAACTATACCTATAAGCGAGCGTACCCGCCAAACGTACTAAGTAAGATCCGTCGAGTGCGATCCATAAAAGGTATATGTTTGGTACCGACTTCAAAAATAATTTCATATTAATATTTCGTCGTTTAGTTGTAACTAAATAAGATAATAATTATTTTATACCTTTTAGTGTATTTTATTTCTTGCATTTAATTTTTTTGAAGTCGGTTTTATTTTTTCTTAAAAATTATTTTTTGTTTTTTTTCTCAGCCCTTAAAAATTTCCTTGATGTGAGTTAGCAGGTTTACACTCTAAGGCGACGATATGTTCTACTATAAAAATTAAAAATAAATTATTTCTTGTATATATTTGTATTTTGTTCATTCCTTACTAATTGTCTTTGTTTTTTTTTTGTTTTTTTTTAGAAAGATTATTTAGTAAATATCCATTCTAAGCTTCCGCCATCTTTTCGTTGGTTGATTGAGGAGATGGCTAAATTAATTGAGATTTCACCAGAAAAGATTTTCTTCGATTTAGTTTATCTTGAACGCTTATATTATGAAAACGTGATATGTCATGAGAATGAAGATTGAGAATTTTAACCATAGTTTGTCCAAATAATATTTTTTTATCAATTTTAATCAATGAAAACTAAAAAGCTCTCTCTACGGTTGAAGAAATTTATTATTTATTATTTATGAAATCATACATTACATTTGATTTATTAATTATGTGATATTATGACTAGTTTATTTTTTAAGAGAGAATTTTCACTAAAAAATACAATTATTATTTTTCGTTTTAATATTTAACACACTAATGTTTCGGTCTGTTTAGAGTTTAGAGCTATATAAATGAACTACTATCAAAATACACCTCGACACACACTTTACTCTTAACAAGGAGCAAATTAATAAAATATTTGTGAAATCTACCTTGTATTTTATATTTTAAAATTTAAAAAGTTTCTAAAATATTTGTGAACCTACCATGTATTTTCTTTACTTTATTAATGCTTGTTATTTTATTGTTAAATTTCGTGGCTGTGATGAAACTGTACTAGATGAAGGAGGAGGTATCAGCCAAGGATGGAATCACTGGGTTCAATAAAACACCTTTAATGGGACGTTTCGGCCTGAATTTTATTTGGCCATCTTCAGTCAATTAGGAGTTATACACAAAATGCGGTCCGCCTCCGTGGTGTAATGGTCAAAATAACTGACTGGCAACCCGGAGGTCTCGGGTTCGATTCCCGGCTATACCCAGACATTTTTTCTGTAAGTATAGGGTCTGGTAATAAAAATTAAGTGGGAGATAAATTTAACCTAATTTATCGCGCGGAGAATTTACCACTGCTCGAAGCTCCTAAAACCTTAGTAAATTGGATATTGAATTGTATCTAAGTTTCTGAGATTGGCTCGTGATCCCGGCTTCTTTTCCTTCTACTTTGTTCTTTTCACGATGGAGGGGCCAGCCCATACAGGCCTTTAGGGGATCCACCTTCTGGTGTATCTCCTTCTCTCATCAATATCATTAAAAAAAAAAAAAAAAAAAAAAAAACACATATGTGATCGAACCAAGCCTTGCCAAAAATAAATTTTTTTTTAGCTTCATGTGAATTTATAACGTGCCTGGACCCAAAAGTTTCAGTTCAGAATGAAGATGGCCAAATAAAATTCAGACCGAAACGTCTTATTAAAGTTGTTTTATTGAACCCAGTTATTCCATCTTTGGCTGATGCCTCCTCCTTCATCTAGTACAGCTTGTTATTTTATTTGAGATTTAAAACAAAAATTTCCAAAACAAAAACAATTTTATAATTATTATTATTTTTTATTAATTTAAAAAAAAAGTATTTTTCCTTATCTAAAATCTTTGCTTAAATATAATTTAAAAATAATATCATTTTATTAGACTATAAAATTTTGTGATAAAAATGTACCTTTTATTATTTATGAGATTTGTTAATAGAGGCGTTCAGCAAAAAACGACCTAGATTAGAAATTTTTTGATGAGATATTCTCATCAGAATACACAGCCTTTCGACACCTAAATCTTCAGTCGTTTTCAAGTGCTTCCAAAAAATCAAGAGTTGAGATCCTGGGAGCGTTCGCTGTACCCTTCTACATAGATATTATTATTATTAATTTAAATTTAGGGAACGAAGAAAAGATTATTTTTGATACAATTTGATGGCTGTATATGTATATAATTAAGTAATGGAGAGGGATGGGTAGCCTCTGCTGAATAAAAACTCCCAATTATAGAAATGTTTCGGCTTTAATTAAATAACGCCATCATCAGTTCTAAGAGTTGATGAGTTCTAAGACGAGCCCCATATTTGTGTATAACTTTATAACCATTGAGGAATATCATCATGCTCGGACACCTTATACACAAATATGGGGCTCGTCTTCAAGGACTCATCAACTCTTAGGAACTGATGATGGCATTATTTAATTAAAGCCGAAACGTTTTCTATAATTGGGAGTTTTTTATTCAGCAGAGGCTACCCATTGGCTGAATCCCTCTCCATTACTTAATTATATAGAAAAGATTATTTTTATTATAGACAAAAGGATCAGCTGGAGCTCGAACCCGGGATCTTTGCATGTGTACTGCAATTATTTGTCTTTTGGATTGACCATTCAGTCAGAGTTTCTATTAATGTTATCATGTTTTTTATTCGCCCTTCTTTTTTTTAATTTCAAAGCGGATATGGGATTGGATTTTCAAGCTGGCTTATCGCTATCAGCTAGAGAAGAAAAACGAACGTTTCCATTCGAATTTTGGAAGCACTTGAAAACCAATCTGCAATAGATGTCAAAACGGGACTTAAAGACGCATTCACACTACGCTGACGTGTAGTGTTAACTCATCAAAAATCTCTAATCTAGGTGGTTTCAAACGAAACTTTCTTTGATAAACAACTCAACACCAAATTTACAATTTTTTAAAAGAATAAATTAAAGAATATGTTATCTTCTTGATGTGATGAAATTTCTCTATTAAAAGAGTTATTAATTTTATAAATAATTATATTAAATATTGAAATAAAATGTATAATTTTCGAATTTTGTTAATCATCAATTTAGTCTAGGATTAACACATTTTAATTTAAAAAGGTATTTTTGGAGTAAAATGTCTTTAAAAAAACTGGTTTGAAAATGATGAAAAACTAAAAATGTATAAATTTACCTATATATTTTTTTTAATGATATCAAATTATATCGAAATTATGTTTTATAATGGATGCATGTATATATAAATTTGTATTTATTTTTAATATTAAATAAAGAGATGTACATATATTATGTAGATATACATATTTATAAATTATTGGTTGCCTATTGTATTAAATTAATGTACCATACATACAAATATATCTAAATTATTTTATTATATTCTCAGCAGTGGCATAGACCAGAAAATTTTCATGAGGGGCTCACCCCTGAGCCCTGCCCTTGGGTGGTTCTGCACCCCCCCCCCCCGCTGTGGCTACGCCCCTTGGTGGATATATCACAAATTGGCGATCCTGTCAATCTAATATATTTCTGTAATCCTTAATTTTATTAAATAATGTTTTATTTTTAATAAATAGTTAAGCTATTTATACTGAACAAAATGACACTTTATTTTTGAAAATCGGTTTAGAAATAATGGATTTTAAAAAATAAGGTGTCATTTTATTTGCAATAAAATTCTTAATATTATATTTTATTAAATAATGTTCTTTTTGATAAAACTAACAATTATTGAAATATAAAAGAAAAATAGTTGATATATCACAAATGGCCATCTTTTCATTTTTCCAATCCAATATATTTCTGTAATTGTTAGTTTTACCAAATATTGTTTTATTTGATAAAAAGTTAAGCCATTTACACTGAAGAAAATGACACTTTATTTTTGAAAATCGGTTTAGAAATAATGGAGCTATGACGGAAAATCGAATTTCAATGTATAAAATGATTGAATAATATTATAAAATAGTTTTCAGGATATAACTCCGTTGTTTGTCAATCGATTTTAAAAAATAAGGTGTCATTTTATTTGCAATAAAATACTTAATATTTATTAAAAAGTTCTTTTTGATAAAACTAACAATTATTGAAATATAAAAGAAAAATAGTTGATATATCACAAATGGCCATCTTTTCATTTTTCCAATCCAATATATTTCTGTAAACGTTAGTTTTATCAAAAATTGTTTTATTTGATAAAAAGTATTTATACTGAACAAAATGACACTTTATTTTTGAAAATCGGTTTAGAAATAATGGAGCTATGATGGAAAATCGAATTTCAATGTATAAAATGAAAGAATAATATTATAAAATCGTTTTCAACCTATAACTCCGTTGTTTGTCAATCGATTTTAAAAATAAGGTGTCATTTTATTTACAATAAAATACTTAACATTTTAGTAAATAATCTCTTTTGATAAAACTAACAATTATTGAAATATAAAAGAAAAATCAATTGATATATCATTTTCAGTTAAAAGTTAAAGGCCGACCTTCTCTATAAATTGGCCTGGGTGAAAGAAACCTTTAGAGCCGTAAAATATTTTTCAAAGATAAAATAAAAGGATTCCAAATAAACGTATTGTAAAACCTCTTACATGGAAATGATTTTGCCACAGGAAAACAAAAAATATAGATAAAGGTAAAGTATCAAAGTTTCAAATAATGTACAGTGTACATAGTCCTGCTTCGATCATTCCTGTTTCACTATAGACTGGTTTGAAAATTCCAAAACAAATTTTATTGATGCTTATGTATATATACTAGGATGGTCTTTATTTTGGGTATTTTCGAATTTTTACTCCGACAAGGGCTCATATGGTTCGAAATAAATAAAAGAATATCCCCCAAGTTTCAAATCTATCTCAATTATAACCTGTGTCTCCAGCGATATAAGTTTCTCATCTAAATATCATGAGGTTTTTGCCATTGAAAGATCAATTTTTATTCCGGCCAAAGTAACGGTTCAAAAAATTTGAAACTCTGTAGACTATCCTTATAATAGTAGCTATACTCTCAGAATTATTAAAGATTTTTAGCTATTATAATTTTGGATTCTATAACTTAGTAACAGTAAGATATAGCAGTATTTTATTTAGCTGTAACTCCAAAATTATAATAGCTAAAAATCTGTAATAATTCTGATGGATAGCTAATATTATAAGGATAAAGTCTACAGAGTTCCAAATTTTGAACCATTACTTTGGCCGGAATAAAAAATTGATCGTTCAATGCCAAAAACCCCATGTTATTTAGATGGGAAACTTAATCGCTGGGTCAAAATTGAGATAGAGACTTGAAACTTGGGGGATATTTTTTTTTATTTATTTCGAACCATGTGACTCCCTGTCATCGTAAATATCCGAAAATATCCAAAATAAGGAGCACCATAATGGTTATGCTCAATTTTTTTTATCAAAATAGTTTCAGCCGTTTTAAAGATGTTTCAAAAAAAAACACTTTTTTCATTCACAATTACAATATTTGACCATACCCTGTATGGTAAAGTAAAAAATCCCGGTAATGTCTTACTCATGTGTAGACAATTTTTTACATATTAATACTTTTTAAAGTTACGAAAAAAAATTGTCTCTACCCTAATATATAGGTATATTTTTTAAAATTAATTTATAATAATCAAAAAACAGTAAATTGCATAAAAAATACATTTGAGAATTTATTTAAGAATTTTATATCGAAATATTTCGGCGAATATTGGCCGAGCTGGATTATCTTATCGAGCAACGGGATTCTTTCCTATTCATTCCTGGGTTAATTTAGTGTCGAGATATACTCGAGGCAACATCGACCACAGTGTACAGACAATTAAAGGTAAACAGCCCTTAATATCTATCCCTATATTTTTATATATTATATTTGTACACACCACATTTTCTTTTCTAATTCATAACAAAATATTATATTATAAGATTGGAGTAATTTTTGGAGACGGACTGATAAGTGAATTAAGTGGATATTGATGAGGCAGTCCAAAAAAGAAGAAGATAATTTACACTATCTTTTTATTCATAAAACCGACGTCTCGGAGGATATTCCTCCTTCTTCAGGGTTTTGAAAAGTCAGTGAAGGAAATCCAATGCTTAATAATTATTACATTGTAATTCTGCTGAGAATGAAATACAAGATATTATTGTTACTGCCACTGAAAGAGGAGACAGAGGGGAATGCCGCATTGGATTTCCTTCACTGACTTTTCAAAACCCTGAAGAAGGAGGGAATATCCTCCGAAACGTCGGTTTTATGAATAAAAAGATAGTGTAAATTATCTTCTTCTTTTTTTGGACTGCCTCATCAATATCCACTTAATATTATATTATATTTTTGAAAAAAATGCCGAAAAGTAGCTTTAAATAAATGTCTTCTACCTCTGTTCCGAAATACTTTCAATCCACAACTGCGATTTAATTTATTCAGCACTCTGTCCACCCAACGAGAGTTTCCTATAATAAACATATTCTAGGTGATAAAACTTGTATTTTTGTTATTAAATTTATTAAGAGTTGAAATTTTGCTTAAATCACCTATAATTATTTAGTACCTGGACCATCGAGCGATGCTCGGTAATTTTTTGTTTCAGTTAAAAGCGATATATTAATATTATTATTAATTTTAAATTCAAGTAAAAAGATCGATTTTTAATCGCAGCCAAATTAAAATAAAATTGAAATAAAACTGCCAAAAACCCCATGTTATTTAGATGAGAAATTTACATCGTTGGGGGCACAGGTTATAATTGAGATAGAGACTTGAAACTTGGGGGATATTTTTTTTATTTATTTCGAACCATATTGAGCCCTTGTTTGCGTAAAAATTCGAAAATACCCAAAATAAGGACCACCCTAATATATACAGTATGTGTGTAATAGTAATAGTATACCTAGTATATAATCACCAAAACCATTAATAAAACTTACATCCTAATCTCCCAAGAGGAAACATGGAAAGAAAAAACATTATATATTTTTCAAAATTTGCAATGCATACATCTTAATTAAAATTTGTAACTAAATACTGAAATATTTGTGATAGACTGATGATGAAGGCAATGCCTTCGAAACTATAGTCTCTAGAAATAATTAAAAATTATTTTATTTAAAAAACAGAAGACTCTCATTTTATTTTTAACCTAAAATTAATAAAACATTTAATAGTTATTTAATTTTATTTATTTTCTTAGAAAGACAGACTAGTAAGCGAAATAAGTAGATTATAATGAAAGGCAGTCCATAAATGATTTAAATTTTATTCAATTCCGACGTTTTGGAGACTTTTTCTCTCCTTCTTCAGGGTGTTGAAAAGTTATTGATGGGAGAGTATAACTCGGTTCCCATTTGTATCTCCTTTCCGTGATAGCAACAATATTACAATATTTTCCAACTTTATAGATAACCAAGTACACTTATGGTATAATGTAGGAAAACATTGTAATATTGTTGCTATCACTGAAAGGAGAGACAAATGGGAACCGAGTTATACTCACCCATCAATAACTATTCAATACCCTGAAGAAGAAGAGAAAAAGTCCCGAAACGTCAGAAATTGAATAAAATTTCAATAATTTATGGACTGCCTTTCATTATAACCTACTTATTTAATAGTTATTAAAATTTCCATTTTTATTGATATTTAAGTAATTGTTGTTTTCCTCTTATATAAAGGTTCTGAGGAAGATTAAATTCTTAATCGAAACGTCGCCAATAGAAAATCAATTTTTTAATTTTTATTATTTTCCTGATTACCTCACTTATATTTCAGCCAATATAAAAAATATTTACAGAGCCATATTTAATGCTCACTTGTTAAAAATTGAATATTGAGCGCCTGAAAATGCAATCTGCAGCTCAGAGCGTGCTATTTGAATGCATACCCTGTTCTAGCCAGGCGGCCCTGTGTCTTTCTATTACATCTACTACTAGCATGGTAACCAATGGAGTAAGAAAAGCGAGTAAAAATTGATCCAAAAGTGAACAAATTAATTTCCAAAGCTTACATGAATTATCATTTGATGAGGTTTTCATTTTAAGAAACTAATTGGATGCAGTGCCGGATGTAGGATTCTTCGGGCGGGATATATATTCGCCCCCCACCCCCTAAAGAGAATTTTCTAAACATTTTTTACTATAATTGAATGTAATGGAAGGCAGCCCAGAGGTAGTGAGGAAAGAAAAAAAATTAACACATATAAAATAAGGTGTAATTTATTGGAATCCTTCCTCCTTTCCTTTCAAACCGACGTTTCGGAAGATTTTTCCCTCCTTCTTCAGGGTTTCAAAGGGTCAATGAATGAAACAAATAAAATGTTTCCTTATTCTCTCCACAGTAGTGTTCAAAAACTTTCTTCATTTTTAACAAAGGCATAGAAAAAACAATTTTTTTTTCCTCCTTTTTTCTTAATAGAGAAGAAGGAAACATTTTATTTGTTTCATTCATTGACCCTTTGAAACCCTGAAGGAGGGAAAAATCCTCCGAAACGTCGGTTTGAAAGGAAAGGAGGAAGGATTCCAATAAATTACACCTTATTTTATGTGTTAATTTTTTTTTCTTTCCTCACTACCTCTGGGCTGCCTTCCATTACATTCAATTAAAGTTTCTACCAGTCCGTCTCTCTCCAGAGAAAATTTCGTTGCAAAAAATTTTTTTACTATTTTTTTTTTTGTACATTTCCAGATAATTTATTATTTTTTTGTTAGGTTAGTATTGAATCATTGAATTTATTGGAAAATTTTTGTCAAAGGAAGGGTAAGTTGGGAAAAATAATAAGAAATTTGGTATTGATAAATAAATGAAACACTGTTCTAACACTTAAATCTACAAATAGTAACAATAATAATATTAAAAAATAAACTTTACTATAGAAAAAATAAGAAAATAGATAAATATACAGACAGTCATGGGACTGTCGGTAGAAGATTTGCTTCTTCGTCGTTGATATGCATTGTCCATTGATTACAAATAATAAAATAATAAAAATCAAAAAATATTGAATAAAAAAAAGTCAATTATAATAATGAAATAAGAAGATGTCGGAAACAGAATTTTTTTCAAATAATAAATTATAAAAAATTTACAGAATATGTATTGAAAAATATGTAAACAATTGAGATCTATTGTGTTTGTATCATAGAAACTATAGGTTTGTGATAACTGAAATAAGACACGTAAATTTGTGATTCAATATTTTGTGAATATCTTGAAAAAACTGCATCAATGGTGGTTCCATATTTAGTTGTAGATGTTTTAATTTTCTCCATAAATGTGGCCCAACTAAGTGGGTTCTAACCGGCTTATAAATTGGTGTAGCTTTTACAGATGGCAATTGTCGCAAATCTCCTATCAAAATAATATCTACGTTTCCGAAATCTGCAGAGTGGTTTCCAGTAATTTGTTTTAATCACAAATCAATTTTACATAAAAGTTCCGCACTAATCATACTTAGAGTATTTCATCAATGATGAGTACTTTGACATATCTAA
The DNA here is from genome assembly GCA_024734495.1 of Forficula auricularia. NCBI lineage: Eukaryota > Metazoa > Arthropoda > Insecta > Dermaptera > Forficulidae > Forficula > Forficula auricularia. The sequence goes on from JALMQS010000108.1 coordinate 3,652,893, forward strand.
AAAGCGTTCTGTACAAATGCAATGTTTCGGACGATAAAGGCAACAAGTTCGAAATAGAAATTCTAAGGGCCGGTTGTATGTCGCAAAATAAATGCTTTTTACCACTAACAAACGGTAGATGGTAAATGGAGCCACTGGGATGGGCAATCAGATGACAGGCACCGCTTTCCTCTCTCACTTCCCCTACCAGCAGCCCAGAATCGTAGCGGAATGGGAATCTTACGGGGTCGCTTTTTCCCATTTAGACCCTGCCCAGCGCGCTTAAAGAAGCAAAGCTTCAATAATATATAAAATTATCAACATATTACATATTAAAAATTTAGAGAAAAAATATTATTAGATATGTAATACTTTTTTCCTAGATTTTGCTTTAGAAAAAATCTTGTATTAAATCGTTGAATCCGATTTTTCAAATACTTCATTTTCTATATAAAGTATAGATAACCCATCTAGCCTTTCTGGTCCCATATTTGATCTTAAATAATATTTTATTCTCTTTAGTACAGCGAAATATCTCTCTCCAGAAGCATTTGATACTGGAATTGTCATATATATTAGTATTAGTATTATATAAGTAATAAGTTTAGGAAAACGTATTTTAATCAAAACGAGGTGAAATCTGTTTTTTCCTTTACTCATATTTTTTTTATCACCGGCTGACCGTGTCCCTTGTTTGAATAATAAAGATTAATCAATGAGGTTTGAGATGTTTGATGCAAATATACATATAGGATTATTATATATATAGAAAGAAGAATCCACGTAAATTTTTAGCTTTCTATCTTAACCCATAATGAAATTTCGATTTTTGAAGAAAATAGATTAAGGTATTATTAAAATATTGATAACTTTGACAAGAATAAAGATATTATAAGGGGTCATTTTTTTCTTTTTTTAATGCACTTTTTGAAAAAAAATTTAAAAATTGAGAATTTTTTTAATACTTCTTTTGCCTTTTTTACTCAAAAAATTGGAACTAGGTGGATATTTTTTTCTACAGATATAATAATATATCAAAAAATCAAAAATATCGAAGAGTGTCACCGACTAAACGTCGTTGAATTGGCATGGAATGACCCATATATATACAAAGAGGAAATCCCCGATTCAGCTTTTTTGGCGCTCTTAACATATTATTATTTTGAAACATAATTTTTGTAGGTTTTTTTAAAAGTAAAAACATTATTTTATTTAAGGGTGCGTGCTAAAGTTCGTGCGGAGTTTGTGAGTAAAAGTCATACAGCGATTAGGCAAACAAAAATCTTTATTCAATCAATGATATATTCTCCATCGTTTTCTATAATCTTTTTCCAACGTTCTGGCAGCAGACGGATGCCTCGATCATAAAAACTGCGCGGTTTAGATGCGAAGAACGAAGACACGCCGTTTTTTAAGGCCTCCAAAGAGTCAAAGTTTTGCAATGACCGGAACAAGTGATAGTCAGATGGTGCGATATCAGGAGAATACGGTGGATGCGTTAGGACATCCCATTTCAGGCTCTTCAGCTTGCACAGCGTCTTTTTCGAAACGTGTGGTCTGGCGTTTTCCTGATGAAAGATGACTCCCTTGCGATTTGACAAAATCGGACGTTTCTCTTTGATTTCTCGATTCAAATTGGTTAATTGGAGATAGTACTTGTCCGAATCAATCGTTTTGCCAGCAGGGAGAAGCTCAAATTAGATTATGCCATTGCAATCTCACCAAACTGAGAGCATCACCTTCATCGGGTGTAAACTGGCCTTTGGCATTGCGTCACCATGCTCACCTGGATGTTTCCATGTCCGTTTACGCTGAACATTGTTGTAGAGGACCCATTTCTCATCGCCCGTCACTAATCGATCCAAAAACAACTCGTTATTGAGCCGCCCGAGTAAAGAACGGCCGCAGAAATTCGTTTGATTTTGTTCTTCTCGGTCAGCAAATGGGGCACCCATATATCGAGCTTCAAATCGGATCCCATCTTTTTTAAACGCAGAAAAGCGGTTTATCTGTCAACGTTTAGTGCTGTAGCAACTTGTTCTGTTGAAATTCGCAGGTTATTGAGCACTAAAGTACGCAAAACATCGTCATCAATGTCAGAAGGTCGACCAGAGCGTGGCTCTTCTTCAAGGTTAAATTCTCCGCGCCGAAATTTAGCAAACCATTTTTCCACAGTTCGTTTAGCTGGTGCTTGATCCTGATAAACATCTTGAATGTTTTTCACGGCTTCAGCAACGTTTATTCCCTTCCGAAACTCGTAAAGCATAACATGCCGTAAATGCACTTTATCGATATTCATTTTTAAAGTGATATTTATCGAAGCAGTTTGTATGAAAACAGATGATTTTTTTTTAATGAAAGCTGAAGACGTCACCTTTCCAAGGATATATAATATGTAGGAGTAGGCATTAATGACAACAAGTTACGACGCTCATAACTCCATCTATTGAAACTCCACACGAACTTTTGCACGCACCTCAATAATATATTGATATATATATATATTTATATAAAAAATAATAAAAAATATTACTTTACAATTATATATATATATTTTTTTTTAGTTTTTTTTCTATAAATCATAGGTAAAATCTTATTAAAAAAAAAAAAAAAAAAGATAAAAATAAAAATTGTCAAGATCCCACTATTAAACCTGTCTTAAAAATTGTTAAATATAAATAGATAAAAGTTTGAGATAAAATTTTTTCAAAAGAATGAAAAAATATACTCACTCTAACAAAAATTACTTAAATTAAAGTAATTTTTTGGATACAGACTGATAAGTGAATTGGGTGGATATTGATGAGGCAGTCTAAAAAAAGGAGATAGTTTAGACTATCTTTTTATTTATAAACCGACGTTTCGGAAGCTTATTCCCTTCTTCTTCAGGGGTTTGAACTTAAAAGTCAGTGAAAGAAATCCAATGTGACATTCCCTCTGTCTTCTCTCTCATTAGCAGTAACAATAATATATCATATTTCATTCTCAGCAGAATTATACTGTAAACGATATATTCAAGTGTACCTATACGATATATATATCTAACAATAATATATCATATTTCATTCTCAGCAGAATTATACTGTAAACGATATATTCGAGTGTATACGATATATATCTAATATATTGTTTACAGTATAATTCTGATGAGAATGAAATATGATATATTATTGTTACTGCCAATGAGAGAGAAGACAGAGGGAAATGTCACATTGGATTTCCTTCACTGACTTTTCAAAACCATGAAGAAGAAGGGGAAAATGACTCCGAAACGTCGGTTTATGAATAAAATGTTAGTATAAATTATCTTCTTTTTTGACTGCCTCATCAATATCCACTCAATTACTAACATTTTTAAACAAAAAAAATCGAGTGTATCAAAACTTTTAATAATTTGTCCCTATTTATTTTCTCAAAAGTACACAAAATTTCTTTAAAAAATTGGTCTAATTTGGTTCATTTTATAATAAGTAGAGACCAGATTTTTATGCAGTAAAGACTGCAAAAATATGCCGTAAAATATGCAGTTAAAAATGCTGAAATATGCATGTAATATGCAGCATTCGTTGAAATATGCAAAAATATGCAGTAAAAGAAAGCCAAATAAATTTTTTCCATGCACTAAAAAATTAAAATTGACGACAAAAAGACTATATATTTGAAGGAATGCTATGAAATGAATAAAATGATAAAGTAAGTTATAGACACCAAATGTCAAATGTGCACATTTATTGCGTAAAAAATTGCAGAAAATTCTCATTACATTTAATATATTAACAAATCTTTAAACTCAAAGAAATAATAGGTGCACTTGAATAAAATCAACTTAATAAATAGTTCCCAAAAGCCATAAAAAAAGAAATAATTAACAAAGGATCTCAAAGATAGTTAAAATTTGATTATAATTGTAAATAATTTATGTTTACAAGTATTTTTTTAATTATCTTCAGGAAATTATGTCTACGGTCACTTAAATAAAATTGATTATTATGATGAAATGGAGCGGTCCACATCCAAAGACGTAATGGGGGCGAATTTAAAGGAACTTTAAACCCCCACTTGAAGACTTTGGAAGAAAAAGATTGCAAACTTAACGGCATTTTCGAGTAGAGTATAGTATTTATTCAAATCAAAGTACAACTGAATAATAAGAAGAATAAGTTGATTGTTGTTTTTTAGCTATATTTACATCCTTTGTAATCCGTCCAACACTACACTCTTCTCGTTGAGACCTATTTTTATTTTTTCGAATTTAAATTAGTGTCCCCCTGTTTTTTTTTTCTTTTTTTCATTCTTTCTCCGAAAAGTTACTTTGAAAACATCTGTATTGGGCGTGAAATATACAATTTTATGCAATACTAGCTGCAAGGCCCGCCTTCGGCGGCCCTCTTACTAGCCAGTGGGCACGCCCCCCCTGCCCCCCCCCAAACCCACCGGCACCCCCACCCCCGCGCCATGCCCAACCCCCGCCCCCACACCACCACTCCAACACTCCATTCAGCACCCTAACCCACTAACACCCCCCCACCCCACACCATGCACCCGTTCCCAGCCGCCGCCTCCACACCACCACCCGCACCCCACCCACCTCAGACCCCGCATCCCATCCACCCCGGACCCCACCCCATGCCCTCCAACCCTGCGCACCACACCCCCGCCTAGCCCCCTGGACCCCACCCCCGCTATGCTCCCTGGACTCCACCCCCTGCACCCTCACCCTACTCCGCCTCACTCCTCACCTCACCCCCGCACCCAGTTTTTGCATTTCTAGCCTTCTAGTGACCTACAGATTATGTATACAAAATTTGGTTGAGTTTGGCCTAAGAGAAAGAATTTTCATTTTTTGATCCCCCCCCTCATTTTGGTTAGTTTTTGCATTTCTTGCTCTCTAGAGGCCCAGAGATTATGTATACAAAATTTGGCTGAGTTTGCTCCAAGGGCAAGAATTTACATTTTTCGTGCGCCCCCCAAACCCCTTCTGGGGTCAAAATATCAAAACGTTATATAGCTAAAAACGTAAGTTAGAAGACATCTGATGTAAATATGAAATTTCATAATAATCCCTTCAGCCGTTTTACGTGAATCGTGAGCAACTTTTCGGAAACCACTAAAACAGACATACATACATACAGACAGACAAGAATTTTGTTGAGGGTGTTTTAGTTCATAACATTGCTTGAAACGTGTGCAACCAAAATTTGGCGTGATTTGGAGCAATGTACAGACAAAACCTTAATTTTATATATATAGATTAATCAAATATGCAAAAAATGCAGTATAAAATTTAACCCACAGTATCCTAGTTGCATGATTCGGATAGATAATTGATCTCCTGTGGTCGTATGTATATTTGCAAACAAAATATGCAATTGCATAGGAATCTGGTCTCTAATAATAAGTTATGGTAAATTACACTAAGCAGGTGACAAACTCATTGATTTCTCTTCATGAATTATGCTATATTTAATCTTATATTATTATGATTTCTCTAGTGAATCCCAAGTATTTTATAGGGTAGAACGCACCCACACTAAGTTATAGTATAGTTTGTTTGGCTGCGGTATTTATCCCCCCACCGATTTCCCCCACTTGCGCGCGTTGTCTATCCGCCTCCTTGTCCCCTTGGCCCCCCTTTGATATCACGTGGCGAAACGAATCGTCGGAGCCGGCGCCTGCAACTCAGTACTCCGCCGACTCTCAACATCTCATCAACCTAATTTCCTCTTTACTTATATCGTATTTCAATTCAAATATTAAATTATATTTATTAACTTAGTGATTTATTATTTGGATGAATTACGTGTGATTGCGTGAGTTCCACTCATCTGGGTGTCTTTTCTTCAAGGGTTTTTTTCATTGCGATCCTGGTGCTCTCGTCCCGGTAAGCCCAAATTATATTTTGATATTTTACAATTTTTTACTTTATCCAATGCAAGCATGGGTAAAGTATTGTCGCGGCAAGCGTGAATTTAAAGGGTCCTCAGGTAAAGACTACGGAACCCATAGTCTCAATTAAAGTCAACAATTGTAGTATCATTTAGATTGAATTTTAGCACGTGATGGTTTTGCTAAAAATTACATGGGGTCTCGTCTAGAGGCTAAAAAGTGCGATTTTCTCAGAAAGTGCGTGCGGATGGATGGATTTTATCGTTTTTTTCGTCCACGATTTTTTCCACACCTTTGAACCGATTGAAATGAAATTGAAAACCTACCATTATTTTAACAAAATGAAGCGCTAATTAGTTTTTGGTACATATCGGCCCACAAACATTAGTACTTTATTTCAATACTTATTTAGTTTTTTCTAAATATTTTGAAAATTACTAAACCAATTTTGATGAAATTTAATATTGTAATTAAGTACCATGAGGACCACCAAAAAGGTCATATCAAGTTTTTTTGTAAAATTATATTTTAAAGTACTTTACCCTAGAATAAGATAGTACATTGGATAAAGTTAAGCAACGATCCGTTGCAGTTTATTTTTTTAGAATAATTAAATTTGATTAAAATATTTGCAATAGTATGACCAGTATGCATAATCAATTAATAATGATGGCGACATGTAATTTGGTATAATTGAAAAGTTTTTGTTTTGCCGAGAGTAGCAGAGTTGTTGATTTACAAAGAGAAACAAAGAGGTTGTCCTTCGCTTGATGCAAAATAAACATACACACATATAAATCGAAATTATATATATCTGTATATTATATATTATTAATTTGTTTGAGACTATAGTTTTGAAGACTTGGTCTTCATCATCAAAGTCTTTTTAATTATAAATATTATTTTCATGAGTGTCAATACCGTATGGATATTGACAAATTTTTCGATCTTTACTTAGCTGGGAGCCAGTTGAAATTAAAAAAAAAATAATAATAATTAATTTTAACTGGCTCCCAGATAAGTAGAGATCGAAAAATGTTCAATATCCATACGGTATTGACCCCATGAAAAATAATATTTATAATTAAAAAAGACTGATGATGAAGACTAAGTCTTCGAAATTATAGTCTCAAAAATTAAATAATATATATACAGATATATAATTTCGATATAGGTATATGTGTGTATGCTTATTTGCATCAAGCAGCGGACAACCTCTTTGTTTCTCTTTGAGAATATATGTACTTACATATCTATATATTTAATATATATGTGCTTATATTTATTTGCATCAAGCAGCGGACAACCTCTTTGTTTCTCTTTGAGAATATATGTACTTACATATCTATATATTTAATATATATGTGCTTATATTTATTTGCATCAAGCAGAGGACAACCTCTTTGTTTCTCTTTGAGAATATATGTACTTACATATCTATATATTTAATATATATGTGCTTATATTTATTTGCATCAAGCAGAGGACAACCTCTTTGTTTCTCTTTGAGAATATATGTACTTACATATCTATATATTTAATATATATGTGCTTATATTTATTTGCATCAAGCAGAGGACAACCTCTTTGTTTCTCTTTGAGAATATATGTACTTACATATCTATATATTTAATATATATGTGCTTATATTTATTTGCATCAAGCAGAGGACAACCTCTTTGTTTCTCTTTGAGAATATATGTACTTACATATCTATATATTTAATATATATGTGCTTATATTTATTTGCATCAAGCAGAGGACAACCTCTTTGTTTCTCTTTGAGAATATATGTACTTACATATCTATATATTTAATATATATGTGCTTATATTTATTTGCATCAAGCAGAGGACAACCTCTTTGTTTCTCTTTGAGAATATATGTACTTACATATCTATATATTTAATATATATGTGCTTATATTTATTTGCATCAAGCAGAGGACAACCTCTTTGTTTCTCTTTGAGAATATATGTACTTACATATCTATATATTTAATATATATGTGCTTATATTTATTTGCATCAAGCAGAGGACAACCTCTTTGTTTCTCTTTGAGAATATATGTACTTACATATCTATATATTTAATATATATGTGCTTATATTTATTTGCATCAAGCAGAGGACAACCTCTTTGTTTCTCTTTGAGAATATATGTACTTACATATCTATATATTTAATATATATGTGCTTATATTTATTTGCATCAAGCAGAGGACAACCTCTTTGTTTCTCTTTGAGAATATATGTACTTACATATCTATATATTTAATATATATGTGCTTATATTTATTTGCATCAAGCAGAGGACAACCTCTTTGTTTCTCTTTGAGAATATATGTACTTACATATCTATATATTTAATATATATGTGCTTATATTTATTTGCATCAAGCAGAGGACAACCTCTTTGTTTCTCTTTGAGAATATATGTACTTACATATCTATATATTTAATATATATGTGCTTATATTTATTTGCATCAAGCAGAGGACAACCTCTTTGTTTCTCTTTGAGAATATATGTACTTACATATCTATATATTTAATATATATGTGCTTATATTTATTTGCATCAAGCAGAGGACAACTCTCTTTGTTTCTCTTTGAGAATATATGTACTTACATATCTATATATTTAATATATATGTGCTTATATTTATTTGCATCAAGCAGAGGACAACCTCTTTGTTTCTCTTTGAGAATATATGTACTTACATATCTATATATTTAATATATATGTGCTTATATTTATTTGCATCAAGCAGAGGACAACCTCTTTGTTTCTCTTTGAGAATATATGTACTTACATATCTATATATTTAATATATATGTGCTTATATTTATTTGCATCAAGCAGAGGACAACCTCTTTGTTTCTCTTTGAGAATATATGTACTTACATATCTATATATTTAATATATATGTGCTTATATTTATTTGCATCAAGCAGAGGACAACCTCTTTGTTTCTCTTTGAGAATATATGTACTTACATATCTATATATTTAATATATATGTGCTTATATTTATTTGCATCAAGCAGAGGACAACCTCTTTGTTTCTCTTTGAGAATATATGTACTTACATATCTATATATTTAATATATATGTGCTTATATTTATTTGCATCAAGCAGAGGACAACCTCTTTGTTTCTCTTTGAGAATATATGTACTTACATATCTATATATTTAATATATATGTGCTTATATTTATTTGCATCAAGCAGAGGACAACCTCTTTGTTTCTCTTTGAGAATATATGTACTTACATATCTATATATTTAATATATATGTGCTTATATTTATTTGCATCAAGCAGAGGACAACCTCTTTGTTTCTCTTTGAGAATATATGTACTTACATATCTATATATTTAATATATATGTGCTTATATTTATTTGCATCAAGCAGAGGACAACCTCTTTGTTTCTCTTTGAGAATATATGTACTTACATATCTATATATTTAATATATATGTGCTTATATTTATTTGCATCAAGCAGAGGACAACCTCTTTGTTTCTCTTTGAGAATATATGTACTTACATATCTATATATTTAATATATATGTGCTTATATTTATTTGCATCAAGCAGAGGACAACCTCTTTGTTTCTCTTTGAGAATATATGTACTTACATATCTATATATTTAATATATATGTGCTTATATTTATTTGCATCAAGCAGAGGACAACCTCTTTGTTTCTCTTTGAGAATATATGTACTTACATATCTATATATTTAATATATATGTGCTTATATTTATTTGCATCAAGCAGAGGACAACCTCTTTGTTTCTCTTTGAGAATATATGTACTTACATATCTATATATTTAATATATATGTGCTTATATTTATTTGCATCAAGCAGAGGACAACCTCTTTGTTTCTCTTTGAGAATATATGTACTTACATATCTATATATTTAATATATATGTGCTTATATTTATTTGCATCAAGCAGAGGACAACCTCTTTGTTTCTCTTTGAGAATATATGTACTTACATATCTATATATTTAATATATATGTGCTTATATTTATTTGCATCAAGCAGAGGACAACCTCTTTGTTTCTCTTTGAGAATATATGTACTTACATATCTATATATTTAATATATATGTGCTTATATTTATTTGCATCAAGCAGAGGACAACCTCTTTGTTTCTCTTTGAGAATATATGTACTTACATATCTATATATTTAATATATATGTGCTTATATTTATTTGCATCAAGCAGAGGACAACCTCTTTGTTTCTCTTTGAGAATATATGTACTTACATATCTATATATTTAATATATATGTGCTTATATTTATTTGCATCAAGCAGAGGACAACCTCTTTGTTTCTCTTTGAGAATATATGTACTTACATATCTATATATTTAATATATATGTGCTTATATTTATTTGCATCAAGCAGAGGACAACCTCTTTGTTTCTCTTTGAGAATATATGTACTTACATATCTATATATTTAATATATATGTGCTTATATTTATTTGCATCAAGCAGAGGACAACCTCTTTGTTTCTCTTTGAGAATATATGTACTTACATATCTATATATTTAATATATATGTGCTTATATTTATTTGCATCAAGCAGAGGACAACCTCTTTGTTTCTCTTTGAGAATATATGTACTTACATATCTATATATTTAATATATATGTGCTTATATTTATTTGCATCAAGCAGAGGACAACCTCTTTGTTTCTCTTTGAGAATATATGTACTTACATATCTATATATTTAATATATATGTGCTTATATTTATTTGCATCAAGCAGAGGACAACCTCTTTGTTTCTCTTTGAGAATATATGTACTTACATATCTATATATTTAATATATATGTGCTTATATTTATTTGCATCAAGCAGAGGACAACCTCTTTGTTTCTCTTTGAGAATATATGTACTTACATATCTATATATTTAATATATATGTGCTTATATTTATTTGCATCAAGCAGAGGACAACCTCTTTGTTTCTCTTTGAGAATATATGTACTTACATATCTATATATTTAATATATATGTGCTTATATTTATTTGCATCAAGCAGAGGACAACCTCTTTGTTTCTCTTTGAGAATATATGTACTTACATATCTATATATTTAATATATATGTGCTTATATTTATTTGCATCAAGCAGAGGACAACCTCTTTGTTTCTCTTTGAGAATATATGTACTTACATATCTATATATTTAATATATATGTGCTTATATTTATTTGCATCAAGCAGAGGACAACCTCTTTGTTTCTCTTTGAGAATATATGTACTTACATATCTATATATTTAATATATATGTGCTTATATTTATTTGCATCAAGCAGCGGACAACCTCTTTGTTTCTCTTTGAGAATATATGTACTTACATATCTATATATTTAATATATATGTGCTTATATTTATTTGCATCAAGCAGCGGACAACCTCTTTGTTTCTCTTTGAGAATATATGTACTTACATATCTATATATTTAATATATATGTGCTTATATTTATTTGCATCAAGCAGAGGACAACCTCTTTGTTTCTCTTTGAGAATATACGTACTTACATATCTATATATTTAATATATATGTGCTTATATTTATTTGCATCAAGCAGAGGACAACCTCTTTGTTTCTTTTTATGATAATTTGGTAGACAAAAAGCGTAGGTATAAACCAGTGGCTGTTGGTGACTTTTCAACCAGGAGATGCTGTCCAAAAAAGTACCTTCAATTTTTGAAATTTTATTTTAATCTTCGCATTTGTTTTTTTGTAAATTTCATCAAATTATTTTCGTTATTTTTCAAATTTCAGCCTGTCCTATAAGAAAATCTTAAATTTCTCCTATTTCTATTGCTATAAGCAAGCTATGACTTGTTTTTGGTACTCTTAGTTATTTCCGATCTTATATATTGAAAGTTCTTAGAAATGGATTAATCCAGAAATTCCCGAATCATCTTTATTTATTCATTTTTTGTATTATTACTATTTTAATACTTCCTCAGCGAGAACAATTTCAAACTCGTCAGGACTTGTCTTTGACCAGGCAGAGACCTCAAACCTTCTATCAGCACCCTTTTTGAAAAAATCATTCATTTTAATTGTCCCTTGAAATTATACAACAATTTTATTTAATTTCGAGAACCAATATACTTTTCAAAACAAAAATTGTTTTTTATAGAAATATTTTAAATAACCGACAATAATTCAAACATTTTGATAGCAAAACAAATTTTCTACGATTTTTCGTTCTTGAGTTATCGTAAGAATTAGAATCCAGTAAAAAATCATGGTTTCAATTCGTTTTCCTATCAAAATGTTTGAATTTCCAATTCAAAGACTGATTAGATAAGACTTTTTAGGTTTTTAATTTCAGGTTTAAAATGCATAATATATGGTATATAATTCTTTCTTCTTATTTGCACGATGGAGGGGCCAACCCAGGCCTTTAGGGGTTGCACCTTTTTGGTGTAACTACTTCTCTCATCATTTTCATTAAATATATATATATATATTAGGATGCTCCTTATTTTGGATATTTTCGAATATTTACGCGGACTGGTTCTAAATAGATAAAAAAAATCGGCCAAGTTTCAAGTATCTATCTCAATTTTAACCTAGTGCTACACAGCGATTGTTTCCCATCTAAATAGCATGGAGTTATTAGCATTGAATGATCAATTTTTTATTCCGGTCAAAGTAATGGTTCAAAAAAATTTGAAACTGTAGACTTTATGCTTATAATACTAGCTATCCTTCAGAATTTTTACATATTTTTAACTAATACAATTTTGGAGTTATATCTAGATAAAATACTGCTATATTTTAGTTTTAGTAAGTTATAGACTCCAAAATTATAATAGATAAAAATCTGTAAATCTTCTGAGCGATAGCTACTATTATAAGGATAAAGTCTACAGAATTTCCAATTTTTTGAAACATTACTTTGGCCGGAATGAAGAATTGATCGTTCAATGCCAAAAACCCCATGCTGTTTAGATGGGAAACTTAATCGGTGTATAGCACTAGGTTAAAATTGAGATAGAGAGTTGAAACTTGGGGGATATCTATTTTTATTTATTTAGAACCATATGAGCCCCTATACGCGTAAATATTTGAAAATATCCAAAACAAGGATCATCCTAGTATATAAGTATATATTGGATTGATTTTATTAAGATTTTAAGGGGTTATTTAATGAGCATAAACAAATAAACAGGTGTACTAGTATATTTTAATTTCCGTATTTTTTATCTATAAGACGGCCCCGACTTTTTCCAAATAACTTAAGATAAAAAAATAAAAATTCCATATAAGAAATTTTAATGAGAAAATTGATTTGTCCATTGAAGCTACAACGCACTACGAAAATAAAGCACTACAACGAAATTTTCTCTGGAGAGAGAGGGACTGGTAGAACTTTTAATTGGAAGTAATGGAACGCAGCCCAGGTGTAGTGAGGCAAGAAAAAATTAACACATATCAAATAAGGTGTAATTTATTGGAATCCTTCTTCCTTTTCTTTCAAACCGACATTTCGGAGGATTCTTCACTCCTTCTTCAGGGTTTCACCCCTTGAAAGGAGGAAGGATTCCAATAAATTACACCTTATTTGATATGTGTTAATTTTTTCTTTCTTCACTACCCCTGGGCTGCATTCCATTACTTTCAATTATAAAGCACTACAATTATTAGCGACATCAAGCTCCATAGGTGCAAGACCCTTCTTTCCAGATCTATTTAGCTTTTCACTATTATTAGAGAACTTCAATGTATATAAAACGCATATCAAATATTAATAGAAAAATTGGGGTAAAAATTAATTAGACTGAAAAATATCGCAATAAATTTATTTATTTTAAAATCCACTAATAGGTAATTACAAATATTATTTAAGAAATTGAAACTACTACAATTTATTATCTTATTTTAAATTTAAATCATAAACAACTTAATTCGATTTTATTATTATGTCTGATATTTCAATTCTTCTCGACCATTCCCAAAGTATTTTTAGAGCATACCGAATTTTCTCTATTTTTTGATGAAACTATTTTGACACCAGAATGAACTTTAAAGATACTGTAAGAGAGAAAAATTCATACTTGAAAATGATTTTTCTCTACGTTTTAGCTATTTTTAAACACTAAACGAAAAAATAATTTAATATTCTAGCCAATTCTTTTATATATTTTATATGAATTTTACTATTAAGCGAAAGTTACAATATTATTAAAAAGTTTCGATTCCAATAATTATTATGAAAAAAATATATTTATTTATCTATTTTTATCGGGATTTCTAGAAACAATTTGGGACAAACAAACTGAATGCATTGGCCCACTTGAAATCTTTAAAAGTTTACTCATTTTATATTTATTTATTATTTGAATTGAAATTGCTTTTCTCATTTTAATATAAAATTTTTCCAATATGAAACTTTGACCTTCAAGTTTTTAAGAATAATATTACGATTCTCATGGATTTTTTTTCCTTTTATAGATATATTTTTACTTTCACATTTATATCGTAAAGAATATAATAATGTGAAGTATTGCGATCGCCTGCCTGGGTCCTGACATTTTGAGAGCTTGTATCTCAGAGATGAAAAAAGCTAATTTTATTTTGTAACGTCTAGATGGAAGAAATCGATGCCCTTAATAATTAGAAACCTTATTTAGGACATAAAACCGGATATTGTGGTCACCAGAGGCCAAAAAGGGTACAAAAATCCATTGGTCAGTGAGTATATATGTAGTAGCCCCTGCGTTTGGCAACCATAAGTCTCAGAGCTACGAAATTCGAAACTTAAGCTCGATCGAGGGGTGAACCGCGACCTAAAATCGTGTACACCTACTTCCACTTTAATTTCCAAGTAGAAGACAATAGATGACAATATATTATCTAATGAATTCCAAAGTAATTCCAAATAATTCCAAAGGCGGTGTACCCTTAATTCTAATCGCGGTTCACCCCTCGAGCTCGATATAGGCTAGAAGGAGTACATCAGGCTTTTGGATGAAATCGGAACACCGGAAGTTGACATTTACGTGAAAGATTTTTCGTTTTTTTTTTCTCAAAAATAACGATTTTTTTTTTTAAATTGGTGTACTTATCAAGTGTCATGAGTTATTAGTCGTGTATAAATTTTAATCCGATTGAAAATAAGCTGACGTGTTCTGATGTGGCCATCCACTTGACCTTACCATACAACCTGGCCCCTCACTTATATTTAATATTTAATAAAATTGTTTATAATCATGTAGGGGGGGGGGCGGTTAGTTTTTGCATTTTTAGACTTCTGGGGTCCCACTGATTATGTATACAAAATTTGGTTGAGTTTGGTAAATGGCAAAGATTTTCATTTTTCGATATTCACACTAGATTTTGAGTTAGCTCGTCCACAAATTTGGTAACGTACAGACTAACAGACATTTTGACAAAACAATTATTATCTCGAAAAATATAATTTTTTCGATGTTCACTTATTAGAGCTTTTTTGTAGACCGAAATGCCATGGTTTCGCTCAATTTTTTTAATCGAAATAGTTTCAGCCGTTTTTTAGATATTTTGAAAAAAAGAAGAAAAAAAAACACTTTTTTCATACAATACTTGACCATACCCTGTATGGTAAAGTAAAAAGGAAGGGGGTGTAAATTAGGAGTGTCGCGTTGATTTTCAAATAAATGAGAATGTGAAAGTCATGTGGTGACCACATCAGTTAATTTTATTTATATAGCCTGTAGTAATGTTAGATTTAAAAAAAAAAAACCTTTTGGAAAATTGAATAACTCACTTGATTTCAATCACCTATAGAATTATTGTTTTCTTCCACAATTACGTTATATCTCATACGTAGTATGGGAAAGAAATAATAAATAGGAAGAAGAAAAAATTATATTATAAAAAAATTATTGAAATTGCATTATTTCCAAGAAATTCAATTGCTAAATAAATTTTTAAAATTATACTTAGTTTAAGATATTAAATTCCTAAGCACTTCGATCATCGATTCGAGGTAATCTTGAAATCATGAAAAGTAGTTTATTTATATGAAAATGTTATCTAACATAAAAGTTATTTCCCAAATGAAATAGATTTTATATAATATTATAATAAATCATAATTTTTTTTTATTTAATACAAAATATGTCATTAATATATAAATCTCGGATCCCAGGATTTTTGAATAAATCGGATTTACCTACATCCATTCGGGTATTTGAACCCATAAGAAATAATAGATAGAATATTTATAATTAAATAGATTGATGATGAAGATTAAACCTTCGAAACTACAATCTCTAACAAATATATATTGAAAAAATTGAACAGAACTAACTTTGAATTATATATCTTTAATGTAAAAAAATTCTACTAACCTTCAGGGCAAATTAATACAAAAATTGGGCCATTTAGTTGAGTCACAATGAGAAACAAAGAGGTTGTCCTCTGCTTGATGCAAATAAACATACACACATATATATCGAGATGATATATCTGTATATACATATTATTTATTTGTTTGAGACTATAGTTTCGAAGACTTGGTCTTCATCATCAGTCTTTCTTCAATTATAAATGTTATTATGGATATTGACTCCATGAAAAACATTTATAATTGAAGAAAGACTGATGATGAAGACCAAGTCTTCGAACCTATAGTTTCAAACAAATAAATAATTTTCCGAAATACCTCAACATTCTACAACAACAATAATACAAATAAATAATATATATTTTAGGTTAAAAATAAAATAAAATGAGAGTCTTCTGTTTTTTAAATAAAATAATTTTTAATTATTTCTAGAAATAATTAAAAATTATTTTATTTAAAAAACAGAAGACTCTCTCATTTTATTTTATTTTTAACCTAAAATAAAAACAATTCTGTTACCATCGACAGTGAAATCTTTTATTCAACTAATAAATAATATATATATACAGATATATATGTGTGTATGTTTATTTGCATCAAGCAGAGGACAACCTCTTTGTTTCTCTTTGTGAATCAACAACTCTGCTACTCTCGGCAAAACAAAAACTTTTCAATTTCATTTAGTTGAGATTTCAAAATGGTACAACTGGTTAAATAATGTGCCATGCTAGGATTGTAGACTTTTTTTACATTAAAGATGATTCAAAGTTTACTGAAGAAAATTTTTTAAAAAATGAGTCCGGCAAAAATATTTTTTTTCTCCAATACTTATGGCTTTGTTTTGAATTGTGGTCTTTAGCAGGGTATTGGGGATTGCTTATCAAAAATTAGAATCGTAAAATATAGAAATTTGTAGTCACAGCATCTCATTATTTTATTAGGGTAGGGTAGCGATTTTCACCATTTTCAAAAAATGCTTATAACTCGAAACTATGGTACTTTTTTTAAATTTTTTTTCAAGTTCTGGACCGTCATAAACTGCCATTTACTCTGTTCACGGTTTATCGTTGTGATATGAGAAACCCTGTATATATAATTAATTTTAATAGAGAAATAATTTAATCTTTAGGACAAATTCCAAGATTTTAGTAGAAATATTATTAAATTGCGATATCGAGGAGAGGTTTTTGTCTCGAGGGTGTGAGCTGAGTGCCCGGAAATCATGTTAGTTCTCAGGTTCGACTCATGAGGGGATAAAAAAATAAATTAATCACATCTTATTTGATTTATATTTTATATATTATTTGTTTATTTTTTAATAATTTGCCACTTTTTTATAATTTTTTAAAAATCTAAATTTTGTTATTCTTATTTTTGGATTTTTGCAAAATTGAACGACTTAAGACACGCATGCCCGAGTTTATCATGGCAATACTGGAGGGAGCAGCCTGTCATATCACACAAACAACACCTGATCTCTTTTTAACCGACTTCAAAAAAGGAGGAGGTTCTCTATTCGACTGAATTTTTTTGCATTGGGTCCAGTCTAGCTTCCGATTGGTCCCATTTTTTTTCGATTTTTTTTCATAGGTATTAGACCTTTTTTATTAGGTTTGTTTAGACCTAACCTCTTTGTTTATGAACCGATTTCGATGGTTCTTTTTTTATCCGAAAGGGGATGTCTTAGGGATGGTGTCATATTAATTTGGTCAAGTTCTGATGATATGATCACTATTAGTAACATCACTAAAAAGAGAAAAATAAAAATTTTTAAGAAAAAAATAAAAACCTACTTCAAAAAATTAAATGCAACAAATAAAAATAATTTTTAAGAAAAAAATAAAAACCGACTTCAAAAAATTAAATGCAACAAATAAAATACACTAAAAGGTATAAAATAATTATTATCTTATTTAGTTACAACTAAACGACGAAATATTAACATGAAATTACTTTTTGAAGTCGGTACCAAACAAACTATACCTATAAGCGAGCATACCCTCCAAACGTACTAAGTAAGATCCGTCGAGTGCGATTCATAAAAGGTATATGTTGGGCACCAACTTCAAAAAGTATTTTCATGTTAATATTTCGTCGTTTAGTTGTAACTAAATAAGATAATAATTATTTTATACCTTTTAGTGTATTTTATTTGTTGCATTGAATTTTTTGAAGTCGGTTTTTATTTTTTCTTAAAAATTATTTTTATTTTTCTCTTTTTAGTGATGTTATTAATAGTGATCTATCACGAACTTGACCAAATTAATATGACACCATCCCTAAGACACCCCCTTTCGGATAAAAAAAGAACCATCGAAATCGGTTCATAAACAAAGAGGTTAGGTCTAAACAAACCTAATAAAAAAGGTCTAATACCTATGAAAAAAATTCGAAAAAAATGGGACCAATCGGAAGCTAGACTGGACCCAATGCAAAAAAATTTTCAAAATCGGTTGGGAATTGGCGGAGATATGAACCTCCTTCTTTTTTGAAGTCGGTTAAAAATACACTAAAAGGTATAAAATAATTATTATCTTATTTAGTTACAACTAAACGACGAAATATTAACACGAAATTACTTTTTGAAGTCGGTGCCAAACATATACCTTTTATGAATCGCACTCGACGGATCTTACTTAGTACGTTTGGCGGGTACGCTCGCTTATAGGTATAGTTTGTTTGGTACCGAATTCAAAAAGTAATTTCGTGTTAATATTTCGTCGTTTAGTTGTAACTAAATAAGATAATAATTATTTTATACCTTTTAGTGTATTTTATTTGTTGCATTTAATTTTTTGAAGTCGGTTTTTATTTTTTTCTTAAAAATTTTTATAAATATTTGGAGCCTTATATCCATTATCGAATTTCAAAAAAATGATATAATATAATTCTCCTCCTCACACGATCCCACTTATTTAAATAAATCTATTTCCACACAAAAAATATCACAATGCTGTAGATTATAGAAAAAAATATTTCCAGATTCATATCTAGAGCCTCATTTCTGTAGCTGTGTCAGGACGAAAATGAGGCGAAACTATACAGGGTATGGTCAAGTATTGTAATCGTGCATGAAAAAAGTGTTTTTTTCCTTCTTTTTTTAGAAAATCTCAAAAACGGCTGAAACTAATTTGATTAAAAAATTTGAGCGAAACCATGGCATTTCGCTCTACAAAAAAGCTCTAATAAGTGATAAATAATTATATTTTTCGAGATAATAATTGTTTTGGCAAAATGTCTGTTAGTATGTGCGTTACCAAATTTTCTGGACGAGCTAGCTGAAAAACTAGTGTGATATCGAAACTAAATTTCAAACGTTGTTAGTAAAATTATATTTTAAATATTTTACCCGAATCCAGGGGGGGCTGAGGGGGCGACCGCCCCCCCATAGAGAGCTCGTACCTGGCAAAAAAAATTTGTAAAATTTTTTTTTAAATAGAAAATAAAGTTCTATGTGTGTGTGTGTGGGGGGCGTCTCTGACCCCCCCCCCCCCCGCTTGGGCAATTCGATCGCGACACACTTTCGAGATAAAAAGTAGATCTTATATACATCGGGCACCTTATATACATTCTCCCCCCCCCCCCATAAAAATTCCTGGATCCGCCCTTGCCCTAGAATAAGATAATTGGATAAAGTTTATCTACGGTTGCAGTTTATTTATTTTAAGAAGGGTAAAAAGAATACATTTTTATTAACAAAAATAAAAAATAAATAAATAAATAATAAACCATTATAAAAAATTAATAATTGTGTAAGTGAAAAATTAAATTAAATATCATCCGTTTATTTCGCGATATTGACAAATTAATTATTTTATAACAATTTCAATATATATACAATCCAAAGCTCATTTTTGGTATACTTCTAATATGATAATAATCCAATGATAACTATTTATTTATTTATTTATTTTGCTATACACCTACTCTTTGTGGATCTGAGACGACTGGCTAAATGGGCAATTAGTTACCGAGGCCAAGTGGGTAGAAAAATAAGCTGACGTGTTCTGATGTGGCCATCCACTTGACTTTACCATTCAACCTGGCCCCTCACTTATATTTAATATTTAATAAAATTAATTATAATCATGTAAGGGAGGGGGTTAGTTTTTGCATTTATAGACTCTTGGGGGCCCAGTGATTATGTATACAAAATTTGGTTGAGTTTGGTCAAATGGCCAAGATTTTAATTTTTTGTCCCAGCACCCCCCGCCCCATTTTGGGCGGTTAGTTTTTCTATTTTTAGTCTTCTGGGATCCCACTGATTATATATACAAAATTTGGTTGAGTTTGGTCAAATGGCCTAGATTTTTAATTTTTATTTTTTAACCCCCCCTCCACCCCCTTAATTTTGGGTCGATATGCCCAGTTCTTAAACTCAGTAGACCAAAACTACGTGTGAAATTTGGTTTCGATATTCACACTAGTTTTTGAGATAGCTCGTCCACAAAAATTTGGTAACGCACAGACTAACAGACAACCAGACAGACTAACAAACATTTTGACAAAACAATTATTATCTCGAAAAATATAATTTTTTCGATGTTCACTTATTAGAGCTTTTTTGTAGAGCGAAATGCCATGGTTTTGCTCAATTTTTTTAATCAAAATAGTTTCAGCCGTTTTTGAGATATTTCGAAAAAAAGAAGGAAAAAACCACTTTTTTCATGCACGATTACAATACTTGACCATACCTTGTATGGTAAAGAAAAAAAATATTATTGTTAGATTTATATTTTCTCGTATATAATATAGGTGATGAAAGATCAGTCTTACCTTGGATGGCCTCTTCAATATTCCGCTCACGTGGATTGAATTGTTCTTGATAAAAAAATAACATTTCTGATTTATATATTAATTATCTTCTTCCATTATCGGCAATCTCTCTATAATATCATTTATTTCCTTTGAGATATTATCTTTTAAATAAATAATTAAATAAATCAAAATATGTTCACATCTCTGAGCATCAAACGAATTTATCTCTTGTTTTTGTTCGGTTAGTGTTTTCAGAGATATTTAATTTATAATATCAAATTAACTTCTATTATAATTTTAAGTTTAAGCAGGGTGGAGGGTTGAAGTTATAAGGAGTTGTTCTGGTCTAATTAAAATCTATTCATTAAAAGGCGGAGATGGAACAAGATCTTAAGGGTGAATTTTTATACGTAATATCAAATTATAATGAAATCATATTAATAATTTGGTTTATTAATGCAAATTTTTAATTTTAATCCATAGGTCAATAAAAAATTTGGCCTGTCTTAAAATCTTACTATTCTTAGGTAGAGGAAAAGTCACATAGTTTAAAGAGCGACTATTTTATTTTACACCAATTTAAAATAAACTGACACGTTCTGATGTGGTCATCCACTTGACTTTACCATGCAACCTGGCCCCTCACTTATATTTAATATTTAATAAAATTATTTATAATCATGAAGGGGGGGGTTAGTTTTTGCATTTTTAGACTTCTAGAGGCCCGCTGATTGTGTATACAAAATTTGGTTGAGTTTGGTACAAGAGCCTAGATTTCCATTTTTGACCCCCTCCCCTCATTTTGTGCTGTTAGTTTTTGCATTTTTAGACTTCTGGGAGTCCATTGATTATGTATACAAAATTTGATTGAGTTTGCTCAAATGGCCTAGATTTTTAATTTTTAACGCCCCCTCCACCCCCTATTACCACTTAATTATGGGTCGATATGCACCTCTAATCAGCTCTTAATCTCAATGGAGCAAAACTACGTGTGAATTTGCTTTTGATATACAGACTAGTTTTTGAGCTAGCTCGTCCACAAAAATTTCGTAACGCACAGACTAACAGACAGAATAACAACCAGACTAATAGACATTTTGACAAAACAATTATTATCTCGAAAAATATAATTTTTTCGATGTTCACTTATTAGGGCTTTTTGTAGACCGAAATGCCATGGTCTCGCCTATTTTTTTAATCAAAATAGTTTCAGCCGTTTTTGAGATATTTGGAAAAATAGAAGGAAAAAACCACTTTTTTCCTGCACGATTACAATACTTGACCATACCCTGTATGGTAAAGCAAAAAATATACCATTACTACTACTACTACCAATATTTACATTTTCTCTGATTTTTACATCATTTATCGAATGGGGTTCCATTTTAACCCATCTCCCAATTTGGGTAACATTATTGATATTTAATCTTTTAAAATAAGGGGAGATTCAAGAATGTGCTTCTGCTGAAAAAAGAAACCCTATCGATCAAAGATGGATAGTCGTATGACGAAGTTTCTGGCATGTACCCAGCTGAGAGCAAATATCCTATGACACCGAATTCCAGATGAAAGTCTTTTTAAAATGGTCTTTCAAAAAAATGACTAATTCTAACACCAGACAATAACAAGGACTGTTAAAGCAGTGTTTCCTAACCTTTTTAGTTTTTTCTACCCCTATAACGAAGCAAAACATACGTCTTCACCCTTGTTAAACCAATATGAGAAAATAAAACGAAAAAGCTAAAAAAATGATTGACTGTTTACCATTTGTTTTTCTACTAAAAATGTTAGTATTCTTTCAATTTCAATTTGTAGAACTTGGTTGGTGTAAGTCCTATTTAAAGTTAGTTAAATAAAAGAAACCTATAAGAATAAAAACAAATATACCCTAAGGACGGAAACATTTTTCTGCGCTACTATATTAATTAGGCTGATTAACCCCACCAAATAGCTTTATACCCTCATGGGAGTAAATACCCCTTGCGCTTTCGCCAACTCATTTATCTCTATGATCCTCAGAGACTGGAACTCGCTTCCAACTATCGTCTTCCTCGCAGCTTATAACCTTCAGCTGTTTAAGACCCGCATCCACAGATACCTTCGACTACTAACTAGCCCATAAAATCCCCTCTTCTTCATCTTTTCACGATTGAGGGACCAACCCTCTAGGGGATGCACCACTTTGGTGTAACTCCTCTCATCAATTTCATTAAAACAAAAAAAGGTTAGGAACCACGGTGCTAAAGAAAACAAAAAGGGCGACTTACAAGCTTCGTTTATTGACCCTGTTAAATCCTGAAGAAGGGGGTAAGATCATCTTAAACTTCGGCTCATAAAATATTAAAAATGACGTTCCAATAAATTTTGTTTTTCGGAATTTGTTGTTTTGTTGTCCTTGGACTGTCTTTTTATTAAATGCTACCAGTCGATCTCCAAAAAAAAAATGTTTTCCTAACAAAGGACGAACTTAAAATACGAATAAAATGCATTCTGTAATAGAATTTCGTCCCTTGTTAGGGACCATATTTTCCTTTTGATTATTTTTGAGGAACAAATTAACACACATAAAAACAACTAACTCTTAACTTAAAGGTTTCTAAAAATCTTTTTGCGAAGATCACAATTATAATACAACTTGATAGTTAAGGTAAATAAATAAAATGTTTATTTTTTAATTAAAACCTAGATTTGTGAAACCTACCTGCTAATCTATTAAATATGTTTTACCTTGAAAAAACTTAAATCTATTATATTTTACGGTTCTTGAACTACTGAATTTAACCCTTATTTCATCAAAGAAGTTTGGATTCTCCTATTTAAAGATATTCCCTGGTGTCTGAAAAACTAAGAACATTAACATTACTGAGTGATTCATATTTTAAACAACGATGTGTTTATTTTAACTTCCTGATAATGTCAATATTTTTTTCAAGCTTATATAAATATACAATTAAATTATTCACACATATTTTTCAAATACTTTTCAATGTTTTCTTGACTTCTATTATAAGGTAAAGTTGTAATCAAAAAATCGATATCTGAGATGTGTAGTTGGAAAACTTACTAAATCTAAAAATTAAGAAATGGAGAAACCTTCTATGTTGAATTATAATTATTCTGTGTATTGTACAGGATAAATTGTTTTGCCATCCAAATCAAATGATATGTCAATTTTAGGGTTCTATTTAAAAGTAAAACGAAACCCTATTAATGTGGAAACAATGAGTGATTGTCTATTCTTCTTTTAGAGCATTGTAGACCTTAAACTACACAAGATACAAACTTCAAATTTACAAACTATATTTATCCATTTTCTATCAAAATTCATATTAATATTTTAATCGAATTTTTTGGGGGTCTGAAATTAAAAAAAATCTTGTGATATGAAGATATTCTTCTATAGAATCCGGCTAAATTTTTCCAAATTTGGTTCAATTTAAAATTCGGTGATTTAGAGCCTTAAAATAGCAATTTTTAAGTGATTTTTGTACCTGTGGATATTAATATTTGACTGAACTTAAAGTTATGAAAAAAACAGGAATTCGTTCATCTTCCCATTATCAACGATAAATAAGAACAAATTTGATATCTCAAGTATTTTGAAAGTTAGTAGGTTCAGAAACATCGGTATGCGAGCCTAACTCCTATGGCTTATTGCTTTTTAAGTCCTTTATAAATTCCGTGCCTTGATGATGACTTGCACTTCTAGGCTATAAAAGCTTCTGGTATTGAACTCAATTTAATATAAATTTGGTTTAAGGGGGTTCGGGAGTGTTTATCATTTTTATAAGAAAATTCTCAAATTTTTACCATCGAATCATTGATGTATTAAATATTTAATCCCGAAATTTGAAGTTGATCGTCTGTCCTATTACAGGAGAAATAAATTATTGAAAATTGTCCTTTTAACATGGAAGTAAAAGGGCTATAACTTCTATACAAATTATACCATTTGCAACAAATTTCTACAGTCCTTTTAACATGGAAGTAAAAGGTCTATAACTTCTATACAAATTATACCATTTGCAACAAATTTCTACAGATCAATAATTCAACTTTTATGAATCGAACGATACACTTTTCAATAGATTTGAGAGTCTAGTTAATTAGTTATTCATAAATGTAAAAATAAAAAGTTATTTGCGCCAACTGAATATAAAAAAAGCACTAGTGTAGAATTCCAACTCTATTTATTGAAATCGTTTTAATGTTAAACAAATGTTTTTATAAGGAGAAAAAATTCATCTCAATATTCTTTTTATTATTATTATCAAAACAAAGATTTTTATTCCAAATCAACCTCATTGCTAACAATTTTTTTTAATTAAAAATTTTAGTAGGCAGATGTTGTCACTCCGGAGGAATACAAAAGATTTTTTCGAAGATCAACCATATAGATAAGCTGTCTCGAACTCCCTTAAGTTCAAATAAAGATTTATATTCAAAAAAAATTCATTTTGAAGAATTTTCTTGTAAATATAAATTTAAAATAACATAATTAATTGTGATGCTTGGTATACATTAAAATAGTATAAATATATAATGTAAGTAATTACACCCGACTCTCTTTTTTTAGAAAATACAAAAGTATAATACATTTGAATTTTTCTTGCGCGCCTAAAAGTTATGCTTCCCGTTTTGATATAATTCATGCAATATCATCCTCTTAAGTCCATTTAAATCAAACATACTATGTATATTAATGTGCATATGGGCCGGATATGATCGTCTACTTCTTTTGATAGGCCCTAATTCAATAATTTGGCCCGGCTCTTGACTCGGAGAATCATAATTTGGCCCCAGAACTAGGAAAGTTTGCTCATGCCTGATTTAAATTTCAAATGGCGACCTAATCTATCTATCTATCAGTGGGGGGTCGGTGACTTTTCAACCAAGGGATACTGTCCAAAAAGGAACCCTTCATTTTTTGAAATTTTATTTTAATCTTCGCTTTTTTTTGAAAATTTCAGCGAATACTGTTAAAACAGGTCAAAGACATCATTTTCGTTACAAGAAAATCTTCAATTTCTTCTAATTTTATTGCTATAAGCAAGCTATGACTTGTCTATTGCACTCTTAGTTATTTACGATCTTATATATTGAGAGATCTTAGAAATGGATTAGTCCAAAGATTCTCTAATCATCTTTATTTATTCCTTTTCTTATTATTACTATTTTAATAGTTTCTCAGCGAGAACAATTTTTATTCGACTAAAACTCGTCGGAACTTGTCTTCTTTGACCCGCTTGAACTGGAAGATATTCCAGGCAGGGAGTTCAAACCTTCTATCGGCACCCTTTTCAGAAAAATCATTCATTTTAATTGCCCCTTGAAATTATGCAACAATTTTATTTCATTACGAGAACCAAGATACCTACTTTTTAAAACAAAAAATGTTTTTTATAGAAATATTTGAAACATCGAATAATAATTTGAAAATTTTAAGATCCTTATGAAATTTTGAAGTCGATATTTATAAAAATACTCTAAATGTTTGAAGCATCCATGTGATGTGATTTTTTTTTAATTTTAAAACCCTCCAATAGTCCATGACAAATAAAAATTAGGAAATTTAAATTATTATTTTAAAACCCACTACTAGTTCATGACAAATAAAAGGGAGATTTAAATAGTAGCCTCCTAGATAGTGAGATGTCCACCAAAGGCGGGCTTCGCAGCTGTATTTTTTTTTTAAGGTTGAATAGTTACAAATCATCCTTAGTTCTAACCGAGGGGTGAACCGAGACCTAATATGCTGTGCATCTACTTCCACTTCCACTTCCAAATATTTCCAAGCACTTCCAAACATTTCCAAGTACTTCCAAATATTTCTGAGTACTTCCAAATATTTCCAAGTACTTCCAAAATACTTCCAAAGAGGTGTACACCTACTTCCAATCGCGGATCACCCCTCGGTTCTAACTATGCTTGTATGTCTTTTTTATTCAAGGGACATAAATATAAAAATTATTGATTTTTCCATATACCTAATGTCCATAGGTGTGTTAATCGATCTAATTGTTCTAATTTAAACAAACAATTATTTGTATTTAGTGACATGCTTTTAGATCGTTGTAGTATACTTGTGATTACACAATAAATAAATTAAATATATAAATACCGAAATATATAGTACAGTATATACGAATACAGGATAGGAAATCAAATCGACCCCTAAACTTCAAAATTGATTGTACTAATAATTTTCTCCCCAAATAACTCATTCTAATAATGATTATTGATCCAAAATATTATTATACTAGTACGAATTAGTTCAATCACCAAAACACGCACTCTAAATATTTCTATTATTAAAACCTCTTGATTAAATCACTTACGTAGGCATATTTATCTATCTATAAAAATATACTTTATTTTCATTACACAACAAATTGAAACCCACGTTACCTGATAATAGCTTGGTGTTGGTTCTAGGTGAAACATTTTAAATAAGAGTTAATTAAAAATACTTGGTAGGTTTCGCATAATTAAAACAAATATTTTATAAGTTTTATCTCGATATATATTTCGGGTTTTCTACCCATCTTCATAGAAAATACAAAGAGAATAAGTTACTTTTTCTATCTCCTAAAGTGGGCTTGAAAACCCGAAATTATATATCGAGATAAAACTCTTATAATATTTATTTATTTATTTATTTATTATCATTCATCCAGTCTCATTAACAATTTCAAATGACAATAATTAACAAAAAATTAAATTTTTAATTAATACACATGTTAAAAATTAATATTAATTTCATATAGGAATGTATAAGTAATCTAACACATACACACATTATATATATATGTTGCAGTAAAAACGCGTTTCGCTGAATAGCTTTATGGCAACTAGAGTTTACTGATGTTGGTTGAGTTTGGTTCAAAGGTCTAGAATCTTCATTTCGTGTATTTATTTTCAATAATTTTTAAACGAAAATGTCAAAAATTAGAAGAAAAAGAGGGTGTAATTTTTGACATTTTTGTTTAACATTTTTTGAAATTAAACACACGAAATGAAGATTCTAGACCTTTGAACCAAACTCACCCAACATTAGTAAACTCTAGTTGCCATAAAGGGCATTCACCGAGACGCGTTTTTACAAAAAAACGGATTTTTACTGCAAAATATAATATAACACAAATAATAACAAAATTCAACCCTCTATAAGAATACTCTTGAGTCGAGGGCTTTATTAGTTTTATTAATGTGAAACCTACCAAGTATTTTTAATTAACTCTTATTTTCTTGATAACATTCTAAATTGAGATGTTTAGCTTACTATTAAACTCATAATATCGTGTTCAAAAGAGTTATTAGACTAATTTACTACTAGATTTTTTGAAAAGATTGAGTAAAATAAGTTTACTTGATAAAAATTTTGTGAGTATAATAATTTGGCCACCCACTGTAAACTAATAAAAGATGAACTTTACAAGTTACTTATAGTCACAAATGCAAACATTCAAGAAAACTTGGAATATAAGTGATTAAAAGCATAATAAACACACTGTTAATATTTGAAGACCTTTTACTACAACAAACATGAAATAATTGCAATTAAAAATGAAATTTTTTACATATGGTAGATTGGGAAAGGGTGAGAAAATGATATTATTTTCTTTTCTTTCATTGAAGGACTTTCACCATCTTGATGAAAAACTAATATTTGTTAGAATAATATATTCGGAGTAAGTTAAAAAAAAAATTGAAATTATTTACCTCGTAGTTTTTTGATAAAAAGAAAAAAACATATTTGGGATATTATATTTAGTGGAGGGGATATAAGATCTCGCTAGCTCATCGAAGAGATGTCTCTGCCCTTTCCCTTTTCTATAGATACTATCACGGCAGGTGCTCTGACGAGATAAAATCAATAATTCCCCCCAAAGCATGCTTTGCACGCAGCACACGTTTTGCCGACTCCCAACACTCTTTCGCTGTCAAATTGGAAAAGTGCCGGACCACTTCATTCGCGAATACATATATCCCCATGACTTCAAGGAACTGGAACTCTCTCCCAGCCTCTATCTTTCCCAGCACCTATGATCTTCAAACCTTCAAAACCAGGGTGCATAGACACCTGCGTCTACATCCTCTCTCTTAATCAACTTTCCCTTCTCTTCGGTAATGCAAGGGTCTTTCGAGATCCATAGGGGCTACATCTTTACTGGTGCACCCCTTCTTGCATTCGATTGCATTAAAAAAAAAAAAAAGATCAATGGCTTGGAAACGATCCATTCAAAAGAGAATATAGTAGTGTAAATAGTACAGTCACGTTAAAAAAAACATAACCTAAAATTTTAGCACCTTTCATATGTATAGAGTGGTTACGAAGATAAAACTTTTTGTGTGGATTGTCGCGAAAGAACCTCCTTAAATAGATTCATTTTCTCCGAAATCAAAAACCGTACCAAACCGACTTTTTTTTGGGAAAGGTTACATTTTATAGGGGTTCAACTTTTTTTATTATTATATGGTGTTATATATCCCTTAAAAGATCTCTTTATGTATAATTAGATTACATTTTTTTAAATTTAAGTTATCTTAAAATGACGGTGTAAAATTTTTATTTTTAGGTGATTTTTGACTAAACTTAAAATTATGGACAATTCACAATTTTGACGGTGTAAAATTTGTAATTTTTAGGTGATTTTTGATTAAACTTAATAGAAAAATATAGGGGCAACTCCAGTCTGGTGGACAATATAGTATTGCGGAGCGATTTGGCGTCGGGGCGGGCTCTGTCAGGGTCGAGGCCATCACACTCTCGTGGAAGGGAGTGTGGTGGCATAAAGCGGTAGGGCCCCTCATCGCCCTGGGTATATTGAAAAAAACAATAAACAATTTGACATATAGGGCGATGAGGGGATCTCTCCTTAATTTTTACACTTTCAGCAGAAGAACATATAGAGCGGGTGGCGTATGATTATTAATTGTAAATAGAAAAAAAAAAAGAAATGTGAAATGTGAGTCAGGATTAATCCTGGCTCTCTCATCCACCCGCTCTGAATCTGAATTTATTTGTTCTGAAGCTGAAAGTGTGAAGTTTGTGCAATGAACTTTATCTTTGTAAGAGGCGGCCCAATAAACAAAATTATGGACAATTCCACAACTCACTAAGTTTTTCATTATCAATAACTATTAAGAACGATTTTGATCTCTTAAGTAAAGTACCTAATTACCCCTCGGTATTGGCAGGCTTTTTTTTAATTTTTCGAGAGATTTCAATATTTCGGACTGTCCAGCTCTAATTATGTCCGAGTATTATACTAGGTCACCTTCATCATCAATCTTTTGAATTAGGAATATTTTATCTGTTATTTCCATGGGCTCAAATACCCGATTGTAAATTCGTTCTGTCGTAATAACAAGCTGTTCATATAACAAATGACTCGTAAATCAGGTATTTGAAACCATTAGAAATAACAGATAAAATATTTGTACCTAATTAAATAAAGTGATGATGAAGGCCAAAACTTCGAAACTATAGGCTCTAACAAATAAATTATATATATATTATACATATTTATATTCGTTATATATCTATATAAAATTCTTTGCCCGATACACTCACTCACTCACTCACTCACTCACTAATCATCAAAACAGCCAGAACTACTAAACATAAAAACATGAAATTTGGAGAGGATATTAAATCTATGACATAGGGGCTCACTAAGAAAGGATTTTTCGAAATTCGACCCCTAAGGGGGTCAAAGGGGCAAAGTGTGTTTTCACTGATTATGCGATATCTCTTAAAGACGATAAAATATCTACTTGCTTTTTACTTATCAAAATACTAAATTAAAATATCTAAAAACTTGTTTCAGGATTTTTTGAAATTCGACCCCTAAAGGGGTCAAAAGGGGCAAAATATTTTTGCAATGTGTTTACACAAATTATGCATTTTCAATTAAGAACGATAAGATGTCTACATGATTTTTACTTAATAAAATTTTAAATACAAATATCTAAAAAGTAATTTCAGGATTTTTTGAAATTCGACTCCCAACTATCCAAAATGTGAGTGGGGGCAAAAATTAAAACTCTCTCCTATCTTGATCAAATTTTGTAGAGTTATTCTTTATTACTTTAAGAAACTATTCTTGTATAAATCAACTATCAAAATTGACTGTATGGGGGCGAAAGGGGGGGGGGGGGCATAATATAATTTTTTTTAGCTTTTTTGTACATTTACTCTTTAGAAAACTGAGAGTTATTTATTTGCAAATATCTAAATATTTGCAAATATCTAAAAAATAATTTCAACCTCCCAAAATGTGAGTAGGGGCAAAAAATTAATACTCTCTCCGATATAGATCAAATTTTGTAATGTTCGTTTTTAAGACTATATAAAATGTATGCTGTAAAAATCAATAGCCAAAATGAGTGCGTGGGGGCGAAAGAGGTGGCAAAATATTACAAATATATATTACAGACCTAATAATCACATGCCGAGACGCTGCCCGCCAGGGCCACCTGCCCGGAGGGCCGAGTTATAGAGGGCGTGACGAAGGCACGCCTGGAGCAGCTCGTATATGTATATGTTTATTTCCATCAAGTTGAGGCCAACTTGAAAATCTTTTCAATTTAAAATGTTTATTTTATGTTTTACCAAGTAGAGGAAACTAAAACAAAATAGCTATAAACTAATCAACTTGAATATTAAAATTTGTTTTCGTTTATTTGAAATCTAAATATTCATAGAAAAAGCTTTTATGCATACATATACTAATAAAGTTAAATTTTAGTACCAGCCACCACAATGGAATAAATACGAATAATTATTTAATGTTTAAATGCAATCCATTATGTCTTAATTACCAATGTGCATATATGAATTTCATTACGTTCAGCAAAGGGAGTAGTTATTTGTGTGCTTTTAAAAAACATGGAATACTTTTGATAATAATGTTAGATTTTTTTTGAATATCTAGCAATTGGGTGATGATTTTTCTAGTATTTTGAAATTAAAATGATTTACCTATTTTATTTTTATCTTTTTCGATTCAAAAAATTAATTGATCTATTCTAATTTTCTGACTATATATTTTTCAAACTGCAATAACTTTTTAACCATTAATCATAGAGCTTTGATTCTTATATACAATTTTGTTTATTATTAAATTTATGTTAAGAAAGGTTTTTATAAAAATTTATATATTTCAAAGGGTTAGGCAAAAATGGTGAAATATATATTACTTTTCATCTTTGAACAGTTATACCTTCAAAACCAATTGACTCATAGAAAAAGGTACATGAAACAATTTTAAGTAATTTAAAAATGCTACAAAAAAGTTAACATAATTTATTTAGCTAGGATAAATGGTTTAGGAGATTGACGAGGTTTTTATAAAGATATTTATGAATTTTTTTTTGGAGAAAATAAAAATAATTTTTCAAAAATATTTGCAGTTTTAATATTCTAAAAATTTTTTACGAAATCTGTGACATCGACCAATTTTCACTTTTTTTGATTCAAAAAATTATTTGATCAATTCATTGTGCTTGAATTTTCTGACTATACATTTTTCAAAATGCAATAACTTTTTAACCATTAATCGTAAAGCTTTGACTCCTATAGACATTTATGTTTATTATTAAATTTTCTTTAACAAAGGTCATTATAGAAAGTTGTGTATTTCAAAGGGTTAGGCAAAAATGGTGAAATATATATTACATTTCATCTTTGAACGGTTATTCTTTCAAAACCAATTGACCTATAGGAAAACCTACATGAAACAATTTTAAGTAATTTAAATATTCTACAAAAAAGCTTATTTATTTTATTTCGTTAGGATCAGTTGTTTAGGAGATAGACGAGGTTTTTATAATGATATTTAAGAATTTTTTTAGAGAAAATAAAAATAATTTTTCAAAAATATTTGTGGTTTTGGTAAGAGGGAAGGTCCCTTTAATATTCTAAAATATTTTAGCGAAATCGGTGACATCGACCAATTTTCACTTTTTTCGATTCAAAAAATTATTTGATCAATTCATAGTACTTGAATTTTCTGTCTATACATTATTCAAACTGCAATAACTTTTTAACAATTAATCGGAAAGCTTTGACTTTTATATACAATTTTGTTTATTATTAAATTTACTTTATCAAAGGTCATTATAGAACATTGGATATTTCAAAGGGTTAGGCAAAAATGGTGAAATATATGCTACATTTTATGTTTGTACAGTTATACCTTCAAAACCAATTGAACTATAGAAAAACTTACATGAAACAATTTTAAGAAATTTAAATATGCTACAAAAAGTTTATATATTTTATTTAGCTAGGATAAATGGTTTAGGAGATATAAAAGAGGTTTTCATAAAGATATTTAAGAATTTTTTTGGAGAAAATAAAAATAATTTTTTCAAAAATATTAGTGGTTTTGGTTAGAGGGAAGATCCCTTTATTATTCTAAAAAATTTTAGCGAAATCCGTGACATCGACTAATTTTCACTTTTTTTGATTCAAAAAATTATTTGATCAATTTCCTAGGACTTGAATTTTCTGTCTATAAATTTTTCAAACTGAAATAACTTTTTAACCATTAATCGTAACGCTTTGACTCTTATATACAATTTCCGTGTATTAAATTTACTATAACAAAGGTCATTAAAGAAAGTTGAATATTTCAAAGGGTTAGGCAAAAATGGTTAAATATACAGTTATACCTTCAAAATCAATTGCTCTATAAAAAAACTTACTAGAAACAATTTTAAACTTTTTTCTTATTTCTTCAAAGTATTAATATTCTAGATTAAACTTTAAAAATTTACATCTCCGGAAGGCAAAACTCGCATTTACAAATCTTGCGTTTGGCATGTAATAACATATGGGGCTGAGGCAAGGGTGGATACAGTTCTTACACAACTAATCCCAACAGCCGAAATGAAAATTGTAATAATCATACAAGAAAATACGTTACTCGACAGAATCTACAGCGAAGAACTAAGGGAGCGAAGCGGGATAAAAGATACAGTTGAATGGTTTAATTTTTGAAGGCGATACTGGGCCTAAGGCTGAAACAAGTTAGAAGAACAGACACGTGTGTCTAATTAGCAAATTAAGAAGAAGGAAATGTTCGTTGACAATTAAATTTCCAATTGACTTCAAAATCTTAGTGAACGCTGCTTACAAGACCAAACAAGAGAAATCTTCAGGGACTGATTCGAATTAAATTTTTGATTCCGTTACGATTATTATTTTTGAAAAACAAACAATACCAGAAAAATATTTACGCGACAAGAAGTAATTCTCTCCTCTATCAACAAATATTTTTGTTTTATTGTTTGTTTGTTTCAATTGATTCCCTCTGGCCTACTGGAATTATCTCAAACAAACAGAACAAATAAATTCTGCTTAAGTAACTAGTTGGAGTATTATTTAAACAGGAAACACACCAAGAGTTGACTCAGTTTTGTTCGTTTACTTTCTTGAAGGTAACTCTAGGGACAATATATAAATAAAATATTAAAATACTTAAATGTTTTAGGAATGTGCTATTGTCATATAGCCTAGAATTCGAGTTAATTAAAATACTAGGTATAGGTTTCACCTAAATAAATGTATCTACGTGAAACCTATCAAGTATTTTAATTAATTAACTCTTGTTATAATTAATTGTTATGATTAAATTTTTAATATTTTACACGATCTTCCTATAAAACAATTTATTCATTTTAAGGATTCCGTTCAAAATTAAAACTGGACGCTATTATGGCTTCCCTCTGCCTTTTGTTTTTGTTTTATCCTGATTATTGTTAGAATTTGCCAATATCATGAAAATGATGTTATTATTACTTTATTCTTAATTTATGGCTTTCATTAAATATATACGTATATATTATATACCTCAATATCCTTGATTGTCAAAATTTTTAATGTATATTGTATACATACTAATTTTTTAAATCTCTTATTCAATGTATATAATTATTAAAAACGTGCTGTATTTTTGAAAAAAAAACATTATTTTGTTTAGACATGTCTCGGGCTAAATCTCACTTTTATAATAATTTTTTCCCTTATATTATCTTTCAAAAATTTAATCTCAAATATAATCAAAGTATGGTATATCCATCATTCATTCAAAGATTGTGTGTGTTTTCTCAATAGAATTTTTTTCTATTAATTATTGATGGATATACTATGACTATACTTAGAATGAGATTTTTTAAAGACGGGGGACCCCTCCTAGGGGAGAGAGGATATACAATCCTATTTATATCCTTTATACTATATGTAGGACTGCCTTTATATCAATATATACTAAAATACTAACCCACTCATCTTACATAGATAGGAACTCTACACATCCCAAACCCCGACCAACCACCCTAACCAGAAACACGACTTATATAGGCCAGGGTCCCCTCCAGTGGCCGTCCGAATGGCTGCGGAGATAGGCGAGTCTCTGAGGAGAACAGCTCGGAGAGGGAGGGGATTAGGCCATACCCACTCTGTTAATATAATCTTACATCTTATATATATTATA
Source organism: Forficula auricularia (assembly GCA_024734495.1). Classification (NCBI taxonomy): domain Eukaryota; kingdom Metazoa; phylum Arthropoda; class Insecta; order Dermaptera; family Forficulidae; genus Forficula; species Forficula auricularia. The sequence goes on from JALMQS010000108.1 coordinate 3,688,405, forward strand.
AATCCGAATGTTTGTGCGTCTGGATTCTTTAGTCCATATTTCATCTGGTCTTCAATTCATTTCAAACACCTCTTCAAAAAATATTTATATTAAACAAGATTAAAATAATTTTTTACGCCGCTTATTATCAAAATTATTTTTGAAGGTCCTTGAGCTGAGAATTCTTGACCCTTCAGCTGTTCAATCATCACTGGTCATTGAGTTTCCCCCAAATGGATTTGAAAAAAAAAAAAAACGATCGATTGATTTCCCGTCCATTTCATCTTTCTCTTTTTATTACTGACTCTTATTCAAGTTCAATTGGATCGAATCTGTTTTGAAATCCTTAATGATTAAATGGATTCTTTTTTCGTCTCGTGACGGCAGCTCCAAGGTCGGAGGGATTTCGTTATCCTTTCCTGGGCACTCCACCCTCTTAATACCCTGCTCGAGAGCTCAATGTTCCGTGGCAAATGGAACTTGTCGCACCCAACACCCAAGTGAGGCAACACACCTCTCTCGCTCTCCATCTAGTTCTAGATATTAGTGGATAAATCCTCCAGCTTCAGAATCCTATTTAAATATAATCTAGGGCCCTTGTTTAAATCACCCAACTAATTCATTATGCATTTTTAAGTTCGTATTTTATATTGTAGCAGCTAACAGAGTAGTCAAATATCCTGGATTGCTGTTACTGTCACCCGGATTTGATTCCTGAGGGGTAAACAAAATCCTTCTGACATATAATTAAAAATAATCCATTCCATCGGATTTAATAAGAGATGACACCCTTTCTTATCAAATTTAAATCTATTTCTCTCTGCAACTTGAACTTTCATTTTTTTAGTATTTCATTGTCCTGTCGATCACAATTTCCAAAATAGAATAAAACATAACTTTGAAGTTTTTATTTTATTTGTTCATCTTGTTTGATAATCATATTGAGAAATCACTGATATTGTCCCATGCATGATGTAATAGTTCGGTGATTTAGATATTTAAAATGAACTGCGCAAAAGATCAAGTTATTTAGAATGTAAAAACCCATGCCGGCAGCTAGTTTGTTGGAATTTCAAATCGGATTAATATTGATTTCATGCATCTTTGGACGTTTTTCAGCAAAGTTTTTTCATTCTTCAATAATATGATTTGAATACTTTTTATTTTAGGGTTTTGCAGTCTCATAAATTCTGATAAATTCCTTTGACAGTTGAGAACTGACATTATGACTTCCGAAGTTAAAATAAGAATTTCATAGATTCTGTAGTCATAATGGCAGTTTTCAGTTGTCAAAGGAATTTTTAAAATTCAGTTTTATGTTCAGCGACCTCAAACACCCCCTCCCCCCCAAAAAAAATATTCAAGTCATAGGCACTACTGAAGAACGAAAAAGTTTTGCACAAAAACGTCCAAATATGCAAGAAACCAATGTAATTTGAAATTTCAACATGCAGTGCATTTTTTAGCATTTTGTTTGAGAGTATGAGGTGAGATTGTAAAATTCTCACCTTGTTAAAATAAAGACCACACTAATAATTTGTAAATTTCAAATTTGTATCTTATTTAGTTTACGAAGTACAATTTCATTTCAAATTTTTATTTGTAATTATAATGCTTGAGTTTAGGTTCAAAAGGTAATAAAATAAAACGAAATTAATTAGAAATATATAGTTGTATTATTCTTAGCAAATAAGAGAAATAAACTTATGTAACTAGAAAATCAAAATCTTTGTTCAGCAAAAAAAAAAGAATTAATTAAGAAACTACCAGTAACCGATAATTAATGTTCACTAAATTGGACATGATCTTAAGACACTAAATTAATCTAGAATCTACAATCAAGTGTTTAGTTTTTGTTAACGCAAAAAGATAATAGTATAACATTAATTTTACAACCAACAATTTGCCAACAAAGTTGTTTTTGGGTAAAGTAACGGTAAAATTTCTTTCTTAAGGGCCGGTTGTATGTCGCAAAGTAAATGCTTTTTACCACTAACAAAGGGTAGATGGTAAATGGAGGTACTGGGATGGCCAATCAGATGACAGGTAATTTCAGTGCCTGTCATCTGATTGGCCATCCCAGTCTCTCCATTTACCATCTACCCTTTGATAATGGTAAAAAGCATTTACTTTGCGACATACAACCGGTCCTTAGGAGGTCCGCTGACCCTCTTGGTCCCGTAACAAATTCCTAGGGGGTCAACTGACCCCCTGATCCCACACGGTTCCGCCATCCCTGAATTAGTGTTTTTGGTTAAATTTTGGGGTTAATATTGGAAAAAATTTTAACGCTACCTGAGTCATCGACTGGTTTCCCTTTTTTGATTCAAAAAATTATTCAATCAATTATTTGGATCGAAACATTTCCAGTGAATGTCTTTAAAATCCATATAGCTTGGAAATCGTAAATTGTAGAGATTAGAGCGAAACGCCCTATTTTGATTATATTTTTTATTCATCAAAATAATTTCAGTCATTTACGAGATATTTCGAATAAACAGGTTAAAAATAAAACACTTTTTTTATGCACCATTACAACAGCAACAAAATACTTGCCCAAATCACGAATGAAAGTAAAAAAATTGACATTTTTTAGTTAATTCCCGGCAGTCATTGCGAATTTCGCCAGTGGAATAATTTCTCAAGCGAATTACCTTATAAATTGCTAAATCAGATATTTTCAGCGAAAGATCCTTTTATTCCATTTGAATAAAGATTACCTCTAGCGTTTTATTTTTGAACTTAGCCATTTTAAAAAGACTTAAAATATAAAAAAATCGATTTTATTCTGAGCTCTTATTCTCCTCGTCCTTCTGGGAATATCCCAGTATCTACCCTCGTTCAGGGTTTTAAATTTATAACAAATGGAATAATTTCCCTCTTCTGTGATCCTCCCCTAACTAAAAGAATACTATCTTTAATAAAAAACTTTCTATTTTAAAACTTTATTACTTTTTCGTCAAACCCTATAAACAATCGATTTTTTTTTTTTTTTTTGAAGTTTTAAGTTGATTCTTCATTGGTAAAGGAGATAAAGAAAAATGTATTTTAGACGAATGTATGATGTAACTATTTGAAGCCCTGAAGAATTGGGCAAAGTTGACGAAACGTTGCGTTGGTTAAAAAATAAAAAAAAATCACACAAAAAACTTGTCCTTAAGGGAGTTCGTGACTGTTTATCATTTTTATAAGAAAATTCTCAAATTTTTAACGATCGAATCATTTATGTATTAAATATTTATTGCCGAAATTTGAAGTTGGTCGTCTGTCCCATTACCGAGAAATAATTGAAAAGTTTTTGTTTTGCCGAGAGTAGCAGAGTTGTTGTTTCACAAAGAGAAACAAAGAGGTTGCCCTCTGCTTGATGCAAATAAACATAGACACAATATATATCGAGATGATATATCTGTATATATATATTATTTATTTGTTTGAGACTATTGAGAAAATTTGACTAAAGTAATTCTAAACTGACTACCAGCTAAGAAACATCAAATTTTCAATATCCATGCGGTATTGACTCCATGAAAAACAATATTTATAATTAAAAAAGACTGATGATAAAGACCAAGTCTTCGAAACTATAGTTTCAAACAAATAAATAATATATATATACAGATATATCATCTCGATATATATGTGTGTATGTTTATTTGCCTTTGTTTCTCTTTGTTAACCGAGAAATAAATTATTGAAAATTGTCCTTTTAACACGGAAATAAATGGATCGAGCTTTTAAAAGGGCTATAACTTCTATACAAATTATACCATTTTCAACAAATTTATACAGATCAATAATTCAACTTTTATGAATCGAATGATACATTTTTCAATAGATTTGACAGTCTAGTTAATTAGTTATTCATAAATGTAAAAATAAAAGTTATTTGCAGCCAACAGAATATAAGAAAAGCACTAGTGTAGAATTCAAACTCTATTTCTTGAAAGCGTTTTTGTGTTAAAAAAATGTTTTTATAATGAGAAAAAATTTATTTCAATATTCTTTTTATTAATATTATCAAATCAAAGATTTTTATTCGAAATTAACCTCATTATTAGCAATTTTTTTATTAAAAAATTTTGTATGCAGACGTTGTCAATCTTCAGAAATACAAAAGATTTTTCGAAGATCAACCAGATAGATGCTGTACCAAACTCCCTTAATTCCCATTATAAACTTTCGAATTAATACGCATTATGGAGGAAATGATAATAATTTTACTTCTCATTATACCTACATATTTATAATCACATGATTATCAAGAGAAACAAAATTGAAAATTATAAAATGAATTCGACATTTTAGCCCTCCCTATCGCACCGAATTATTTATTTTTTTGGAATTAATAAATGTTGAACAGGTAAAATACACATAGAGATAAAAGGTGGTATTATGGGCTAGGGTTGAAATATGGGGCACCTTAATATCTGACAACAAATCTCCGCATGTTTGCGGAAAACACGTTTACTATTGGTAATAGTTTGTCTAAGGGCCGGTTGTATGAGTAACAAGTATGCACCAGCGCAGTCAGTTATGGAGAACGTTAGTGGTGAATCAGTTTGTGTTTTTGACTGTTTTATAAGTTTGAAATGTAAGTATTTACAGATATATTAGAATGACTACTTATGCTTAATTAGTTGTTAATTTGATAACTACGTATTGTATAAATATCGGGCATTTGATTCCTTCTCAAATTAAATAATTATAAGTAGTTCTTAACGGATGGTGATTCTTCACTTTCCAAGATGGCCAAGGTGGCAATATGGGCAATCGCTTTGGTGGTTATATGGACTACCCAACTGGACTAGTCCATATTACAATCTCTACAAAAATTGTGTGGTTTTCTGCTTTAGATGCCTCGCAAAGTACTGAATCCACGGAATAAAATTAAAATCAGGTAATGATGGAATCAGGTTGACATGATATCTGCGATTAAAGCTGTTGTGGTTATATGGACTACCCAACTGGACTAGCCCATATTACAATCTTTACAAAACTTGTGTGGTTTTATGCTTTAGATGCCTCGCAAAGTACTGAATCCACGGAATAATATTAAAATCAGGCAAGGTTGGAATCACGATGACATGATATCTGCGATTAAAGCTGTTTCAGAAAAGAAAATGGGGTTTTTAAAAGCTTCTAAGCAATTTTCAGTACCACAAACTACTTTGCAAAGACTAGTTCATCTTGGTATACCTCCTGAAGAAGCGTTGTCTAGAAAGTTAATTATTTTTTTGTTAGACATATTTTTACTGCTCGTTATTGTCTTTTATTGGGTAGCCCATATTACCACCACAATTTTATTTTTTCAATATATGTCTTTTGTAAAAAAATAATATTAATATAGTGTGAAAATAATTTAAAATAAAATGTGTATGTTTTATTTATTTAAGTTTTCAGGAAATTTCAATAATAATAAAGGTATTTATAGTGAAAAAATAAACTGGTAGCCCATAATACCACCTTTGCCTCTATTAGGTAATGCATTAATTTATTCCAAGCATCCAATCTTCAACAGAAGCATCTATTTAGATTGATTCCACCAACTTACCCTTTGTTGCACTAAACATGTTAATCGAGCTTAATTAACATTTATTAATAAAATCGATATCATAGATGAGATGCAAAGTGTACAAATATTATCTCAACCTGCGTTTCAGATTCATTTATTTATCTAAAAGGTTCTAATCGATTCCAGCTCGGACTAGATAGTCTAATAAGAATTTCTTCATCACCTTTGCCTTTTAATGAAATTAAATATTTTTTACGTATCTGGATTTCGATTTTGAAGGAGGAGGGATTAATTAATAAAATTGATTTATTTTTTATTTACTACCTAATATATCATTATATATATATATATATATATATATATATAGTATACTAGCTGAGAAGCCCGCCTTCGGCGGGCGTATCCGCTAGTCAGAGCCCTAAGCCCCTTGGACCCCACCCCCGACCCCAACCCCATTCAACCTCCGCACCCACCCTGCACCCCACTACGCACCCTTTACCCCAGTCCACCCCCAGACCCACTGCACCCCATCCCTGCATTCCACCGCGCACCCAGTTTTTGCAATTCTAGCTCTCTAGAGGCCCTCAGATTATGTATACAAAATTGGGTTGTGTTTGGTCCAAGGGCAATAATTTTCATTTTTTGACCCCCCCCTCCATTTTGGGTTGTTAGCTTTTGCATTTCTAGCCTTCTAGTGGCCCACATATTATGTATACAAAATTTGGTTGAGTTTGGTACAAGGGCAAGAAATATACGAAGCCTTTTGTGTTTTAGACCACAAAATCAAAAATTCCTTATTTTTCAGTTCAGGGGCCAAATTTCAAAAAAATAAAAAACCCTTCCCGAGATTTAGCATTAATAAACATATGTACCAAATTTGGATGCTAAAACTTAAAAACTCGAGAAGATAGAGCACTTTAAAAATGTCAAAAATTTACCCCAAAATGACTATATCTCGCTTTCGGGGACAAATAGAGCAAAATACTCAAATACATTTTTTTGTATTTCAATGCTTCACCTTTTTAAACTAAAGCCATATCGATTTCATTTCTGGTTTAAGAGATCTTGAAAAACTCTGAAAACACATTTTGGGGTCCTTTCCCTCCTTTAGGGTTCGAATTTCAAAAAATCCCTTCTTAGCACACCCATAAATCGTTGAAAGAATATACACTCCTAATTTCATCTTTCTAGGTCAAGCGGTTTAGGCTGTGCGTTGATAGATTAATGAATGAGTGAATGGAACACCAACTTCTCTTTTTATTTATATTAAGATTCGAAATACCGATTTTTAAAGGTTTAGCAAATTGATGAAATATGTGGCCAGTTTGACGCTCTTCAAATACAGTATGCTATGTACATTTATAGTCTTCTCAATTCCAATGTACTAGTCATTTACACATGTTTCTTGCATCTGCAACCCATTGAACTAGAATGGAAAGTAAGGGATGAGAACCTCTATTTTCACTAAAAACGAAACCACTATACTTTTTAAGATTATATAGACAGAAACTGTCCAAATATCTATATATCTATCAGTAACGTGTGGTCCTTAGATGCTGTGGATGCGGCGCACCCCTAAAATTTCAAACATTTAGAGTATTTTCATAAATATCAACTTCAAAATTTCAGGAGAATCTTTAAATTTTCAAATATTATCCATTATTTCAAATATTTCTATAAATAAACTGACGTGTTCTGATGTGGCCATCTACTTGACTTTACCATACAACCTGGCCCCTCACTTATATTTAATATTTAATAAAATTATTTATAATCATGTAGAGGAGCGGATTAGTTTTTGTATTTTTAGACTCCTAGAGACTGATTATGTATACAAAATTTGGTTGAGTTTGCTCAAATGGCCTAGATTTTTAATTTTTAACCCCCCTCCACCCCCTTAATTTTGGGTCGATATGCACCAAAATCTAATCAGCTCTTAATCTCAATGGATCAAAACTACGTGTGAAATATGGTTTCGCTATTCACACTAGTTTTTTGAGCTAGCTCGTCCACAAAAATTTGGTAACGCACAGACGAACTAACAGACATTTTGAAAAAACAATTATTATCTCGAAAAATATAATTTTTTTCGATGTTCACTTATAAGAGCTTTTTTGTAGACCGAAATGCCATAGTTTCACTCAATTTTTTTAATCAAAATAGTTTCAGCCGTTTTTGAGATATTTCGAAAAAAAGAAGGAAAAAAAACATTTTTTCATGCACGATTACATTACTTGACCATACCCTGAGTGATAAAGTAAAAACATTTTTTGTTTTGAAAAGTATATTGGTTCTCGAAATGAAATAGTTGAATGTGCAGTGTTTAAAAATGGCTAAAACTTGGAGAAAAATCATTTTCAAGTATGAACTTTCCTCTTTTTCTGTATGTTTAAAGTTCATTCTGGTGTCAAAATATTTTCATAAAAAAATAGAGAAAATTCGGTATGCTCTAAAAATACTTTGTGAATGGTCGAGAAGAATTGAAATATCAGACATAATAGTAAAATCGAATTAAGTTGTTTATGATTTAAATTTAAAATAACATAATAAAATCTAGTAGTTTCTTTTTTTTAAAATTTTATTTGTAATGATCTATTAGTGGATTTTAAAATAAATAGATTTATTGGGATATTTTTCGGTCTAGGTAATTTTCTCCTCAATTTTTCTATTAATATTTGATATGCGTTTTATACATTGAATACATTGAATAATAGTGAAAAAAAAATAGATTTGGAAAGAAGGGTCTTGCACCTATATGGAGCTCGATCTCGCTAAAAAGTGTAGTGGTTTATTTTCATAGTGCGTTGTAGGTTCCATGGACAATTCAATTTTCTCATTAAAATTTCTTATATGTAATTTTTATTTTTTTCTCTTAACTTATTTGGAAAAAATTGAGGGTAAAAATACGGTAATTAATAAGTGAAATTAAAATAAACTCGTGTTTATTTTAATAATAAAAACTTGAGCAAGATGCGAGATAGGTTTCACAAAAAAAGAAACAAAACAAAATTGAGTTTTGAATTCGATCGGGGGTGAACTTTTCTTTGACTCCTGATGATGGGCTCACCCCTGAAATATATCGAATTCAAAACTCAAATTTTGTTTTATTTCTTTTTTTGTGAAACCCACCTCGCATCTTGCTCAAGTTTTATTACTATATTAAAATGTTTCACCTAGAATCAATACCTAACTCCTCAAAAGTTACCTGTTTAAGTGTTTATGCTTTTAAAACAACGCCTTAAAATCAATCAAATATATAGATAATATTCATTTTTGAAACTGAAATTAAAAATCTAAAAAGTCCAAAATCTAATTAGTTCATTGCATTGGAAATTCAAACATTTTGATAGCAAAACGAATTGAAACCATGATTTTTTACTGGATTCTAATACTTACGATGACTCAAGAACGAAAAATCGTAGAAAATTCGTTTTGATATCAAAATGTTTGAATTATTATTTTCAAATAAATTCTATAAAAAATTTTTTTTGTTTTGAAACGTATATTGGTTTTCGAAATTAAATAAAATTGTTGTATAATTTCAAGGGGCAATTAAAATGAATGATTTTTTCAAATAGTTTGCTGATAGAACGTTTGAAGTCTCTGCCTGGTCAAAGACAAGTCCTGAAGAGTTTAAAATTGTTCTCGCTGAGGAACTATTAAAATAGTAATAATACAAAAAAGGAATAAATAAAGATGATTTGAGAATTTCTGGACTAATCCGTTTCTAAGAACTTTCAATATATAATATAAGATCGGAAATAGCTAATTCAAAGACAAGTCATACATAGCTTGCTTAAAGCCTTAGAATTAGGAGTTTAAGATTTTCTTATAGGACATGCTGATTCATTGTGGAAAATGTTCGATTTCCATCTCAGGGACTTTGGAGTTTAAGTCATAATAATTAATTACTGACTCTTACCTCACTCGCACAAAACAGTAAGTATCCGTTTGGGGCGAAGGTCCCAAAATATAGTTTTAAAAAATCTAATGTTAAATTTGAAAAATAACGAAAAAGATGTCTTATTCGATGAAATTTGAAAAAAAATCGAAAATTAAAATAAAATTTCAAAAAATAAAGTACACTTTTTCGGGCAGCACCTCCGAGTTGAAAAGTCACCAACCGCCATTGATATATATGTATACTATATATAATTCTTAATATAAACCTCGACAAAAGATTATTATTCTAGAAGGTTGATTTGTGAAAAATTAAAATATTGTATAAAATACATTTTAAACATTTATTTTTAACAATAGGTATATAAACGTTTCTTAATTGAAGCATTTAATTAATATATTTCTGTTTATGTTTCAGGTAAGTTTACAAAGCAATGTCTTCTTAATAATAAACCTATTTGGCATCCATTTTTGTAAGTACAAAATTAAACATATTATTAACTATTAAATGATTTCCTAGTCATTTAGGTATTTACTAATTTCTAGAACCATTTCACAAGGAGATATCTGATATTTTGAAAACTTTTAAAAATCAAATTTTTCAAATATGAAATATATTCCAAGATTATTTGATAATTAATTTTTTTCTTATTAGGCTAGACACAGTCGATTTCCAGTCGACCCAACAATTTAGTTGGGTTGTTTTGAAATCGTGATGGATTATCAATTTATAACCAACTCTAATTAACTAACTAAGCTCGATTTTTTTATCAAAAGTGCTCATCGATCGCTTTTGATTAAATAATCGAGTTGATCTGCAGTTGTGATGTGTATGCACCTACATTAAACTTAATATATTTATGTCCATTAAATAAACTATCGCTCGACTGAAAATCGACTGTGTGCGCCTAGCCTTAGAGTGTACTTTTCAATTTCTATGGTTTTTTGGAAATTTTTTTTTAAATAGATTTTTGATAGAAATAAATTACAAGTGGTCATTAAATTAACTGATTAAGGAAGGTATAGCTGCTGAGAAATGTGTTATTTTATTGTTAAATTAATATCAAACCTATCAACATATTTCTGAATAAAATTTTGATTATATCTAGTTTTTTGTAAGTAGATAAAATACGATTTTAAATTTTTTCTTACAATGCTCCTTCTCCCCCCCCCCAAAAAAAAAAAATTGCACTCCACTGTTAATATTTTTGTTCATTATTATTATGGACTTTTACTTTTGACGTACTTATGACTAAGTTGAGTCATACCTCATACAAGTACAGAGTACATCACTTCCCACATCTATTTCATCAGCTAATATAAATACTACTACCTATATTGATAAATTCTGTCAATGATGACCATTTTTTATTTTTTATTTTTTAAATAAATATCTTCCATAATTATGATGAAATTAAGGCAGCAGTCCTATATTTCGAAATTACTTGAAAATGTTCTACCCCTTTTAAAAAATACCCAGATAAATTATCAACCATGCACGTTTCTGACGACCCGAAAACCACCTAATCCGTGATATATATAGTCGCTGTTATATCAAAATATCGTATGTAAAAATATAGAATTTTCAATAGCTAAGAAAAACTAGTATTTTCATTTTGTATTTATCCTAAAAGGCGAGTGTGGGTCAATGGTTAGAGAGTCGGGCCGCTTGCCTGAAATATGCTGGTTCGAGACTGAGTCTCGGCAGATATTTGCAGTTGCCTCGTCTTGGAAAGCAATGGCAAACTACTAAGAGTATAATTGCCTAGTCAACCTCTCCAAACTAGCCGTTCGGAACCGGCGTTAAAAAGGAGCTCCCGTATATCTGTATAAAACAGCTAAACACACTCAGCACAGGTATATGTATGTAGAGAGGTGACGAAACGTCAGGGATATGGCACTTAAAGAAGAATTTACCCTAAATACTTGACATCTGGAGTTTTTTTTAATCTATAACTTGAGTTCTATCACCTGATATACAACAATTTGATGACCAGTTCTCACTATATCTCTTGTTTCTATAAATAATAATTCTCTGTTCTGCAGTGTTAGTTGCCTGAATTATTTAATTAGACTGAATATAGGTGCTTAAAATAAATATTTTATATAATATTATTAATAATCAATAATTTTCAATAATAAATAGAAGTCTAATTGGACACGAGATGAAATGAGCATCGCACCTGATATATTAAATATACATATTTCGGATTGAATGATTTAATGTTTATTAATAAGCAGCCATTGATATCAATATGCGAGCACACCTGGTGTCAAAATGATTTGCTAATTAAACTAAAAAATAGGCAAAAATTAATAGTCTATTTACATTACTAATTATATTAAATTTTTACTTTACCATATAGGGTATGGTCAAGTATTGTAATCGTGCATGAAAAAAGTGTTTTTTCCCTTCTTTTTTTTTGAAATATCTCAAAAACGGCTAAAACTATTTTGATTAAAAAAATTGAGCGAAATCATGGCATTTTGCTCTACAAAAAAGCTTTAATATGTGAACATCGAAAAAATTATATTTTTCAAGATAATAATTGTTTTGTCAAAATGTATGTTAGTTAGTTAGTTAGTCTGTCTGGTTGTCCGTCTGTTAGTCTGTCTGGTTGTCCGTCTGTTAGTCTGTGCGTTACCAAATTTTTGTGGACGAGCTAGCTCAAAAACTAGTGTGAATATCGAAACCAAATTTCACACTTAGTTTTGGTCCATTGAGATTAAGAGCTGATTAGATTTTGGTGCATATCGACCCCAAAATTAAGGGGGTGGAGGGGGGGGGTTAAAAATTAAAAATCTAGGCCATTTGAGCAAACTCAACTAAACTTTGTATACATAATCAATGGGACCCCAGAAGTCTAAAAATTCAAAAAAAAAAACGCCCAAAATGGGAGGGGGGGGTTAGGGTAAAAAAATGAAAATCTTGGCCATTTACCAAACTCAACCAAATTTTGTATACATAATCAATGGGACCCCAGAAGTCTAAAATTGCAGAAACTAACCGCCCAAACATGGTGGGGGTGGGGGGTCAAAAAAATGAAAATATAGGCTCTTGTACCAAACTCAACCAAATTTTGTATACATAATCAGTGGGCCCCCAGGAATCTAAAAATGCGAAAACTAACCCCCCTCCCCTACATGATTATAAATAATTTGATTAAATATTAAATATACCTAAGTGAGGGGCCAGGTTGTATGGTAAAGTCAAGTGGATGGCCACATCAGAACACGTAAGCTTATTTTCTAAAAAAATGTGTAGTGGCAATCTCATAATCCCTCCTTTCAAGAGTTTTAGAGGGTAAATGTGCAAAATTTGGTTCAAGTCGGACAAAAAGTTCGCATTTTTAAATCCTCTTTTCATAATTTTCGGTTCGATTTCAACTTTATATTAATCTCAATATCATATATCTAAATATAAAATTTCATTATTATAACTTCATTGGTTTTTGAGCTAGAACATATACAAAATTTCGTAGCACCCACACACACTAACTAAAGCCATTTTGAAAAAATAATTAATATCTCTTAAAATAAATTTTGTGAAGTTCGCGATACATGTTTTTATTGTAGACCGAAACCCCATGAATTCGCTCAATTTTTTTTTATCAAAGTAGTTTTAACCTTTTTTGAGATATTACGAAAATACGTAGCAAAAAATGTACTTTTAATGTACAATTGGAATACCTCAATATATGGTAATGTGAAATGTTTGAAAAAAGACAATAAATTTTAAATGAAGATAAATTAAGTTATATATAAAATTCTCCAAATTTATTCAATTTTTAACCCGTTTCTCTTATGGAAGTTATTGACTGCGATTTTATTTATGGAATTTTTTTCTAAGCCTAAACAATATCACTTATTATTGAAATCTATTTACGATCCAAACACTCGTCAATATTAAGTTTCGTTTTTTATGGACTTTAAATTTATTGGTTTTAAAGCTCGAGTATACATAAAATTTGGTTAACTTCTAAGTCACAGACACAAAATAATTATCACTATATAACAGAGGTGGCCACAAGGTGGCTCGCGAGCCGCATGCGGCTCTTCATTCAATCTCGTGCGGCTCTTGGACCCTCTTGAATAATACTGATTTTAAAAAGTACAGGGTGGGGCATAAAGATCTAGCACATTTTGAAGAGGTATAAAAAATGAAAAAAATTAACTAGAAAGAAACTGAACATATTTTTGAAAAGAACATAAAATCATTTTTTTAATGTATTTTAAACATTATAAGACAAAGAAGGGGGGGGGGTCAAAAATGAAATTCTAGCCCTTTCGACCAAACTCAACCAAATTTTGTATACATATTCTGTGGGCCCCAAAAAGACTAGAAATGCAAAAACTAACCACCCAAAATGGGGGGAGGGTCAATAATGAAAAATCTAGCCCTTTCCACCAAAATCAACCAAATTTTGTATACATATTCTGTGGACCACCAGAAGTCTAGAAATTCAAAAAATAACCACCAAAAATGGGGGGAGGGTCAAAAATGAAAATTCTATCCCTTTCGACCAAAAAATTTATACAAAATTTGGTTAGTTTTTGCATTTCTAGCCTTCTTGGGATCCACAGAATATGTTTACAAAATTTGGTTGAGTTTGGTCAAATGGGCTAGAATTTTTTTGACCCCCCATTTTTGTTTGATAATATTTAAAATACATTTAAAAAAATTTCATTTATTTTCTTTTCAAAAATATATTTAGTTTTTTCTAATTAAATTTGTGTGTTAAATATATATAAAATTTATACTAGAGCGACATAAAAATAATTATAAAGTTGATACAATTTGATGGCTGTATATGTATATAATTAAGTAATGGAGAGGGATTCAGCCAATGGGTAGCCTCTGCTGAATAAAAAACTCCCAATTATAGAAAACGTTTCGGCTTTAATTAAATAATGCCATCATCAGTTCCTAAGAGTTGATGAGTCCTTGAAGACGAGCCCCATATTTGTGTATAAGGTGTCTGAGCATGATGATATTCCTCAATGGTTATAAAGTTGATACAATTTGATGGCTGTATATGTATATGGCATTATTTAATTAAAGCCGAAACGTTTTCTATAATTGGGAGTTTTTTATTCAGCAGAGGCTACCCATTGGCTGAATCCCTCTCCATTACTTAATTATATACATATACAGCCATCAAATTGTATCAACTTTATAACCATTGAGGAATATCATCATGCTCGGACACCTTATACACAAATATGGGGCTCGTCTTCAAGGACTCATCAACTCTTAGGAACTGATGATGGCATTATTTAATTAAAGCCGAAATGTTTTCTATAATTGGGAGTTTTTTATTCAGCAGAGGCTACCCATTGGCTGAATCCTCTCCATTACTTAATTATAAAAATAATTATATTTTAAGAATATATAGAAAACATAAACTTTATATAAATTTAACATAAAAATTTTATATTCTTAATATATTTTCAAAAAATATATAAAAAACATATTTCGAAAATCTATTTATTTCCATACGGGAAAGTCGCCAAAATTTAAGTTACTTGGTATTCCAACCTGATTAAATAAATATTTTAATCCGAGCTGGAAGTACCGACCTCAAATTCATAAAAACAAATTATGTTTATTCGAGTAAACCACAGAAAATTAATTTAGCCAAAGCTCTCGTGATTACCCTTGAAAATTTAATCGTTTATTCCAACTATAAAGTGTTGAAATTTGTTTGCAGATCTCTCACCTAAGATGAAAACTGAATTATAATTACAGTTTGTTAATCGAACTAAGTGGAGTAGAAGCCCACATAGATAAACCACCACGATCTAAAATTAAAATCCATTTTCACTTAGAGATAGCTCTCTCTTTATTATTCTTCTCACGCAATCTCAAATTGCTTTTGTTACGTCTTTGTTTGGAAATAAATAATTTGATTTGGATGATGAGAATTTATTTGCCATTGTTATTATTGTTGTTGATAAGTTGATATAGTACTTTCATATAAAATAACCATTTAAATAGATAATCCTATGTCTAAATATGTACGGTAAATAAATAATAGTGAGTGACACAGTTTCAGAATTAAAGAACACATAATATATATTTATCCATATGTAAAATCTCTGTTTTTATCTAAAGAGCATTTTACTTATTATTTACTGGGTATGTAGAAGTATTGATATCGTGTATGAGAGTGTCTTTTTTACTTTCACATTTTTATTCTACTAGCTGACGGGCGGGCCTTCGGAATAACTCTTATGCTTCACGTCTAAACCACTGGAAGTATCGAAACTGTTTTCGCCCAATAATAGTTTTGAAAATAAATTGAAAATGCAAATAATTATAGAATAGGTATTAAAACAGTAAATGAATTATATATTACTTGTCAAAATTGTTCCCTTAACCAAAAATAATATTGACAGTTGAAAGATTTCCAAAAAGATATTATCGGTCATATTGTTTGTTTGCTTTTACCCCCCAGAGAGTCGTTGGCGTTGTTTTCTCGAAAAAAATATTTTTTACATGCCACAGGTGTGATATCTATAAAAACACTTGTGTATTTGAATGGAATGTTTTGTAAAAATTTCAAAGAAATCGGTGAAGAACTTTCGGAGATCCTTCAACGTATCCCTTAAGTGTAACAGTACATTTTTATTTATATAGATATCATGTAATGAAATAGAATATATTGAGAAGTATTGCGATCGCCTGCCTGCGCCCTGACTCTTTGAGAGCTTGTATCTCAGAGATGAACAAAGTTAATTTCATTTTGTGACATCCAGGTGGAAGGAATCGATCCCCTTAATAGTTTGAAACCAGATTTAGATCATAAAACCGTATATTGTGGTCCCCAGAGGCCAAAAAGTGACTGAAAAACCATTGGTCAGTGCGTACGTATGTACTTATGTATGTAGGCCCACTGCGTTTCGCAACCATAAGTCTCAGAGCTACGAAATTCAAAACTTAAGCTCTATATATGCTAGAAGAGTACAGCAAGCTTTTGGTTGAAATCGGAACACCGTAAGTTGACATTTACATAAAAGATTTTTCGATTTTTTTTTCTCAAAAACGACACTAACAATTTTTTTGTAAATTGGTGTACTTATCAAGATCAAGTCTTATGAGTTATTAGTCATGTATAAATTTTAATCCGATTGAAATAAAGGAAGGGGGTGTAAATTAGGAGTGTCGCGATAATTTCAAATAACACCAGTTGATTTTTGCTTGTTTTTTGAAAATATCTCAAATCGGCTAAAAGTATTTTGATAAAAATATTAAGCAAAATCACGGTGCTTTGCTCGACCAGAAAGCTTTACATATGTAGTTAACAGTTAAATATATTTTAACAAATATTAATTATTTTATCACATTCTAGCTCAAAAACCAAAGGAATTAGCAAAAAATTCTATATTTACTCTTTTTATAGTGAGATTAAGAAATCCTCAGATCTTGTTTGAAATCTTCCTTAGGTATACATATTTAATGATGACTGGGTATTAAAATTAAAATCATAGCGTTTTCAAACCAAGAATGATGATATTTACTATGAAATGGCCTTATATTTAAAAAAAGATATGAATATTTCTTTTGGGGTCCAAAATGCGAAAGGAGTTCAATTAAATAAAATTATCGCTAGACCCTTTTTATCAATTTCTGCCAAATTTCGAAAATGTCCTCTTTACAAGCTTATAGAAATTGACTATTTATGTCTATTTGAAATGAAGGGTTTGGAGGAATTGAAAATATTTATTGATTTTTTTCTACCTTTCTTTATATTCAGCTATAGACTTCTCATTAAAGGATATAAAAATTCTGTCCTTCATCTGAACCGTATAATATACGGTAACCAGAAACCTTCCCCAAGGGACCTACAAGGTAATCGTGGAATACATAAATAACAAGTATGCAGGAAAAGAGGTATCTTACTTAAAATGCAATTCTTTTTATATAAAATTTAGTATATATGCCTATAAAATTCACTTTCTAGAACAAAATATTAATCATGTATATATATTCCTTCCAATAACATAATATTATGTAAATATAAAGTTTTTGTGCCGAGAGTATAATTTCACCAGAAGACTCACTCTTTTATTGTCTCCTTCAATAATACCATGACTCGATGAATGGTTTTGCTTAAAGGACAAACAGTTTTTTTGGGATGGCATCCATAAATTGCCAGAAAAATGGGCAAGATGTATAGAATCAAATGGCCAATACTTTGAATAAATAAATTTTCCATTTTCTTAAAAATTACGTAGTTTTTTTTCGAAAAAACCGGTAATAACTTTCCGGTACACCTAGTATTGTGTTTATGTGAAAATTTATTTTTGTGGGTGGGTTTTTATATAAAGTTTTCTTTTCATTTTTGTTTATTCTTTAACAGCTAACGTTTCGGGACATCCTCATTTGTTTACATATTAAAAATTCATTTTAGTCTAGAATAGTAGTCCTCAAAGTGGTTGATTTAACTTTGTTATGGCCAATTCTGGCTCTGGAGTCGAATGTGAGTCAATAGAAAAATAGAAAAAAAATCATTGTACGGGTAATATTTAATTCGTCCTATAATTTTTTTAAAAAACGTAATATTTTCTATTATTCATCTATTTGTCCGCCTCCCTGGTGTAATGGTCAGAATAACTGGCTGGCAACCCGGAGGTCTCGGGTTCGATTCCCGGCTATACCCAGACATTTTTTTTTGTAAGTATAGGGTCTGGTAATAAAAATTAAGTGGGAGATAAATTTAACATAATTTATCGCGCGGAGAATTTATCACTGCTCGAAGCCCCTAAAACCTTAGTAAATTGGATATTGGATTGTATCTAAGTTCCTGAGATTGGCTCGTGATCCCGGCTTCTTTTCCTTCTACTCTGTTCTTTTCACGATGGAGGGGCCAGCCCATACAGGCCTTTAGGGGATGGACCTTCTGGTGTATCTCCTTCTCACATCAATATCATTAAAAAAACAAATCTGTACCTCTTCTTTTAGGCAAATTAAGCATCCGTGATTTTTAATGACTAAAAAAATTAGAATAATTTCAAAAAATATAAACTTACATAAGCGACATTTTTGCTTGTTCTTTTTATAATTACATATTACTTAGTAAAATAAAGGGGGTCTATAAAAATTCAAGAAACTCTTGATGAGGTTGTCCCAAAGTGACCGACCGATCCCTCACATTTCTGGGACTCAATTCTCTTACAAATTTTATGAAGCTCGGATTAAAATACTAGCATATAAGTAAATTTCTCATTATCATTAATATAGTAAGTAAATGCGTGACCCACATTTGATTTTTTCTAAATTGAGGATCAAAAATGACCCAGTCAATTGAAAAGGTTCGTCATCCCTGGTCTAGACTGTCTTGGAAGAAAGATCATGCATTCAAACAAAAAATCAATATGAAAAATGGCCGCCAAATAGAAAATTCGTTTTTTCTAAGAAAATGTTAAAAAACTTAGGTACAATATAATTCAATTTGTTTTCATATTGGACTATTTTTTTTTTAACAACTCAAAAACAAAAACTGTTAAAAAAAGAAACGAAATTTTTTATTTTTTTATTTGCAGTTTCCAAGTTATTTCGATGAAAAGAATTAAAAAATTGAAATTCAACAAGCTTTAAAAATCTATGAAGATTCGGCAAAAACAAAAATTTGAGTCGATTATTTTTTTTTTTGTCTAGTCTAGAAAAACATATCACATTTGCAGAAAAATCATAATCGGTCGGGAAAAAAATTGAAAATTTCACGTGAAAAATATTACTAACAGACATATTTATTTATTTATTTATTATTTTCATCAGCATACGCTTTAAGGTTTAATAAACATATGAAAAAAAAAGAAAAATGTTGAAGATGTAAAAGTTAGTACCTAAAGGATTGTCACCGAAAAAGGACAAATTTCCATTAGAGAAGGACATTTTGGTTGTAATCGAAATTCGTCGGAAAAATATTTATGATTTATTTTAAATGCATTTTTAATATTATATCTAATTATTTAATTTTAATATTGGTTTGTTATAAAAAAAAAACAGGCAAATGAAAGTGGCCAGGTGAACGGACCCTCCGGTTTATTTATATGATGTTATAAAAGTGATTTCCTTAAAAAAAGAAGCTTTCCCGTTTATGACATGTAATAGTACCTAATACATGAAAATTAATTAAATTCATAATTACCATATAAATATATATTTACAAGCGTTGATTAATTTATTAATAAAATCCTCCTTGTCTAGAGATTATTACTTCTTTTTAAATCTTGCCTTGTTGCTGCTTTAAGGTAGTTGTTTCACCATAAGGGTTACCTTAGGATTTTTTTGAATTTTAGATAGATTATTATTTAAATACTTCTGCATCGATTGGTGGCAAAACGAAATTTATGAACAATATAGTTCCGGAGATTTTAAATTCAAAAGATAGTTTTTCTGACTTATACATTGCACTATACGGGATATCGGAAAGTTTACATACATATTTAATTATAATTAAGAAACTTTTCTTACCATTGTTATAAAAAACTAAACCAACGTTAAAGAATAACTAATACATTTTTTAAGAAAATTTTAATTCATAGTTACAACACAGATTCTGAGATAATATATGAATAAATAATGAAGAATTTACACTAAAAACAAACTAGCAACAACACATTTATTTAACCTAAAAAGTGGGTTAACTTTAGTACTTTTTTGACGTTATTTCGCTTCCGCCATTGTCGCAACAACTTTCAATTGCTAATTAAGAACTTTTTGTTTTATAAATTTTCCTTTATAATGTACTTTATCTGAGATTTCTATCATCATCATCATTGAGTATACAGTCCTAAGACTGGTTTGATGCAACAATCCGTCTCCACTCGACTCTGTCCCCCGCCAGCTGTTTGACCTCTCTAAATGTCTGGCATCCCATATCCCCAATTATTTGGTTGAAATATTCTAATCTGAACCTTCCCTTTCTTTCCCACCTCCCCCTCCAAGATATCCCTAAGCAGTCCCCCATGTCTCAATGTATGCCCCATCATCTGACCTCTTCTTTTCTTCAGAGTCTTCCACAAGTTTCTTCTTTCTCCGATTCTTCCAAGAACTTCTTCATTTGTAATTTTATCCATCCATTTGATATTCATCATTCTTCTGTAGCACCACATTTCTCGAAAGCCTCTAATCTCTTTCTCTCCGCTTTTCTAATTGTCCAGGTTTCACACCCGTACATGGCTATGCTCCATACATATGTCTTCAATAGCAACTACCTGTTTTCTAAGATGATTGAGGAGGAGCATAGTAGTTTTTGTTTTGAATTAAACCCCATTTTTGCTTGGGCAATTATTGATTTAATTTCGTTTTCGCTCCTCCCATCCCATGTTATTTTACTTCCTAGGTAGCGGAAATCCTTAACTCCTTCTAGGTTTTCTTGGTTAATTTTGATGCATTCCTGTCTCGTTTGTTCTTTTTTTGTACATACTAGGAGATACTTGTACATACTAGGATACTACTGAGAATTCTAAGATAAAATATATACAAGCTCGGACAGTGTTGCCATATTTGTCAAACGAGTACGGGCTTGGCTAGTAGTGGTACATAAACAGCAAAAAGTTTTGGGCTTATGAATTATGAGTCCTTATTGTCTGTTCTATATACTCTAGCATTTATTAACTCTTTGCTAGTATTGTCGCGAAACAACTACCTTAAGCACAGCTGACAAATTAATAATCATTCGAGCATTTCGGTAATTAATTTTCCAGCTACTAACGCTTAAATAGTTTTATTATATCGTTCGAACGAAGTGAACTTCTAAAGACCAATTTTGTATATCATGGAATTAATATAATTTAGTTGACCTAATTGCCGAGAAGCCTTTAAGAGAAGTTAAATTTAAGAAGACATTTAATTAGTGATTAAAATTCACTTCTGACTCTTTAACTCGACACGCGTCACTTTAGATACTCTCAATTGAGCTGAAAGCTTTTTTGTGTTTTATGAACGAACGGACTAAAGAGGAAAAATCTATTGGTTAAGTGGCAACGCAGCTCACGCCCTTCCTTGCTTATTTCTTTTCAAAAATATAGATATATAAATATTCTGACATGTTTATTGTACACTACACGACTTTTATTTAGCCCACTTTAGTAATCAAACCAATATTAATTCTTTACCCAAACATGTGCTTGTGGAACCACGAAAAATGATTAATTTCGTGATTTAACGATTTTTAGAGCTATCTTACTTTGGAGATATTTGTTACCATACTACGGTTTCAATTTAATTTTGATCTTACATGACTAGTCACTGTACGTGATTTTTTGCTTTAGATAAAAGTGTAATGTTAATTGAGTGAAACCCCTCATATCCGAATTAATTGGGGATGTAGCCTGTTCGGATTAGCCGAAAGCTGGTTTGGATATCTTATTGAAGAAAATGGTTCTCTTTCTATCCTTGAGAAGTTGAAGAAAATTACAATAAAAGACGTTATTTACTGGGTTGTAGAATCGTGGCAAAATACAAGTGTTAACTTACTACGGACATCTTAAAAGAAGCCTTGGCCTAGCTTCAAGTTCAAAAAAACACCTTCCCAAACTTAAATTTGTCTAAAAAAACTCGGATTTCGGATTTCCGGGGTTCGGATTTGAGTGGATTCACTGTACTATTTTTAATTTTAAAATTCAGGTAAAAAGGTCGTGTTTATTTGTACCTAGAATTAAATAAAGTATTAATTTATTTTTTGCCAAAGTTTTAACCCGATCCGGCCATAATCAATGTATTATTATATATTGTTGAAAAGGGAGAGGCTTCATGGGGGGGGGGGGGAGGCTAGCAAGATACTCGCTGAAGGGGGGCATTGCAGCTTATATGTAAAAAAATTTAAATGCTTGAAAAATGTTTAACAAATCCTTTTTATGTAAATAAATTGTAATCTCTTCCTGATAGATAAAAATTGTTCAAACAAAATTTATAGAGAATAAGCTTCTCTACAAAAATGCTCATGTATATTTTTTTGATTGGAGCGACCGTTCAGGAGATAATAAGACATGATCAAATTCAATCGATTTCATGAATGGCTTTGTTTTTATTTTTATTTTTATTCTTTTCTTGGAATTTGTTAATTTCTCCGAAATATTTATCAACAGTGTGTAATTTGTCTCTTCTCTAGGTCACTATGTTAATTGATGATTTATGGCTTGCTTATTCCTTCATTTCTATACCTAGGGGAATTTTTATGACGGCAATAAAACTTAAATTAAAATCTATACTAATGTTAGCGAAAAAAAGTTTGTTTGTTCACTTGTGACGGCATAACTTTAAAACTACTCATCCGATTGAGATGAAAATTTCACTGTCGAGTTTGAAAATTTTTTCTGTATAATATAGTGTATAAATGAATATGTAAGAGACATGGTAAAGACGGGCTGCACAGCTAGTTATACATACTTATTAACAAACCTATCTGTGAATAAGTAATAACTTTAATTAAGAAAAAAACAATCAAATTATAGTTACTCAAAAATAAGGAGTATACTCAAGCATTTTATTGCCCATCTGGATGCAAATTTAGAGACAAACTATCGGGTTTATAAGATCAGTGTCGCAAATACTTATTCAGCGCCTTGGATTAAGTAAAATCGGTGCTCCCACTTAATAGTAGAGGTCTGGCGAAATTTGTTTGTTGTTGTCTGGTTTAAAAAGCAGGGTGATTGATTTACCTACAGTAACCTATCAAATCTGTGTCTCTGCCATAATATACAATATCGAGCTTTTTTGCTGTAAAACACAAACATTTTTACAGATTCAAGCGTATTTTATAATGTTAAATTTTTATTGTAGTTTTTGAAATGAAAATTATGGTAAATGAACTGAAAAACTAAAATATTTAGATGCTTGTAGTTTTGTTTATCTAAAAAATATTTTTTATGTACCTACCCACAATCTCGATCCGCTCATTTAAATTTTTTTTCTTCTTTTTACATGCAAGGGGTCCACTCCAGAATATAGAAGTTGTATCTTTTTGGTACATCTTTTTGAATGATAAAAATAAATAAAAAATTCCATTCTAATACTTTACAATATTGATTATAATTATAAAAATGCTTTTGCCGGGATAATTGTTTTTGAAATGATTGTCATCAAGTAGGTCAAAGATCATAGCCAAAATATTTCATTCAGAGAAAAGTCATCATAAAATTATCTCTCTCTCCAGATGCTTGAAATGTTTGGTGTTCTAGATTCTAATAATATTTTTATAATTATAGGAAGCAATTTGATTAAAAATGTAAATATAGCGTAATGGAGAGAAAAAACATTATCTCTTTTGAAATGCAATTAGATAATTATACGATTTACATTTCATGAATATATCAAACAAGTTCAAAAAGTCAGAATAACAAAAATATATAAAAAAATTATTTGTTTCTTTGATAATATTAAGTATTCGTCGTTTTAGTTTAAGACTTTAATCGCAAACAAAGCAGCCAAGTGCAAGCCTGATTTCTGATAATGTTGTAGGTTCTCGCTTCTTGACTAGAGCGATAATAACACTACTCAACGAAAATTTATCCCCGTAAACCTTACATTGGGTTCCAGTAGAACTTTACACGCTGATTATCATGGTCAGATTTTTACAACACGTCAGAGTTTTGAGATATTATCGGTCAAAATGACGAAAAAGGCGATTTTGACCTATTTTCGAGTCCCATTAAATATTAAACAGCAATATTTGGAATCAAAATATTTTGTTGATGTAATAGAAAACAGCTTCTTCTTTGATTTTCAACTTACCACTTGTTTTTAGCTCAATTAGAACTCGAGTTGTAACTAAAAAACTAAAACTACGTGATTATAAAGGATAATAAACATAGAAAAAAACATATGGTCTTAGTTTTTTAGTTATACCTAACTCTAGTTCTAATTGAGCTAAATTCAAATTTAATAATCAAAGAGGAACCTGTTTTCTATTAGGTGAATAAAATATTTTGATTTCAAATATTGATGTTTAATATCTAATGAGATTCGAAAATAGGTCAAAATGAACTTTTTCGTCAATTTGACCGATAATATCTCAAAACTCTGACGTAAAAAATCGGGAAATTGCATGATCATCAGCGTATATAACTCTATTGCAATCCAATGTTAGGTTTACAGGGAGAAATTTTTGTTTAATTTTTGTCGAGCAGTGTAATAAGCTGGTCAATTGAGACTTGGATACGCTTACCTAGGTTTCCGTATCTTAAGTCTTCCAAAATTCTTGAGATATCGAATTCATCTTTATTTGTGGTTGATGAAGAGAGAATGAGGAAATTTGAGAATTTTTTTTTAAAATTTTTCAACTTCTGAAGTATGGCACTTAAAAATGACCACATTAGAGCTCTCTTACACCGTCTAAAAAAACAAAATGCAGAGTTTCAGGAACATTACAAAAGTTATATAATTTTTTCTGTTTTTTAATGATGCAAGCTTTGATACATTATTGGATAAAAAAATACTTGGTAGGATTCACATTAAGATATAAAAATAAATTCGTTTTATTTTTATATCTTAACTAGCTGCAAGGCCCGCCTTCGGCGGCCCTCTTGCTAGCCAGGGGGCACGCCCCCTGGACCCCCAACCCACGAATCCCACCCCCACACTACACTCCCCCCCACCCACCCAGCACCCCTACCCCCGCACCATGAACCCGTGCCCAACTCCCGCCCCCATACCACAGAACCCAAACCTCACCCCACCCACCTCGGGCCCCCAACCCACGAACCCCAACCTCACCCCCCACTCCAACCCACCACACTCCACGAAACCCACCCAGCACCCCAATATATAGATGTGAAACCTACCAAGTATTTTTTATCCAATAATTTAAAAAATGTTTTAACAAGTACCAACACCAAATTCCTTAAAAACTTTGATACATTGTTCGACCATTTCTTGACTAATTCTACCATGTGTTTTTTTAGACGCCTGATGAAGCCTAAATAAAATTGGCGAAACGTCGCGTAGATCACTGAGAATTTTTTGATTTGCTACTTTCCTGTCCAAATACCTGCCAACATACTTGATTAATTAAATAATATGGATGCTATGGACTTTAATAATAAATATTAATTTTTCTCTTTGTTGTTTTAATGTAAATATACGTTTTGTTTTAATAGCGTATTTGGGTTAATTGTAATTTTTAAATTCTTAATTGTTATAGGAAATAGTAAGTTCATAGCGGTGTCAAAATATGTAATAAATACAAAATATTATGATTGAAAGATTATGAATTCATCACAGCTCGAACATTTAATGATTTTTTTCCCCAGTTGTTTAATTTTCATATTAATTTGACCATTTCTATTTTACATAATATTTCATTATGTTAATTATTATAATGTATTATATTCTCTCATTTTTAGATAAAATAAATCAAAGGATTAAAAAAATAATATCTCTTGTTTCAATTTAATATATTAATATAATATTGAAATGAATATAATGTATAATTAATATTATATTACAGAGAAAACAATATCAATTCATAACATTTAATAAATTTAGCTCTCACTCTAGGGCTCACATCTAAATATCCATTTAAATTTAATTATCATTCACTTTAAAATGACAAAATGAACAGCCTCAAAGTGGTTATTTTTTGTACCTGTAAAATTTACAAATTCGTTCATTCAAGGATAAATAAAAACAAATTTGGCATTTCGAAAGATATAAGGTACGAAATGATCGGTGTCCCAGGCTGACCTCGCACTTGTCCAGGTTATTTGAAATTTTTGTCTTCAAAATCAACTTTTAATTTAATTGTAGTTCCATATATACATATTTTTGAAACTAGATTTCGACTTATTTTAGGGAGGGTTCAATTTTATGTGGGGTCAAAAAATATTTTTTTTATTATGAAATGTAATGTATTTTTGTAAAGATATACCTATTTAACTAAAATTATAATAATAAAACTTGTTTATTAAAATGTTTCACCTAGAATCAACACCGAACTCCTTAAAAGTTATAAAATTATAAGCTTAATTTTCTAAAAATTGTTTGAATGAGAATTTTTTGATTTTCTACTTTTCTGTCCAAATACCTGCCAATATACTTGATTAATTAATCTTTATTATATCCCTGAATTTTATAAAAAATTTATTGATTTGAACTAGTGAAAATTTTTAATTTTGCTACTTAGTGAGTTTTACCTGAAAACCGACGATATATATTTTATTGATAAAAACTAAATAAAAGTGTAGGTACAATTAAATTATGTATTTTTGATTTCCTTATATAAAACTAGCATAGAATTAGATGAAATCATCAATGAGATTTCTTAATTCCTGAAATGGGTAAGCGATTTATTTAATTCATTCATGTATTCGAAAAATGTTGCTTATTTCCAGAAAAAGCAAATTTCACTAACTATATGTATAATATACAGGGTGTCCAATTAAGATGCGACATAATTGATTAATATATTAAAAAAAACCACTATCAAAATATGTTTTTAAATAAGCTATAATTTTGCCAAAAAATACCATTTTTTTTTTTTTAAAGAAAGAAGTATCAAGTGCTATATTTTGAAATCTTGACTAAATGGGCCAA
Source organism: Forficula auricularia (assembly GCA_024734495.1). Classification (NCBI taxonomy): domain Eukaryota; kingdom Metazoa; phylum Arthropoda; class Insecta; order Dermaptera; family Forficulidae; genus Forficula; species Forficula auricularia. Next base: position 3,715,338 of record JALMQS010000108.1, read on the forward strand.
TGTTGTAAATAACTTGCCATGCTGGTTGGTTTACTAGACTTTTTTTTACATTAAAGATGATTCAAACTTAGATGATGAACATTTTTTAAGACATAAGTCCGGCAAAAATATTTTTTTTTCTCCAAAAGTATAGTACTTATGATTTTATTTTGAATTTTGGTCAATAGCAGGATTATTCAGAATTGCGTAACAAAAATTAGAATAATAAAATATGTAAATTTGTAGCCAGAGCATCTTGATATTTAGGCCAGGGTGTAGTGATGAGCAGAATTGGTCTTGGTCTTGGTCTTACAAAAATCAAGAACAAGACCTCGATTGGAACAGCAAGACCAAGACCAAGACCAAGACCAAGACTGGACAATCAAGACCAAGATCGAAACCAAGACTGAACAAGTAAGACTAAGACCGAGACCAAGACTGGAAAAGCAAGACCAAGTCCAAGACTGAGACAAGACCGGATGAGCAAGAGCAAATATGGAAGGCTAAATTAAAAAGCACTTAACTTTATATCTAATTAATAAATTTAGAAAAATCAATACTCTTCATTTTGATTACCATTTGCTATACAAAGATGAAGATACATTTATTTGGAAAATTAAATTTATTGAATAAAATTTCTCTAAATAATTTTTAAGCAATATTTTATTATTCACTACAATTTCCTATTTTGGCGATAATATCTATGTAAAATAAAATTTCATAATATTGTAATCTTCCTACTTCGATTATTGTAATATGAATTTAAATAAATTATATTTCAAAAAAAACTAAAAAACATGCTTCTAAAAATTACAAAATAATGTAATCCAGAGTAGCGATTTTCACCATTTTCAAAAAAATGTCTATAACACGAAAACTATGAGACTTTTATAAAAAAAAATTATGTTCAGGATCGTCGTAAATTGCCCTATCCCCTGTTTACAGTTTATCATTGTGATATGGGACACCTTGTATATAAAATTCAAAATTTATTACGTATATACACATTTGTGAGGCGACAGTGGGTCAGTGGTTAGAGTGTCGGGCCGTTGGCTTGAAGTACGCTGGTACTGAGTCTCGGCAGATATTTGCAGCCGCCTACTCTTGGAAAGCAATGGCAATCTAACAAGAGTATAATTGCCTAGTAACCTCTCCACACTAGCCGTTCGGAACCGGCATTAAAAAGTAGGCCCCGTGTATCTGTGTAAAAACAGCTAAACACACTCAGCACAACCCTCTAATCCATGATATATCGTCGCTGTTATATCAAAATGTCGTATGTAAAAATCTACTTTTCTCTACACTTTTCAGTAGCTAAGAAAAACTAGTATTTTCATTTTGTATTTACCCTAAAAGGCGACTGTGGGTCAGTAGTTAGAGACTCGCGCTGCTGCCCTGAAGTATGCTGGTTCTTGGCAGATATTTGCAGCCGCCTCCTCTTGGAAAGCAATGGCAATCTAACAAGAGTATAATTGCCTAGTAACCTCTCCACACTAGCCGTTCGGAACCGGCATTAAAAAGTAGGCCCCGTGTATTTGTGTAAAAACAGCTAAACACACTCAGCACAACCCTCTAATCCGTGATATATCGTCGCTGTTATATCAAAATGTCGTATGTAAAAATCTACTTTTCTCTACACTTTTCAGTAGCTAAGAAAAACTAGTATTTTTATTTTGTATTTACCCTAAAAGGCGACTGTGGGTCAGTAGTTAGAGACTCGCGCTGCTGCCCTGAAGTATGCTGGTTCTTGGCAGATATTTGCTGCCGCCTCCTCTTGGAAAGCAATGGCAACCTGCCAAGAGTATAATGGCCTAGTAACCTCTCCAAACTAGCTTTTCGGAACCTGCATTAAAAAGTAGGTCCCATATATCTTTGTAAAAACAGCTAAACACACTCAGCACAGGTATATGTGGAGAGGAGCCGAAAAGCCAGGGAGTCCTGATATGGCACTTAAGAAGAGAATACACATTTGTATTCGTTATATATGTAGTATATGTTTATTTGTATCAAACAGAGAAAAACCTAATTAATTTCTCTTTATGAATCAATAACTCTGCTACTCTCTGCAATATAAAATTACCTAAATTAGAATTCCCCGGATTTGGATGAATAATAAATTATAATTGTTTCAACGCCATTCTTTATTTCTAGCCGGGCTAAAAGCCGCCAATAAGTTCAAGAATACAAGATTTATGGAGGCCAAATAGACGGCGAGAGGGTGACCTGTTGAATTATGAAGCAAGCAAGAAAAAGCAGCCAACGAGGGAAATTGTTTTCCCCGAGAATAGGGTTAACGCACCCATTTTCTATAGAGAAGTTAAGCGGGCATTTGACTGCAAAGTCCATGCGCCCTCTTAAATTATGCATGGCCTTCTTAAAGAAAGCGTTCCACCTAGAGAGGGTGTAATTGAATAAAAAGCGGAAGTTCTCCTTTAAACCCCCCTTGAATTCAAACATTCACGATGTCCTTTTCAACCCCCCACTGGTGTCAAATATCAGGGTTGTTTGTGGTGTCGGAAGCGCCTCTTTACCATTTTCCTTTCTCGATATAAGCAACGTAGCACTGGAGGGTGGCAAATTGTTATCCCCCTAGCGAACGGAAATTGCCTACAGATTCATTAGCTCAAATTATCTAATCAATATCAAATAACATTGAAAAGGTTGTGCAATTAAATAATCGACTAGGAATGAGGGCCAGCAATAATCCTTATGTAAGAATGAAATTATTATTATTAATAATACCAAGCAGAAAATTTTCATACAGGGTGCCAAACTGTTATTACCTTATTTATTCATATTATAATATTTTGTGGTAAAAATTTTACTCTATGGTATAGTACTTTAAAATATAATTATACTAAAAAACTTTATTTAGTCTTTTTTGTGGTCCTCAAGGTACTTAATTAGAATATTAAATTTCATCAAAATTAGTTATGTCATTTTCAAGATATTTAGAAAAAATTAAAAAAGTTATGGAATAAAGTACTAATGTTTGTTTGCCTATATGTACCAAAAAGTAATCAGTACTTCATTTTGTTAAAGTAATGGTAGATTTTCAATTTTATTTCAATCGGTTGAACGGTGTGGAAAAAATCGTCTACAAAAAAACTAATTACATCCTAGGGGTGAACCGCGATTGGAATTAGGTATACTCGACTTTGGAATTATGTGGAATTATTATGAAATTCATTAGATAATGCCCCTTCATCTATTGTCTTCTACTTGGAAATGAAAATGGAGGCTGAAGTAGCTGTACACGATATTAGATCGCCGTTCACCCCTCATGTATATCCATCCATCCATCTATCTGCACCCACTAAAAGAAAAAATCGCACATTTTGGCCTCTGGACGAGACCCCATATAATTTTTGGCAAAATCATCACGTGCTAAAGTTCAACCTAAATGAATACTACAATTTGTGACTTTGTTTGGATTTCGAAGTCTTTACCTGACGACCCTTTGAAGTCGCATTTGGCGCGAGACCAATCCATTACTTTATCTGCTTCGCAATGGATAAAGTAAAATGGGGAAATGGCTTGCTCCTTGTTTGTAGGGTAGTACCCTAAACTGATCTGCCAATATAGTTGTCTAAATAACAGTGGCTCCCATTAAACGAGATGTTGGTATTAAATGACCGAACTGATTGATGCTGCTACTGACAAACAGCGAGGGTGTCACGACAGTTTTAAACATGATTGTGTCTGGTGATGCTTCCCCTACTCTCTGGTCGCTAGACAAGCCTGCACATCGCACAGTTTGTCCGTAGCAATCGTCGGCAGCAGTCTCTCTTGGTTTGTATTTTCGAAATATCTCAAAAACGGCTCAAAAAAATATAAAAGTTTATATTTTTTATTTAAACTTTTAATAGATTGGATACATGTAGAATTATTATAAAACAATATCACAATGAATAAAATTCTTAAGTAGGTACTAAAAATATACAAAAACAACATTTTTCATTTTTTGGTCTTTTTTTATCACAAAATTTTCCAAAATTTCAAGTTCTAGTAAGGAATTTTACCGCCCCTTGTCTGAATCACAGTCCCCAGCCTTCTAACCATACTTATGATTAGGCGCACAACCTACTCCAGATTTTCCCAATCTTCTTGGAGGAAGTCTCGAAGCTGCTGGATGGTCTTTGGAACAGGATCTCTACCACGGACTCGCCTCCCCAGGATGCCAGATACATGCTCAATGTAATTTACGTGCGTACTGCAAGCTAGCCAATCCATAGTTTGAATTGAACCTCTTTTAAAAATGTTCAAAATGTTTTCAAGTGGTCCACTTTTTTGAAGTGCAGTGTATTTATTATTAGGCCTATTTCTTTTTGTAAAAAAACCTTGAAACGTGAAAAAATGTTGTGGCTGCAGTAATTTAGGCATATAAAGGCCCCAATCAGTATTTTGCACGACGGCGCAAAAGGGACTTGGTGTGTCCCTACCCATGAATTGTTTTTTCAATTTTTTTTTTAAAAATTCCATCTATTTTTCAAAAATAAAACACTTAAATATTTGTATTAATTTAAATTTAAAGTTTTTATCTTATTTAGTTTTTGAACTACAATGATGTGACAGAAAAATTTCAATTTTTCATACAATACTCTGCTAAAAATATAATAATTTATTTTCTCTTCTTTGAATTGCTAGTGTAAAAATATTTCAATGAGTTCAATGTTCAAGCACTTACCAAAAGTTAGTCTACGTCATCACTAAACTTATTATCACAAATAGAGTCTTTACAAATAAGTTTGCAAATTGAAAAAGTAATATTTCTTGAAATTTACTTTGGAAATCTAATGACCAAAGTTTATTTCGTTTGTATAAATAATGATCTCTTACGTAGAATGAATTTTAATTAAAGTAAAATCGAAAATTCATTTAGCATATTAGCTTACCTCGAAATTCAATTACTTTCTGATTAAAGATATTAGAACGCCAATATTGATTAAAAACGAACCGGATGCTGAAGAGTGTCAATTAACTATGAGATTTATAAATTAAAAATACACTTGCCATCTTAGGAAACTAATTTTATATTCCCAAAAGGGGAGAAAAAATTATTTAACAAGTCACCAAAATATAATTAATTTTTTATAATTTTACGGTTTTAATTAAAGTAAAAATTTGATCATAGGAAATTATCATATAGTTTTCATTAAAGAAATAATTCAGTTGAAAATAAATACTTTAATCAATACATTTTAATATTGATTGAAGAATTTCGAAATAGCTAGAAATTACTACTATATGTTATGTTACTTATATCATAATTACTTAACCTTCTATTAGTTTATTAAAAAAGGATAAGTGAATAAGAGAGGCTTGTAGAAAGTTCATTTTTGTGCCATCCGTATCATCTCTTCGAAGAACTGATTAGATAGATAGCTTCAGAACTTTCAGTTGAAAAATTCAGAAATCGAATCGTTAAATGTGACCCCAAATGATTCTAATTAATGAGCTGAAATTTGGCTGTAAAATTTCTATTTATTAGCTGCACCTTTGTGTCAAGTTACATTTTTGTAGCCCGAATTGTTCTCTGATAAAAAAAATTGCCAATTTACGGGTTTTAGTGGTTAGAAAGGTCTAAAATTTGAAGAAAAGTAATTTTCTAGCATGATTTTTATTTCTCTGTCTTTTTCTGATATTCCAGAAGGTCGTAGAAATTTTTTTCTAGTCCCAAATGAAGAACAAAATTTATTTTGAATATATAGTAATAGAACTTATTTCGTTTTACTACGTAGTGGACCACTAGTTGTGGAAGGTGATTTAATGGTAAATTGTTCCTACTAGAGTAATAAATCATAAGTTTCCTGTATTTGATTCAATCGCGAATCGAATGCAGATTGTTTTTGTCAAATATTAAGTGAAAATAATATTCGAATTTATATATTTCTAACTTGAAATAGTGCGCGATCAAAACAATTCTTGTTAATGTGTTAATTATTCTTTGATATATTAATGAGAAAATTAACTTTACTAGAGTAATAAATAATAAAAATATAAATTTTCCATCTAAAAAATATGCCCGTGATTAAAAAAATAAGCCTTAATTAAAACCAAGTTTCCAAAGTTGACCATTATTTTTCAATTGTCGATCATGTGGTCTTCCACTAAAATACCATATAAAGCAACATGTCGGTAATATATCACCCCATTCAACTTTTAGAAACTTAATAACTTTTAAGGAGTTAGGTGTTGGTTCTAGGTGAAACATTTTAATATAATAGTAAAACTTGAGCAAGATGCGAGGTAGGTTTCGCAAAAAAAAGAAATAAAACAAAATTGAGTTTTGATTTCGATATATTTCGGGAGTGAGCCTATCGTCAGGAGTCAGAGAAAACTGATGATGGGCTCACCCCCGAAATATATCGAATTCAAAACTCAATTTTGTTTTATTTCTTTTTTTGTGAAACCTATCTCGCATCTTGCTCAAGTTTTATTATTATTTTAGAAACTTACTTTATGGCTTGATTTATTGTAGTTTTGACCCCTTCTCCTCACTTAATAAAATCTACAATTATCAAGTTATTCATTGTTTTGTTTCTTTTGTTTAAAAAATAATAAAATAACATCTACTTAGATATTATGTAGAATTAAGTGTAAGAATTATTTAAATTATTTGGCTTGAAAATACGCGTGTCATTGTTTCTCTCGGATCTTTGTTAAAATTACCAGAACTAATAGGGATAATAGTTATTTGAACTTTACATCATCGCTTCTCTTAGATTGAACCTTAATACTTTGTATATTAATAGCCCCAAAACTCAAAAATATATTTCAACCCAGGAATAAATTACTAACGTACTCGTTTCATTCGAATCTCTTTGTTGAAATTACTAGAACTAATACAGCATCGCCTCTCCTAGATACCTATATGCTTAATACTTTTTATATTAATAGCCTCCAAACTCAAAAATAAATTTCAACCGAGGAATAAATTACTAACGCTCTTCTTGTTAAAATTACTATAACTAATAGGGATAATAGCTATTTGAACTTTACAGCAACGCTTCTTTTAGATAGAACCTTAATACTTTGTATATTTATACCCCCAAAATTCATAAATATATTTCAATCCAGGAATAAATTACTAACGCTCTCGATTCATTCGAATCTCTTTGTTGAACTTACTAAAACTAATACAGCATCACTTCTCCTAGATAGCTACATCCTTAATACTAAATTGAAAGTTTTTGCCGAGAGTAGCAGAATTTTTATATATTGAAGGAGACAATAAAAGAGTGTGTCTTCTGCTGGAATTATAAATTTTATTTATTTATCACGAGACTATAGTTTCGAGGGCTTTGCCCTCTTCATCAGTCTATTACAATGGTTTCACAGGAATTCATTTATGAAACTATAGTCTCGTTATAAATAAATAAAATTTATAATTCCAGCAGAAGACACACTCTTTTATTGTCTCCTTCAATTCTTAATACTTTTTATATTAATAGCCCCAAAACTCAAAAATAAATATTAACCGAAGAATAAATTACTAACGCTCTCATTGTTTCATTTGAATCTCTTTCTTGAAATTACTAGAACTAATACAGCATCACTTCTCCTAGATAGCTACATCCTTAATACTTTTTATATTAATAGCCCCAAAACTCAAAAATAAATATTAACCGAGGAATAAATTACTAACGCTCTCATTGTTTTATTTGAATCTCTTTCTTGAAATTACTAGAACTAATACAGCATCACTTCTCCTAGATAGCTACATCCTTAATACTTTTTATATTAATAGCCCCAAAACTCAAAAATAAATATTAACCGAGGAATAAATTACTAACGCTCTCATTGTTTTATTTGAATCTCTTTCTTGAAATTACTAGAACTAATACAGCATCACTTCTCCTAGATACCTACACCCTTAATACTTTGTATATTAATAGCTCAAAAACTCAAAAATATATCTCAACCGAAGAATAAATTAATAACCCTCTCGTTGATTCTTTCGAATCTGTTGAAATTACTAGAACTAATACAACATCGCTTCTCCTAGATACCTACATCCTTAATACTTTGTATATTAATAGCCCCTAAACTCAAAGATATATTTCAACCGAGGAATAAATTACTAACACTCTCGTTGTTTTACTCGAATCTTTGTTGAAATTACTAGATCTAAAAGGGAGAATAAATAACTACTTGAACTTTATAGCATCGCTTAAATTCTGGCCTTCGGGAAAGTTGAAACAAAATGGTTATTGAACTATGCATATATATATATAAACACTTGAACTTCCCACGTCATTTTCATAATGATTTCGGTTCGTTTTTTTGAATTCCTCTATTTTAATCTAAACATTTTAAACTCACTCAAGCTAATGAATGAATGTTTAATAACAAAACAAAGAGAGAAATTAACAAAATAAATAGATTACAAAAAAATAAAATATCCTAATGAAAACAGATTGTGTTAAGGTCAAAGGCTGATTAAATAAACTCATTCATTTATTTAAATATAACTCTATTTATTTTTTAATAATGAAAATGAACATCACAATTACTGTTTAATTGATTAATAAGCAAATACTGTTTCATACTTAAACAATATATATATATATATATATATATATAGGTATCAGGGTGGGCGGTGAGTTTTCAACCAACGGATGGTATCTAAAAAGAACTCTTCATTTTTAAAATTTTATTTTATATTTAATTATTCTTTTTGCAAAATTCTATCGATATTATAGTATTTTTCATTATTTTTCAAATTTAGCATTAAATTTTTTCAATTGATACTATAGACCAATGGTTCCAACCCTTTTTTGTTGCGGCACACTTGTAACAATTTCAAAATTTGGTTGCACACTAACAATAAGATAAGTTTAAGAGAATTTTACTTATACGTATAATACAATGTGTTACTGTGTAAATTAATTTATGATAATAATTTCCAATGTAAAATAATAATATGAACTACAAAGACAACATAACATAATAAAATTAGTTTTTCCTCTTCATTCAAAGTTAATTCATTTACAGACGTATCGGTAAATCTTAAATGGATTACGAATCCAATCAAATTTTTTTATATCTAAATTTCGGAAGTAGTTTATAAAATGTATATATTTTTAAAGCTTATTTATTTAGTTTACATTAAATTGTGTAATCTGAATGGCTGAACTGGAAAAAATAATAACTCATTTGATAAAAGTACATACAAAATAATTTTTATTGTTTGCATTTCTAAAATTTGGCGGCACACTTCAAGAATTTCGCGGCACAGTGGTTGAGAATCACTTCTATAGACTGAGCGGATAGATTTCCACTCTTCATTTTGGCTACTTGGAGATTATTTTAATTCTTTTCATAGTTGAAAATAAACGTTCAATCGAAGCGCTTGTGAAAGGTATATCTCGAGGGGTGAAACGCGACGTACTTCCAAATATTTCCAAGTACTTCCAAATATTCCCAGGTGCTTTCAAATATTTCCAAGTATTTCCAAATATTCCCAAGTAGTTACAAATATTTCCAAGTACTTAATTGATAGCGTTTTTCTTTAGGAGACGGACTGGTATAAATATGCAATTGGATGTTGATGAAGGCAGTCCACGGTGGTTGTAAAAAATAAATAGGTTTAACGAATAAATGTAAAATAATAAAACCATTATGGTCTTATTTTTTACAACCACCGTGGACTGCCTTCATCACATCCAATTGCATTTCCAAGTACTTCCAAATATTCCCAAGTGATTCCAAAGAGGTGTACACCTACTTCCAATCGCGGACCACCCCTCGGTATATCTCAACCAAAACATTCAGTGGAAAAAAAGAGGTCATGTTCGAAAAAGTAGTGAAATCTAGTGAGTAGCCAAGTTAAATTCGCCAAGTATAATTAAGTTGAGAGATCTACTATTTTCTCAGCTTAATTATTCTTGCCGAATTTAACTTGGCTACACACTAGATTTCACTACTTTTTCGAACTTGAGATATACGTTCTTTTTGTAAGCTATGAAGAAGCCCGTTGGTCTAAAGAGCTAGAATTTTCATTTTGACCCCCTCTTCTATTTTGGGTGATTAGTTTTTGCATTTCTAGCCTTCTGGGGGCCCACAGAATATGTATACAAAATTTGATTGAGTTTGGTCCAACGAGCTAATAAAGGTGGGGTAAAAGGTCTATTCTATAGTGCAAATTAATTGTATTAAATAAAATACTTCTGCCAAAACATCTTTTACTTCATCATTATGATTATTTTTTTATGCAATTTATAAATTTTAAAATTAGACTAGGTAACTTGTTAAAACAAGTCTTCTGTTTTATCCCTCATTGAAGGGACTTATGAACAAGTACGTTCTTTATTGCTCTATATTCGTCGGCCATTCGTGATGCCCTTTGGCTGGTTGCGGAGGGATCGGTTTGGGATGCTCTGCTTGCCCTACTGTGCCCCCGTGCCTTAGGGATCAGCATTTGAGGGCTGGCGAATTTATGGAAATATGAACGAATACGATCGGCTGGCTAAATGGGCATCTATGTTCCCGAGGCCAATAAAAGAAAAGAAAAAAAAAATTTAAATGAAAGTCAGGGGTCGAATACATGGAAACTAATTCACTTTTCAAACTCATAAAATCAAAGTATTTTCCATAAGATAGCTGAAGTGATTCAAATAGGAAATATAGAAATTTTTTTTAATAATTTTTAAATTTTCTAATGTTAAAATTTTCCATAAATTTTAAAGTCACACGAATTTCAAATATGACATGTGTGAAAATACTTTTGATATAAGTGTCGGTTGGTGACTTTTCAACCAGGCTTAAGTAATTGATAAAGTTAATGTAGAAGGAGACAATAAAGAGTGTCTTCTGCTGGAATTATAAATTTTATTTATTTATAACGACGTTATAAATAAATAAAATTTATAATTCCAGCAGAAGACACTCTTTTATTGTCTCCTTCAATATATAAAAATTCTCTACTCTCGGCAAAAACTTTCAATTTAAAGTAATGAAAGTATTAAATTTCAATATTTATAAAAAACATTTTTAAATCCAAATTTTTAATTATCAGGTTTGATTTATTTTTAAATTTTAAAGATATAGAGTTTCACTGTGTGTTCTAACTAATTAAATTAATATAAATTTTAGTATAAAATATATTTTCATAAATAAGGTCTTTGATATTTATTTCAGAGAATGTTGCATTTTCCTAGTGAGAAATACTGCAATAGAAATATGTATTTATTTTTATTTTTTTATTTTTTATTTATTTAATGTCACCGGGAACAAAGCCTATTTAGACAGCACACCAGTAAAGTGTTAGTAGGGTTAGTGAGGGAGCCGAGTTTTATCCGGTAGAAATTTAATATGCTAGCCAGGCTCGAACCCAGGCCTTCCGCTTGAACATGGTCATCAACGATGCTGAAGCGGAGCCAGCGCCTTAGCCAGCTCGGCTAACCCGACTCCCCATTTGTTTATTAGATTATTTAAAAATTTTTAGCAATGTCATATTATTTTGGAGTGAAAATTTTAGTTAAAAAAAAGTATTTTATATTTCAAAAAAGTATTTTTAAAATTTGAAATAAATAAAAATTTTTAAGGCAATATAAAAAATACTGATTACTTTTTTAAAAAGTAACACATTACTTTATATAAAAAGTATTGGAAATACGTATTTCACATGTTTTTGCGATACTGCCCGACACTTTTTAGAAATTTTTGAATAAAATAATCAAATAAATAATTTGAAAATGTAAAGATTCTCCTGAAACTTTGAAGTCGATATTTATGAAAATACTCTAAAAATTCCCGAACCATATTTATTTATTCATTTTCTGTATTATTTCTATTTTAATAGTTCCTCAGCGAGAACAATATCTCTTGTATGATTTGGCAATGCGTTGTATTAAATTACATCCAAACATAGCATTTATGTGATTTTTTAAAGTAAATTTCTCAGTAAATTCCTCGATCAATGATATATTTTATTGCAAAAAAAGAAACCTGCATGTTTCAAAAAGCTATTTTTTTTATTTTTATCTATTCAACTAATAGTAGTATAATTCAAGAGAAAGTGTCAAGATTTTAATTTTTCATAAGACTCTGAGAAAATGTTTACATTTAAAAAAATTTACTCGCTAATGTGTGATTGAAACTTCACCAAAGCATAGATAGAGATTTAAACTATTATAAAAAATTAAGTTATACTTATAATCTACGTAGAGGACCACTTGTGGAAAGCGACTTAATGCTAAATGGTTCCTACTAAAGTAATAAATAATAAAAATATAAATTTTTCATGTAAAAAATATGCAGTTTTTCCTAAGCCCGTGATTAAAAAAAAACTTAATTAAAACCATTATCCAGCATTTTCCATGACGCTTTTGAGGATTCTGATTATATCCTCCCGGAAAATGAAGGATAAGTATCTATAAATCTAAGAGATACTTATAATCTACGCAGAGGACCACTTGTGGAAGGTGATTTAATGCTAAATGGTTCCTACTAGAGTAATAAATAATAAAAATATAAATTCTTCATGTAAAAAATATGCCGTTTTTCCTAAGCCCGTGATTAAAAAAAAAGCTTAATTAAAACCATTATCCAGCATTTTCCATGACGCTTTTGAGGATTCTGATTATATCCTGCCCGGAAAATGAAGGATAAGTATCTATAAATCTAAGAGATACTTATAATCTACGCAGAGGACCACTTGTGGAAGGTGATTTAATGCTAAATGGTTCCTACTAGGGTAATAAATAATAAAAATATAAATTCTTCATGTAAAAAATATGCTGTTTTTCCTAAGCCCGTGATTAAAAAAAAAACTTAATTAAAACCAATATCCAGCATTTTCCATGTCGCTTTTGAGGATTCTGATTATATCCTGCCCGGAAAATGAAGGGTAAGTATCTATAAACCTAACAGATTTATAAAAAATGTGGTCCAAGTAGGTACACTTTACAAGTCAATAAAATCTCCTAGAGAATGAGATAGATATCAAGTTTCTAGGATGTGTGGCTTTCATTTTATGAAGGAAAAACTGCGATTTAAAAAAAAATTGATAATTTCCTGTCATGGGAAATGCTTGATATCTATATATCTGAAACTTTTAACAAAAAAGTGGTCCAAACAAACATTCAAGGCAATAAAATTTTCTAAAGAATGAGATAGAAACCAAGTTTCAATGATGAGTGGTTTTAATTTTATCAAGGAAAAACTGCGATTTTTTAAAAAAAAATTGATAATTTCCTGTCATGGAAAATGCTTGATATCTATATATCTGAGACTTTTAACAAAAAGTAATTCAAGTAAACGTTCAAGTCAACAAAATTTTCTAAAGAATGAGATAGAAATCAAGTTTCTATGATGAGTGGTTTTCATTTTATGAAGGAAAATCGACTCTTTGTTGCAAAAAATTGGTGTTTTGCTAAACTTCAACCTCATTGCGGCACAAGTTACCCTCATCCAATTAAAATGAAACTTTATTTGAATTGTAGTAAATTTAATTTAGTTTAAAAATGTATAGAGTGGTCTTTGTCGAAAACGTGCTTCTTCATGGTCAAAATGGGAAAAATCGAAAAAACTGCGAGTTTTTGGGATATTCAAAAGTGATCCCGGGGGCTGTTTTTTGGATCCCCATTAAAAATTTAACTACATGACCAATTTTGAATTTCTTTTTTTAATCGACGTCAAATTGTATCCTCTTTATTTTATTATAGAACAGTTATTTATAAAAATGAACTGTCTTTGTGTTATAAGGTAAAAACTGGAAAAAGTTCGAAAATTTTGAGGTTTTTCGGCCACCAAAAGTTGTCTCCCACACTTTCGAGGTCGCAAACTTAGATTTGGCATACCCACACCAAACTAAACGATCCTAAAAAATCTTTTCTTAAAATTAATATAAGCTGAAACCCCCCTATTTATTGGGCTAAAAGTTGACCCTTATTTTTTCAATTGTCGATCATGTGGTCTTCCACTAAATTACCATATAAAAAACAACAACATGTCACCCCATTCAACTTTTAGAAACTTACTTTATTATTATATTATTATATATTTTTTATTTAACATTAGCGGCGAAAGGACTAGGTACAGAATTGATGATTGATTTCTGAATTTATTTTTTATCTCCAAATATTAATCTATCTTTATATTAATTTCGAAAAGTTCTCCATTATACTGCCTGCCTCTCTTCATCGAAATCTGCAAGCTTTTCGTTTAGCGATCATAAATATATACTTCACCGTTCTTTCACTTTTTTTTCACCTTCTTTCATCGGCCGTTCCATGTTAATGTGTGTTTTTAATTTCCTTATAAGGAGTACACTTCCACCTTGACCTAGATGGACTTCTCTATTGATCTTGGAAAAATAGGCCAAAATCCTTTAGCAATCTATCTAAGAGAACCTGTTGCTGATTTCACACCACGCCAAAGACTTGTTTGATATGTTCTTATCATGCCAAGCCAATAAAGTATAAACAAATATAAAACTGTTTTGAATTTTAATCAATAACTATATAATTATATATTAATAAATTTTCAAACAAATAAGGTTACCATTTCAATTTAAATATAGGTATATGTAGTTTAAATATATAAATTAGATTAAAAGCCAATCTATTTTTACTTCAATTTATTTACTTTGGTCGGGAAATTTTGTTGAACCGAATTTAATATGCAATTAAAAGATGATTAGGTTGAATTCTAGTTACCAAATTGATGAGTTGGAATAACTTTTTACGTAAAATCCAAAATAACCATTCGATTACAGGGGTATCCGAGGGGTGAACCGCGACCTAACATGCTGTACACCTACTTCCACTTGTACTTCCAAATATTTTCAAGTACTTCCAAAATACCTCCAAAGAGGTGTACACCTACTTCCAATCGCGGATCACCCCTTGGGGGTATCTCACAGTACTGATGAAAAAATATTTTTTATTTTACCAAAAATTCACCCTTAGGCAAAATAATAATTGAAAAAAAATTGTAAAAAATAACGTGTAGGTATGCTGATTGTAAACGGCCGTAAACCAAAATGCCGAAAGTCATAAAATGTATAAATAAATAACTTTAGTGCACTCTACTTGATTTCTACTTATCCCGAATTAATAACATACCAAAATTAAATTTGGGAAAAATGTGAAACCTACTATCTTTGTCTACTTGTCTTATTAATATAGGTATATATATGGTATGTAGTTTAAATATATAAATTAGATTAAAAGCCAATCTATTTTTACTTCAATTTATTTACTTTGGTCGGGATATTTTGTTGAACCGGATTTAATATGCAATTACAAGATGATTAGGTTGAATTTTAGTTACCAGATTGATGAGTTGGAATAACTTTTCACATAAAATCCAAGATTACCATTCGATTACAGGAGTATCTCACACAAAAAATATTTTTTTATTTTACCAATAATTCACCCCTAGGCAAAATAATAATTGAAAAAAAATTGTAAAAAATAACATGTAGGTATGCTGATTGTAAAAGGCCAAAATGCCGAAAGTCATAAAATGAATAATTAAATAACTTTAGTGCACCCTACTTGATTTCTACTTATCCCGCATTAATAACAAACCAAAATTAAATTTGGGAAAAATGTGAAACCTACTATCTTTGTCTACTTATCTTATTAATATAGGTATATGTTTTATATGTTTTCCTTTTTGAATTTTTCTTTCTTGTTATATTAGTTTTTCCGTTTTTCTTGTTTTGCATTTTGTAATATATTAATTAATTTTTATGTAATTAAATTGGCCGAAAATTGTACATTAAAGGGGCTAGATGGACCTACAGATACAATGTTTTTAATAAATAAATAAAAATGTAGTTTAAATATATAAATATATATATATATATTAGATTAAAAACCATTTTATTTTTACTTCAATTTATTTACTTTGGTCGGGATATTTTGTTGAACCGGATTTAATATGCAATTACAAGATGATTAAGTTGAATTCTAGTTACCAGATTGATGAGTTGGAATAACTTTTCACATAAAATCCAAAATAACCATTCGATTATAGGGGTATCTCGCAATACTGATGAAAAAATATTTTTTTTTTACCAAAAATTCACCCCTAGGCAAAATAATAATTGAAAAAAAATTGTAAAAAAATAACATGTATGCTGATTGTAAACTGCCGCAAGCCAAAATTCCGAAAGTTATAAAAAATTAAATAACTTTAGTGCACCCTAATTGATTTCTACTTATCCGCATTAATAACAAACCAAAATTAAATTTGGGAAAAATGTGAAACCTAGTATCTTTGTCTTATAAATATAGGTATATGTAGTTTAAATATATAAATTAGATTAAAAGCCATTCTATTTTTACTTCAATTTATTTACTTTGGTCGGGATATTTTACTGAACCGGTCTTATATAATCTAATCTGGAATTACAGGATGATTATATTGAATTCTAGTTACCAGATTAAAGAGTTTGAATAACTTTTCACATAAAATCCAAAAGTATCTAACACTAAAGATAAAAAAATATTTTTTTATTTTACCAAAAAGTCACCCCTCCGCAAAATAATCATTGAAGAAAAATTGTAAATAAATAATAACATGTAAACGGCCGGAAGCAGAAACGCCATAATAATAAAATAAATAAATAACTTTAGTGCACACTACTTGATTTCATTTTATTCTGAATTAATAACAAACCAAAATTGAATTTGGGAAAAATGTGAAGCCTAGTATCTTTGTATACTTGTATACCAAATTTTCAAGTTCACATTTTTTCCAAAATCAAAACTTTAATCGAATGTTTATTTTGGGGAGGGTGAATCTTTTGTACGGTCAAAATGTCAGCTGAATAGCCAGGTAGAATTAAAAAATTAATTATTTCTACCTGGCTATTCAGCTGAGAAAGAAGAAAAAAAAATTTCAAAAATTTTCAATATCGAAGCGATACTGATCCCATGAAAAATAATATTTATAATTAAAAAGACTGATGATGAAGGCCATATGTGAAACTATAGTCTCAAACAAATAAATAATATAAATACAGATATATAATTTCGATATATATGTTTATTTGTATCAAGCGGAGGACAACCTCTTTGTTTCTCTTTGTGAATCACAATCTTACTTTAATGCAAGAAATAGCATTTCTAGAAGTTTAAGATGACCAAACCAGCTAGACATGAATTCTTAACTAACTGTTTGATAAAACATTCAAATTCAATTTTAGTTTTTGTTCTGCCCTATTAATTGAATCAGTTCAGGTCAGCATGTTTAATTAAATACTGGATCCCATAGGGCAAGAGAGAAATATAGTAGTAGAGAGATTAGTATTATAGAGAGACAGACCAAGTTTTGGGTTTAAATTGAATTTGCTGAGTAAATTCGAGTGAAAAGCAACTCCTCTCTCCTTCATCTCTGCTTTATGGAAATTTATTTATAGATAATTTCAAAGACATGACGAGGATAGCCGGAATATTGGTGAAATCATTCTATTAAATTATAAATACCCACTAGAGAGGTACATTTATTCCATTTTTAATGATTTTGTATTTTATCAAGGATTCTAGAAACTATTTAAAATTCTTACTTTACCAAATGAGACAAATTTAAATGAGATGTTTACGTCGTTTTAGCAAAAACGTGGCTCCAAAGAAAAAACATTCATATTTCTATTCATTTCATCCGCAGTAGTCTCGCGATATATATCTTTTTCAAAAAAGCGCGGTCAAAACAATTCTCGTTAATATATCAATTATTCTTTGATATATTAATGAGAAAAATTATAAATTCATTTAACATCATTATTTCAAGTTAGAAATATTAATATTCAGGAATAGTAATTATTTGATTCTTATAATATTTTTTATAATCAGGAACGAGGCTTTTTGAATCACAGTAGGAAGATCGAGTCCTTATAGAATGATGGTTATTTTTCTTTTTTTCAATAAAAAATTTTCATCAGGGTTTATAATTTAATTTTATTTGAAACAAGAGACGTTTCGGCATTAACTCAAGGCCATCTTCAGTCTATAAAAACATTTAACAATATATCACATTACATTTCACAATTAATATATCACAATTCACAAAGATAATATTTTTATGATATCTTATTTTTTAACATAGGTAAGACCATTAGTTAAATATTATCTTTGTGAATTGTGATATATTAATTGTGAAATGTAATGTGATATATTGTTAAATGTTTTTATAGACTGAAGATGGCATTGAGTTAATGCCGAAACGTAAATTATAAACCCTGATGAAAATTTTTTATTGAAAAAAAGAAAAATAACCATCATTCTATAAGGACTCGATCTTCCTACTGTGATTCAAAAACCTCGTTCCTGATTATAAAAAATATTAGAAATATTAAGTTCAGATATTATTTTCACTCAATATTTGACAAAAATCACCTACATTTGATTCGCGATTGAATCAAATGTAGAAAACATTCGATTCATATTTCTTTTTAAGTCATACTAAAAATTTTCATTTTTCCTAATTAGTTTTTTGAAATATATAATTATTTTCATAAGAAATTTGCTGGCTTGGTGTGTACTGGATATATTAATTTTTTATTGTTAAGGATAAATAAATTGAATTGCTTCTTTCCAGTAATTTATTTTGTTATTCAAATGGTTAATCCAAATATGTCGAGAGCGCTCTCGGCATCTCTTCCTCAGTGGAAAGACTTGCCTATTGTGTGGTCCCACAGTTTCCACTGAGGAAGAGATGCCGAGAGCTCTCGAAATATTTGGATTAATCATTTGAATAACAAAATAAATTACTGAAAAGAAGCAATTCAATTTATTTATCCTTAACAATAAAAAAATATAATTATTTACCGAAAATGTTCAACCAATATTTAGAAATTATTTAATATTTAATAATAATTTATCATAAAGACTAAGTATATTTTTAGGTGTTATTCATTCTAGCGACGCCTGTTTAGCTGCAACCCGGTGCACCAGGTTTATTTCATCGTTTAGGTCCTCGCTTTTTAATAACTTTTAAGGAGTTAGGTGTTGGTTCTAGGTAAAACATTTTAATACAGGGTGGCGCAGATGGATCGGGTGGTTTTAAAATACTTGTCAAACTGTGTCGGGTGGTTTTAAAATACTTGTTAAACTGTCAATTTTAAAGGTATTTGATTGAAATAAAGTGCAAAACGTGTAGTTACAATGGAAGTTTATTAACAAAAAATTAGTTTTTTTTTTTTTTTTATTATTTATTTATTTATCTTAACCAATTATTTCATAATTGACAAAAGATTTGTTATTCACATACTTAAAGCACACTTTAGGAAAATATTTAACAAATATAATTCCTCACTTAACAATATATATACAATAATAAGATCAATATTCAAATGGAATAATTAATATAATTTGTTAACTAAATAGTTCATATGTTTTTCTTCTTTTTAGTCGACGAACATTATCATCAACGTTGAGCATTTGTTTCATTTCTTGATTTTCATGTTTGTGTAGACGTTAGGTAATGTCTAACGGCATATTTGTGGATTTCTTCTGTGACTGCATCGAGTGTAGACTCGGTGCAGGTCACTATTTCTGATGTACCAAGGGGCATTAAAAAATTTGTAAAGTTAGTTTTTAAAAATTACATCCATCAAATGCCCTCCTTCTCGAGCGACGCATTCTTGGAGTCGCAGCGTTATGTGAACATGATTGAAGAATTTCTTCTCCCACAACTTGAAGAGAACAATTACGACATGGACAATATGTGGTTCCAACAAGACGGGGAAACTGCACATACCGATATCAATGCAAGCTGTACGCGCTCTGTTCCCTGGCCGTTTGATTTCCCGTAATGGAGATCTCCATTGGCCCCCTCGCTCACCGGACCTCACGGTATGTGACTTCTTCTTATGGGGCTATTTAAAAGCAAGGGTGTACATAAACAAACCCCGGACCATTCAAGAGTTGAAGGCAGCAATTCACAACGAAATCACATTAATTCCTCGTGATGTGCTTGATCGGGCAATGCGGAACGTTAAGGACCGACTCCAAGAATGCTTCGCTCGAGAAGGAGGGCTTTGATGGATGTAATTTTTAAAAACTAACTTTACTAATTTTTTGTTAATAAACTTCCATTGTAACTACACGTTTTGCACTTTATTTCAATCCAATACCTTTAAGATTGACAGTTTGACAAGTATTTTAAAACCACCCGATAAATCTGCGCCACCCTGTATAATAATAAAACTTGAGCAAGATGCGAGGTAGCTTTCACAAAAAAGAAATAAAACAAAATTGAGTTTTGAATTCGAAATATTTCGGGAGGGAGCCCATCATCTCCTGTCAAAGTAAATTGATTATACAATGGAAAAATAATTTTAAAAATAACAATTTTTTTAATATTTTTTGGAATATATGTGGTGAGGGGAAAGTAGGGGTAAGAAGGGAAGTTGTTCTAAGAATTAATATTTTAGACAAATGAAAAAATTGAGTTTTGAACCAGCTTTTTGATCGCTACTAAAATTGTTAAAGAACAAATTAACATCCTAAAGCTAAATTTTATTCTTGAAAATTCAAGTGTTATTTGACAAAAAATTGAAATAAATATGTTTGAATTTTTAAGATTATTATAAATAGTTTCGGTTATCACTGATAGACCATCTTCACTATTATTAAAATATGAACATTTATTTAATACTGGACCAGATAAATAAAATATTTTTAAAATAATTCTTATACTTATATAATTTCCTTTAATTTTTTGGAAATTGTCAATATAATAATTATTTTTTTCCACTGAGGAAGTGATGTCGCAATGCTCTCGAAATATTTGGATTAATCCATTTGAATAATAACATAATTACTGAAAAGAAGTGATTCAATTTATTTATCCTTTAACAATAAAAAATTAAAATATCCAGTACACACCAAGCCAGCAAAATTTATGAAAAATTATTTTATTTTTCATAAAGTTTCAAAGATTTTACATTAAAAAAATAAAAAATAAAAACGATCTTTATACTATCAAAAGAATACATTCCATTTGAAAATATTTTTTTTTTCAAAATAAATATTTTTAAGTTATATTAATACATTAGACATATAATTAGTCACCAAATTCATTTTAAATTACGACAAAATAATTAAATATCTTTGGTCACTGACCCTTATGTGTACATAGGGTTCGTCTCAACTTACAACTATTTGGTGAATGAAAGTCTCTTTTGGTATCGAGTTCAGGGTGAAAACAACCCTTCTGACATAATAAAAATAATCCATAACATTTCTGATCTAGTAGTAGACCATCTCTCTTGAATTTCTATAGTAATTTCTTAAAAGTACTAATATCTGCATTTGTCTTTTATAAAGACAAAAATTCCATAATTTTTCATTTCAAAATCCAAAATTCTTCTTCGTTTAAAATCAAACGATATGTCCTATTCTCGATAGCATGAATGGACAATGCTCTACCAATTTTTTAACCGACTTCAAAAAAAGGAGGAGGCTCTTTATTCGGCTGATTTTTTTTTTTTTTTTTGTGGCTATGTGTACCTCATATGTCCTCCAATTGTGAACCGATTTTGAAAAAAATTGCATTGGGTCCAGTCTACGTTCCGATTGGTCCCATTTTTTTTCGTAGGTATTAGACCTTTTTTGTCAGGTTTGTTCAGGACTAACTTCTTTGTTTATGAACCGATTTCGATGATTCTTTTTTATTGGAAAGGGTATCTTAGGGATGGTGCAATATCAATTTGGTCAAGTTCTGATGATAGGATCACTATTAATAACATCACTAAAAGAGAAAAATAAAAATTTTTAAGAAAAAAATAAAACCGACTTCAAAAAAATTAAATGCCACAAATAAAATACACTAAAAGGTATAAAATAATTATTATCTTATTTAGTTACAACTAAACGACGAAATATTAACATAAAATTACTTTTTAAGTCGGTTCCAAACATATACCTTTTATGAATCGCACTCGACGGATCTTACTTAGTACGTTTGGTGGGTACGCTCGCTTATAGGTATAGTTTGTTTGGCACCGACTTCAAAAAGTAATTTCATGTTAATATTTCATTGTTTAGTTGTAACTAAATAAGATAATAATTATTTTATACCTTTTAGTGTATTTTATTTCTTGCATTTAATTTTTTTGAAGTCGGTTTTATTTTTTTCTTAAAATTTTTTTTTGAAATAATCGATGGCTTCTGTTTCCTTATTATCTGCTTCGAAAGTCTAAAGGTTTCTCTTATATAGTATATTTATGGGTTGAGTTAACTTTTTGTATATATCACAAACCATCTCATATATCACTTCCATTTTAAAACTATTTTCAACAAGGATTTTGTTGTTGAATATATTCATGAGTGGCTTGCTAACATTATGCACCGATTTTATATTGTTTTCATCCGGGACTTTTCAAACCTTTGAAGATAACTCAGGGAATGGATCATTTAATCCATTTTGCCACTTTATTTCTGTTTTAAAAATTTTTATATAGAGATTTTTTGTCTCGGTTTGGGAAACAAATAATTTAATATTAATTGAGTCGATCATGTGGTTTCTAATATTTTTATAATTATTTTTTTAAAAGTGTAAATATAGCTTAATGGGGGAAAAACCTCTAACATAATCTCCTTTGAAATGAAATTACATAATTATACAATTTACATCTCATGAATAAATCGAAAATTGCATTCGTTTGATGAATAATCAGCTTACTATTATAACAAAACCAATTAATCTATATACATATACATGATACACCCAATCGGATATTTCAATCCATGAAAAATAATAAATAAAAACTATGTGAAACATTCAATCTTTTTCACATAATGGTATTGAACAAAAGTGAGTTGAGAATTAAGTCGCTGAAGAAGTCACAAATAAAGTGAAAAACGTACGTCTTATTTAATATAAAAATCATCAAGGACAACAATGAATCATAAACCCTCCTACCCTCGGCAAAATAAATCTTTTCAATTTTTATATTTTTGATGTCAAGAAAACCCCAAACCATTTTTGGGACAATTAATTATTCAAAACATAAAATAACAATTAATAAATGAATTTACTTTAATGACCAATCAACGATTTTAGAGAGAGAGAGATGTTTTTATTAAAGGTTTGGCTAACGGCCCGGCAAGCTAGTTAGCGCTTGGGTTCGATTCCTAAGGGGACAAACCTCTCTGATATGCAATGTAAAAATATTTTCTCTAAAATCTTTGATTGGTCCTTAAAGTAAATTCATTTATTAATATTATAGGTCTGGGTTGATTTTTGAAATAATTTCCATCTTTTTTCAAAAAAAGATACTCAAAAAGATGCTTAAATCTTTGCTTTCATCATAAAATAACAAATTTAACATCGAGTGAGCATAATCGAACCAAAAATATTTCTAGAGCATACTTAAATCGCGTAAACATTGCTTCTTCAATTAAGGTAGTTCTTTCCCGACAATCCACACAAAAAGTTTTAGCCTCGTATCCACTCTATACATATGAACGGTGCTAAAATTTTAGGTTATGTTTTTTAACGTGACTGTACTTCTCACACTACTATACCCTCTTTATGAATGGATCGTTTCCAAGCCATTGATCTTATATCCCCTCCACTAAAAATAATCTCCCAAATATGTTTTTTATTTTTTATCAAAACTACGAGGTAAATAATTTCAATTTTTTTTTTAAGTTACCCCAAATATATTTTCCTAACAAATATTAGTTTTTCATCAAGATGATGAAAGTCCTTCAATGAAAAAAAATAAAATAATGATCATTTTCTCACCCTTTCCCAATCTACCAAATGTAAAAAATTTCATTTTTAATTGCCATTATTTCAGGTTTGGTGTGGTAAATCGTCTTCAAATTTTAACAGTGTGTTTATTATGCTTTTAATGACTTATATTCCATGTTTCGAAGACTTCTTGAATTTTTGCATTTGTGAAAGAACTACCTTAATTTGGATTAAAAAAAAATTGGAGATCCAATATAAGTTTGTTAATTTTAACGCAGCCAAAACACAAGTTGCCTATTGTTTAGGCGTGTCGTATAATTAATGACCGATATTTATATAGAAGGAGACAATAAAAGAGTGTCTTCTGCTGGAATTATAAATTTTATTTATAACGAGACTATAGTTTCGAGGGCTTTTCCCTTTTCATCAGCCTATTACAATTGATTCACAGGAAAGCTAAAATTTTCCAAATTTTTTCTTCCAAAATTTTAGCTTTCCATTCATACATTAATTCCTGTGAATCAATTGTAATAGACTGATGAAGAGGGCAAAGCCCTCGAAACTATAGTCTCGTTATAAATAAATTTATAATTACAGCAGAAGACACACTCTTTTATTGTTTCCTTCAATATTATAAAAATTCTGCTATCCTCGGCACAAAAACTTTCAATTTAATGATATTTATATATTTATAAAAATTTCGGCCAAAAGAATATATGGATTTCAATATTGAAAAAATGAAAACTTTACTGTTCAATATTACGGAATGAAATCTTGGATTTGAAATTTAAAAGAATATAGGAAAAAAAATCTATCAAGAGGATTGAATCGATTGTGCTTTTTCTTTACGCAAGATAAGAATTGAAATGGTTGGTCCATGAAAGGCCACCCCTAGCTAGCTAGCCCTGCTTCCCAAATGCTCTCTCTTATCGATCCCAAAAGTCTACGAACAACAACGGCACACATTTTCTCTTCTCTCCATATCAAATTGCACTACTACATAGATATATCCAGCGAAACCCGACCAAAACCAAGTACCGCAGAAAATCCGAGATGCAAAGGAATTTCCAACACAGAGGGAATGAGCTACTAGAAAGTAAGATCATATTAACTATAATTAACAATTCGGATAGGTGAATCTTTTGTTCAGGGAGTAATGTTGTAGGTTCAAAATTAAAAAATAAATTACTAGGAAGGTTTTACGAATAAAAGAAAAACATTGCTAATGAGCAAGACTCAATATATATTTTGAGCAACGAGCCTATGTTCAGGAGCTTATCAATGTAAATTCCTGAAGATGGGCTAGTCGCCTGAAATAAATATTAAAACTTAGTCATATTTCTTTTATGGTATTTGTGAAACCTATACTTAGTAATTTATTTTTTTAAGAAACCAATAACTTTAATTGAAAAGATTTCGTTTTGCCGAGGGTAGCAGAGTTGTTGAATCATAAAGAGATTAAAGATAAGAGTAAATAAATATTATATTTAATATTGATTTACTATGAGTTAAGGATACTAGGTCACTTATTTCACATTAAAATTAAAAATTTCTGTACTTCCTGAAGATGGGTTGATAGCCCGAAATATATATATTGAAAAAGAAAACATTTTTTATATCTTTTAATTTTTTAATTTTAATGTGAAATAAGTGACCTAGTATCCTTAACTCATAGTAAATCAATATTAAATATAATATTTATTTACTCTTATTTTTATTAAAGATGTTTCACCTTGCACCAACACCACAATCTCTACTAATTATAAAGAGATTGTCCTCTGCTTGATTCAAATAAAAATATCTCCCTTAGGATGGTCATTATTTTGGGTATTTTCCAATTTTTACGCTGACAAGGACTCATTTGGTTCAAAATAAATAAAAAAAAATATCCCCCAAGTTTCAACTCACTCTCAATTATTACCTGTGCCCCCAGCGATGTAAGTTTCTCATCTAAATAACATGGGGTTTTCGCCATTGAAAGATCAATTTTTTTATTCTGGCCAAAGTAACGGTTCAAAAAATTTGAAACTTTGTAGACTTTATCCTTATAATAGTAGCTATCACTCAGAATTTTTACAGATTTTTAGCTATTATAATTTTGGAGTCTATAACTTAGTATTATAGTAGATATAGAAGTATTTTATCTAGCTCTAACTCCAAAATTATAATAGCTAAAAATCTGTAATACTTCTGATGGATAGCTAGTATTATCTGAATAAAGTCTACAGAGTTACAATTTTTTGAACGATTACTTTGGCCGGAATAAAAAATTGATATTTTAATGCCAAAACCCCCATGTTATTTAGATGAGAAACTTAATCGCTGGGGCATAGGTTATAATTGAGATAGAGACTTGAAACTTGGGGGATATTTTTTATTTATTTAGAACCAAATGAGCCCTTGTCAGCGTAAAAATTCGAAAATACCCAAAATCGTATATATAAAATTAAAATTGTATAAATAACTAATCGTGAAAGATGAACAAAAATATTTTTCTGCAGAAGTATAAAAATAAATGGTCCTTTTTTGGACAGCTTCCCCTGGTTGAAAAATCACCACCCGCCACCGATATGTGTGTATTTTTATTTGCTTCAAGCATAGAACAACCTCTTTCTTTCTCTTTATTAACCAATAACTACTGATCAAATCTCGTAAAAAACAAACTGACGTTTTCTGATGTGGCTATCCGCTTGACTTTACCATACAACCTGGCACCTAAGATTAATTATAATCATGTAGGGGGTTAGTTATTTGCATTTTTATACTTCTGGGGTCCCACTGATTATGTATATAAAATTTGGTTGATTTTGGTAAATGGCCAAGATTTTCATTTTTTGACCCCCACCTCCCCATTTTGGGCGGTTCGTTTTGCATTTTTAGACTTCTGGGGTCCCACTGATTATGTATACAAAATTTGGTTGAGTTTCCTCAAACGGCCTAGATTTTTAATTTTTAACCCCCCTTTAATTTTTCGTCGATATGCACCAAAATCTAATCAGCTCTTAATCTCAATGGACCAAAACTACGCATGAGATTTGGTTTTGATATTCCCACTAGTTTTTGAGCTAGCCTGTCCACAAAAAAATTTGGTAACACACAGACTAACAGACATTTTGACAAAACATTTATTTTCTCGAAAAATCTAATTTTTTTGAGAGCTTTTTTATAGAGCAAAATGCCAGGGTTTCGCTCAATTTTTTTAATCAAAATAGTTTCAGCTGTTTTTGAGATATTTCGAAAAAAAAGAAGGAAAAAACCACTTTTTTCATGCACGATTACAATACTTGACCATACCCTATATGGTAAAGTAAAAAACTTAAAATACAATATCATATATTTCATAATATTCAAATTAATCTGGAAAAACATTCACTATGTATTTATTCTATTATTTGTTCTAGTCTCCCATTAAACTTTCTACGCTGCTCAAAGCAGTTTCATTAATTATTCCTGAAGAATCGAGAATCTCATTAGACTTTTATGTTATAATTTTCTGATTTGATCTCTATTTCAAATCTGTTTGCGTTTTATTCGCTAATTCTATTTATCTTTTCTCACCTTAGCAAATAAATAAATCCATTAACTTTTTGATTAAAATATTTTCATAATGCAAAAGGAATCTTTTCACACGACTACGTTTGGAATTAAATTGAAACTGTTTGTCTACCAGCTTGCTATCTTTGGACATCTTTTAATTTTAATTTTATTATATACTAGCTGCAAGGCCCGCCTTCAGCGGCCCTCTTTCTAGCCAGGGGGCACGCCCCCTGGACCCCCAGCCCTCGAACTCCACCCTCACCCCCACTCCCACCCAGCCAGCACCATGCCCAACCCCCGCCCCCACACCACCACCCCAACACCTATTCCGCACCCTAACACACTAAACCCCACCCCCACCCCCGCACCATGCACCCGTTCCCAACCCACACCACCACCCGCACACCACCCACCTCGGATCCCGCACCCCATCTACCCCATGCCCTCCAACCCTGGGCACCACACCCCCGCCTAGCCCACTGGACTCCACCCCGCACCACCCCCTGCACCCCCACCCTACTCCGCCTCACTCCTAACCCCACCCCCATTCCACCCCCGCACCCACCCTCCGCGCCCAGTTTTTGCATTTCTAGCCTTCTAGTGACCCACAGATTATGTATACAAAATTTGGTTGAGTTTGGCCCAGGAGAACGAATTTTCATTTTTTGAGCCCCCCCCATTTTTGGTGGTTAGTTTTTGCATTTCTATGCTCTCTAGAGGCCCAGAGATTATGTATACAAAATTTTGGTTGAGTTTGTTCCAAGGGCAAGAATTTACATTTTTTCACCCTCCCCCCTTTTTGGGAGGTTTTTGAGGGAAATTTTTCAAACAAAAGTTGTCAGAAATCACATCCCCTACAACTTTGTTTATCACAAAATTTGCTGTAGGGTTAATAGTTTAGGAGTTATTTGATAATTTTCATTCGTGCGCCCCCCCCCCAACCCTCTTCTGGGTTCAAAATATCAAAACGTTATATAGCTAAAAACGTAAGTTAGAAGACATCTGATGTAAATATGAAATTTCATAATAATTCCTTGTGATTGGAGCAATGTACAGACAAAACCTTTATTTTATATATATATATATATTTAGATATACCTGGACGGATCTCTCACAGGCTAAGAGGATTTAAGCTCTTTTGTAAATATAGAAATTCGACCATTGGCCCCCATTCATTTATTATATTAATCGCCAGTCGACCTTTAAAATAATATAAATACAGTTGTCAATTTTTATTTGGTTTTATTTTTAACATTTCATCCGATTACTTCATAATAATAGGCTCAATTTCGATCGTATAATCCGTATAAATGGATTAATGGAAGCCTTTCTCTCCGGAGGCCATCTGCCTTTATTCATAGAGATCTTCAATCGAATGCTTTTACATACCAATTCATAATATGTAATTAATCATTGATACTAAAAACTAAAAAGATATATATATATATTTACAAAAGATGGAGATATATAAAAAAAATTCAATGAAGTTGTCTTCTTAAAGAGAAACAAAGAGGTTGTCCTCGGCTTGATGTAAATAAACATACAAAAATATAAATATGTATACTGGGTGATTCAAAATTATCAGTTCAAAATTTTTTAAAATATAAGTGCGGCAAAAATATTTTTTTCTCCAAAACAGTACCTACTTATGGTTTTATTTTGAAAACTGGTCAATAGCAGGATTATTCAGGATTGCACAACAAAAATTAGAATATAAAATATGTAAATTTGTAGCCACAGCAACTCAATATTTAGGGCAGAGTAGTGATTTTCAGCATTTTCAAAAAATGCCTATAACTCGAAAACTATTAAAAAAATTTTAGTTTCTATACTGTCATAAACTGGCCTATCTCTTGTTCATGGTTTTATCGTTGTGATACCTGACAACCTGTATAAATAATTTATTTGTTTGAGACTAGAGTTTCTAGTGTTTGAGTAGCCAGCTTGCTATGAAAACAAATTTTCAATATCCAATTGGTGACTGACCCCATGAGATATAATAGATAAAATATTTCTAATTAAAAAGACTAATGATATAAGTCAAGACTTGGAAACTATAGTTTCAAAAAAATAAATTATATATATATGCATATTTATATATATGTATATTTTTATTTACATCAAGCAGAGGACAACCTCTTTGTTGCTCTTTCTGATTCAACAACTCTGCTTCACTCGCCAAAACAAAGTCTTTTTAAGGTTGTCTTCTGCTTGATTCCAATAAACATATACATATATATTCGAGGGGTGAACCGCGATTGGAATTAGATGTATACGTCTTTGGAATTATGTGGAATTATTTTAGTATTTAAAGTATTGGAATTTTTTGGAAATATTTGGAAATGAAAATGAAAGTGGAAGTAGGTGTAGGTACACGATATTATGTCGCGGTTCACCCCTCGCATATAAATATAACGAATATAAATATGAACTATAGTTTCGAAGGTTTGACAAAACCAGCTAAAAATCAATCCATCAATTTTTTTGGAATGTTTTATATATACAATTACATAGTGAGATGGGTTCGTCTCAAGAAATTGCTATTTCCCCAGATAGACGATAGCCCTTCTAGCATGTAAAAAAATATTCAAATAACATCTCAGATGAACCTCGTTTTTTGAATTTATTTAATTTCAAATCATTGGTTTTGGAATGTCGATAAGTAGCTTAATAAAAACAGTGCTGTGGGGTGGTGTGGGTTTTGGACCTCCAGATCGTCTCCGCGCTTGCAGGACTGGGTGTTGCCCGCCGAAACAAAATAGAAAAATATAGGGGCAACTCCAGTCTGGTGGATAATATTGCGGAGCGATTTGGCGTCGGGGCGGGCTCGGTCAGGGTTGAGGCTATCACACTCTCGTGGAAGGGAGTGTGGTGGCATAAAGCGGTGGAGTCCCTCATCGCCCTGGGTATATCCCAAAAAACAATAAACGATTTGACATATAGGGCGATGAGGGGATCTCTCCTTAATTTTTACACTTTCGGCAGAAGAACATATAGAGCGGGTGGCGTATGATTATTTTTTGTGAATAAAAAAAAAAAAAAAAAAGAAATGTGAAATGTGAGCCAGGATTAATCCTGGCTCTCTCAGCCACCCGCTCTGAATCTGAATTAATTTGTTTTGAAGCTGAAAGTGTGAAAGATGTGTAAATAAATTTGTCTAATGCTCATTTGGCTTTGTAAGAGGCGGCCCGCTCCTCGGAGGCCCAATAAACAAAATATAAATGAATATTTCAAAAAAATATCGTATGAAAATTTTCAATTAATTTAACCCTTTCAATAAAATATCGTCATTATTCTTAAGAAAAACAAAATATAAGTAAAAATCTGTTTATTGAATTGAATAGCCTTTGTCTGTTCATTTAATCTGGGTAGGGAAAAAAATTCAGAATATATGCAAACAAGAGATAAAATAAATATTCTGAATATCAAATAAAAGAACCAGAGATATCAAATATTATTTTCAGTCAATTCATGGAAGAAATATAATGAAAAGTGATATTCCCACGAGATGGTATTTTATTATAAATTGTCCAATCTTTAAAAGATATTCAAGAGTTAAAATTTTACCCTGTATATTGAACTTTTACATTGGATATTTTTGATTCATATTATATGTCGTACGATCATCATCATTATATGTCATACGACCATCAATTAACGAAACTATATGAGTTTTTAGCTTTATCATATCGTCACCCTTAAATAACATCACGAATCTCTAAATTTTCTTATTTTTCACTATTCTCATTTTTGACAAATTTCCTATGTACGAATGTGATAGAATGAAGTAATGAACCTCAAACTCCAGGTCTATATTAACCAATTTAAGTAAATAATTTGTTATATCGAAAAAATATTTGATCAAATCATTGGTCTTGAATTTTTAGACTAAATTTTATCAACTGCAATAACTTATTAATTATTAATCGTAGAGCTTTGACTCTTATAGACATTTTTGTTTATAATTGAATTTACTTTAACAAAGTCATTATATAATTTCAAATTTCATTTCTTATACAAGCAAAAGTAAGTCACCTACAAAAAAAGTCATATGAATTTTTTTTTAGAAATTTAAATGTACTACATATTTATCTTATATAAATAATTTGTCTCCGACCAATAATTTAGAAGACGAAGTTTTTCAAATGATAATTACGAATTTTTTTTGATGAAAATAAAAATAATTTTTCAAAAATATTCACTTTTTCTGATAAAGGGTTGTTTCCTTTAATATCCTAAAAATTTTAGTGAAATCCGTTACATCAACCGAATTCCACTTTTATTCCCTGTGCTCTCATGGCGAGAGGCTTGCGTCTTGATAAAGACCCAAAGAATTATAAATGAGAAAGAAAGCGATCCTTTTTTATCATTTTCATCCTTCGTTCACAGTATCATTCTAATTTAAGAAAATAGCATTTTAATTAAGAATTTTGTAGTTTAAAAGAAATTGCATGAAAAAATTCAATTTGTTCTCTCCTGGAATGGCAAAAAGTTTTTTTTCTCATTAGATATTTATTAAAATCTATTGAAATTTCATATCTCTGTGTTATTTTTATTTATCTTTTATATCAAATAAATCTTATTAGGAAATTTGTATTTTGAAGGGTAGTTTATTTGAAGTCCAATTTGAAAAAACGCTATTAACTCCGTTGAAAATTTTTTTAAAAATATCAAATTATTAGAAATGTTAAAACAATTAATTATTAATAATGCAATTCAATTTTGAACGAAATTGATTCAGTACTTTTTGAGAAAATGGTCAAAAACGATCTGAACAGTGTAAAAAAACGATGTTTTTTGAAAGCACGAGATGCTTTTGAAAAAAGTTTAAAAAGTCATGTGAAACGAAACATTGACTTGTGACATGGATGTGTATTTTAAAATGTTTCTAAAACGGCCTTTCATAGACGGTTTTCGGGGTTTTTGACCATTTTCTCAAAAAGTACTGAATCAATTTCGTTCAAAATTGAATTACATTATTAAAAATTAGTTGTTTTATAATATCTATTAATTTTATATTTTTAAAAAAATTTCAACGGAGTTATTAGTGTTTTTTCAAATTGAACTTCAAATAAACTACCCTTTAAAATGCAAATTTCCTAATAAAAATTATTTGGTATAAAAGGTAAATGAAAATAACACACAGATATGAAATCTCAATAGATTTGAAATCTAATCTAATGAGAAAAAAAATAAAATTTTTGCCATTTCTACTTGATTTGCTCCCGGAGAGAAGAAATTGAATCTTTTCATACAATTTCTTTTGAACTACAAAATTCTTAATCAAAATGATATTTTTTATATTAAAAAGCTACAATGAGCTTCAAGATAGATTAAATCTATAAAATAAGATCTTCTTTCTCATTTATAATTCTTTTGGTCTCTTATATCGAGAGATCTCGCCCTAACAGAGAGACATTTTCTATTGATTCACGTCCATTCACTCTACAATATTGGAATATCTTTTAACTAGTAAACTATTGATTTTAGACATTTCAGTCATATGAACTTTTCTGTTTTAAATTAAATGTTTTTAATAAAGGTCATTATATAAATTTGTGTACCTCAAAGGCAGTGATGGGAAATTTATGTGGAAAGTAAGATAAATCCTGCTCTAGAGGCTTAGATATTCTAAATATTCAAAAACTCTAATGAAGAAACATTAATTTTAATATTTTAATTTACTAAAATAAAGTTTATCTTGCCTGACTATTTAAGTAGCTAGAGAGGATTACAATTTCAAAATTAAATATTTTTTTCTGAGAAAAGTTAATATTATTTTAGAAAAATAAAAGAGGTCTTAGGTAAAGGGTGGCCCCAAGTATTAAGGTGAAAAGTTTTATTGAAATGCGCATCATCAACCAAATTCGAAATTTTATGAATCATAAAATTTCCTGGCCAAATCATTGGGCTTGAAAATTATTTACATTTACATAACTCGTAAACTATTGATTTTAGTCATTTATCTCGTATTAACTTTTCTGATGGAAATTAAATGTACTTTAAAATGAATTTGTTTACCTCATAGTGTTAGGCAGTAATGGTGAAATTTAAGTAGAAATTGAGATAAATACTCCCTACAAAACTCATTTTTCCCCTAAGAAAAATCGGAACTCCATTTTTCCGAGGCATCTCTTATGTATTTCTAATTATATTATTTCGTTACTTTGCCAATTCTACTAAAAAATTAGTTGATCCCTAATCGGATTCCCCCCCACGAATCCCCCCCCCCCCACACACACCACACACCGAACCCCCATCCAGCGCCTCCCGCCCCCGCACCCGTGCACAACCACCGCCTCCACCCCACCAGCACGCACCCCAGCCCTCGCACCACCCCTACGCCTCTGGACCCTCACCTGAACCCCCCACTCCACCCCCACCATCCCCCGGACCCCACCACCGCGCCCTCCACCCCGCACCACTCCGCACCACCCCCACTACGCCTCTGGACCCTCACCTGATCCCCCTTCATTATGCCTCTGGACCTTCACCTAAGCCCTCCACTCCACCCTGCACCCCTCACCTCGTGTCCCCCCCGCACCTTACCCCCGCACCCAGTTTTTTCATTTCTAGCCTTCTAGTGACCCATAGATTCTATATACAAAATTTGGTTAAGTTGGATATCAAGGGTAAGAATTTTCGTTTTTGCCCCCCCCCCTTGGGTGGTTAGTTTTTGCATTTCTAGCCTTCTAGTGACCCAAGATTATGTATATAAAATTTGGTTAAGTTTGGTCCAAAAGCAAGAATTTTCATATTTTGACCCCCCCCCCTTTTTGGCTGTTTTTGGGGGGAATTTTTTTAAACAAAAGTTGTCAGAAATCACACCCCCTACAACTTTGTTTATCATAAAATTTGCCGTAGTGTTAATAGTTTAGGAGTTATTTGATAATTTTCATTCGTGCGCCCCCCCCCCACACAAACCCCCTTTTGGGGTCAAAATATCAAAACGTTAAGTTAGAAGATATCTGATTCAAATATGAAATTTCATAATAATCCCTTCAGCCGTTTTTACGTGAATCGTGAGCAACTTTTCGGAAACGACGGAAACAGACAGACATACAGACAGACAGACAGGAATTTTGTTGAGGGTGTTTTCGTTCATAACTTTGCTTGAAACGTGTGCAACCAAAATTTGGCGTGATTTGGAGCAATGTACAGACAAAACCTTAATTTTATATATATAAATTCAGTTTCTCGTCTCTGGCAGCAAGTGGACTTAGAAATGTACAAAAAACTTATCTGTGATTCTCGGCATAGTAAAATATTTTTATTTAAATAATGATTTAATATAAATGAGTTACAGCCATAAAATATTGGAGATTGAATATTTCAGTGATAATTGCGTTTACGAATAAATGAGGCTTTAAGAGAAATTATTGATTAGACGAAGCGAGAAATGTAAATTGCTTTTTTTATTACATCCGTTAATATGAGTCATTATCAATAATTGTCAAAGTAATTAAATTAAATTAATGTAATTTAATATGCGATGTAATTAGAGTAATTAGCAGACCATATGAAACCCTATGATAAATAGTTCATTAATGTTTCTTAAATTGAATTCAAAAATTATTTAATGATAATTTTAAACTATTTAATTATTTATTTATTTTATATATTATATATAAATAACACACATGACATATATCATTTTCTACTAACACCAAATTAAATAATATAGTTCAATAAATAGATATTTTATATGGACTTTATTTTGAAATAAATGGAAAATGGACTACATATTGCGGGTATTGAATTTTTACCCCACATTAGGGTGCTTCGAGGGGTGAACCGAGACCTAAAATTGTACACCTACTTCCACTTTCATTTCCAAGTAGAAGACAATAGATAACAATAGATTATCTAATGAATTCCAAAGTAATTCCAAATAATTCCAAAGACGGTGTACACCTAATTCCTATCGCGGTTCACCCCTCGGGGTTCTTATTTGAAGGATGACGTTTTGGGTTTTCACTCCAACACTAGCGAAATTACGAATCATAGAGAGAAACAAAGTGGTTGTCCTCTGCTTGATGAAAATAAATTTAATAAAAATTTAATTCTGTCTGGCTCATAAGCTGAGAAAGAAGAAAAAAATTTCCAATATCCAAATGATACTGATCCCAGGAAAAATAATATTTATAATTAAAAAGATTGATGATGAGGGCCAAGCCTTTGAAACTATAGTCTCAAACAAAAGAATAATATATATATATTTTTATATTAGTATATGTGTGTATGTTTATTGGCATCAAGCAGAGGACAACGTCTTTGTTTCTCTCTATGAATCAACACCTCTGCTACTCTCTGCAAAATAAAAATGTTTCAATGAAATTACGAAAATTTGCCCCTGAATTTGCTTCTACCTTTCAAAATTATTCGAACTATCCTACAGCTCTCGCTTATTTATAGAGATCTTAAAATTAGCCAGAATTCAACCAAATAAAATAAACCGACGAATTGCAAATCGCGTAGACATACTGAGAAGGTTCCGTATTTTTAATTTTCCAAATTATTATTAAATTGAAAGTTTCTTTTTGCCGAGAGTAGCAGATTTTTTTTAATTAAAGGAGACAATAAAAGAGTGTGTCTTCTGCTGAAAAAATAAATTTTTAAATTTATTTATAACGAGAGTATAGTTTCGAGGGCTTTGCCCCTTTATCAGTCTATTACGATCGATTCACAGGAATTGATGTGTGAAACAGAGTATAGTTTCGAGGGCTTTGCCCCATTTACTGTTCCACAGACCAATTTCTGTGAATCAATTGTAATAGACTGATGAAGGGGCAAAGCCCTCGAAACTATTCTCTCGTTATAAATAAATTAAAAATATTTCATTATTCGCATCCATTGTCAAATATTTAAAATGATCGTAGGGAGTTGGACCAGAATTTAAATAAATAATAAAATTTTTAATTAAATGGGCCAAACGTTTCGTCCCTGATTAGCGACTTCCTCAGTGCCTCATTTTTTAAACTTTTTTTTCATGAGTTCTTACTACAAAAAACATTCCAAAGACTATATTTATGAATGATTTGGTGAAGACATACTGTTTGGAATGTCTTTTCTTGTAGTAAGAACTCATGACAAATTAGTTTATCAAATATGCCACTGAGGAAGTTGTTAATCGAGTGACGAAACATTTGGCCCATTTAATTAAAAAACTTTTCGTTTGATTTAAATTCTGGTCCAACTCCCTACGATCCTTTTAAATAAAATAACAAATTTATTTTGCCAGCAGAAGACCCACTCTTTTATTATCTCCTTTTAAATTAATAGTACCTGGAGGCACCGAGCGATGCTCGGTAACTTCTTCCTTCAGTTAAAACCTTTATTTTAATATTATTTTTAATTTAAAATTCTGATAAAATGGTCGATTTTTATTTGAGAGCCGTTTTCAAATTAAAAAAAAATACAAATATATATAGTATTTGCCCACTGTACCCCCACCCCGGTTGACCCCACCCCCGAAACCTCGCCCTACCCCCGGATCCCACACCACTACACCCCACCTCCTGCACCTGTTTTGATTCAACAATATGATTCATTTTTATTCATCCAATTGTTAATAAATAAAACCTATCAAAATGTGTTTGTTGTTTTTTCAGAAAATTGAGACTTGCTTATGCGAAATATATTTTTAAATAAATTCTTGATTATTTTTTATTCTATTAAATAAATAAATTCTTTATAAAAACAATTATAAAACGTTTATTAATATTTCTAACGTTTATGGAGAACAAAATATGTTAAAATCCACAATCACAATACTTCTTCAAGGCCTTTTAGAACAATGAATTAGGCAACCCATTGTTTGCCTGGGTAAAAAAGGAAAAGGGAAACCTTTTTTAAAACCCTAAGAATGGGATTTGTCTACCTGAGAATAATTAATTTGATTACGCAAAAACCCATCAAAAACAATTTTGTCCAAGATGAGACCGTGACAGATTGAATTGTCACCCCAAAAACCCCCTAACCCGTGAATTTCATCAAAATCGGTAGAGTCGTTTTCAAAATATAACCAAGATAGAAATATATAAACAAACAAATATATATACAAACAAATATATATATGTACAAATAAATATACAATTTTTGCTCGTTTAATAAGAGTAGATAGATTACCTCACAGAAACTGCAGAGTACCGAGTCCTTTCACTTCTTCCTCCAATTTCAATATCAAATAAAGAATTGTCAAATTACTAAAGTATGCAGAGAGTGTTTGAAAGAGTTTTCATAATTATTAATTAAATTTAGACAAATTGTCGATTTTTTCCTCTTTCCTATGTGTCATACTTCTAACAATAAATAAATGGAATTTGGTGGGTGGGTGTCAATCACCACTTACTCGGCTGTCTCCGTTTGCGGTTCCATTTCAATACATCTACTTACAAGCAGTAATTGACATCTGCTATGTTCTAATAATAGATAATGCAAGCCATCCGTAATATCCCGAACTGAGTGCGAAATGATTAATAAAGTGGTGGCATTGACAGGGATCAACTCAAAAGCATTACGTTCGAAAAAATTACCAGACGCATTTGATAAAAGTTATAAATAAAGAGGACATGTTAAAATGTGAGTGAGAGCTTTAGAAAAAATTAAAAAAAAAGTAAAGTATAAAATATATGATTTCAAATTACCGATAAAAATAGACTTTAAGGTAGTTGTATCGCGACAATAGTAGCAAAAATTTAATGCTAGGGTATATAGAACAGGCAATAAGGACTCATAATTCATAAGCCCAAAACTTTTTCCTGTTTATGTACCACTACTAACTAGCCAATCCCGTACTCGTTTAACAAATCTGGCAACACTGTCCGAGCTTATATCTACTCTTATTAAACGAGCAAAAATTGTATATTTGTATATATATTTATTTATTTGTTTATATATTTGTATCTTTGTTCTATTTTGAAAATGGCTTTACCGATTTTGTTGAAATTCACGGTTAGGGGGTTTTTGGGGTGACAATTCGATCTGTCACGCTCTTCGACAAAATTGTTTTTGATAGGTTTTTTCGTAATCAAATTAATTATTCTCAGGTAGACAAATCCCATTCTTAGGGTTTTTGAAAAAAGGTTTCCCTTTTCCTTTTGTGCTCAGGCAGACAATGGGTCGGTAAAATCCTTTGTTCTCAAAGGCCTTGAAGAAGTATTGTGATTGTGGATTTTAACATATTTTGTTGTCCCTAAACGTTAGAAATATTAATAAACGTTTTATAATTGTTTTTATAATGAACTTTATTTATTTAATAGAATAAAAAATAATCAAGAGCAGGTCTCAATTTTCTGAAAAAACAACACATTTTGATAGGTTTTATTTATTAACAATTGGATGAATAAAAATGAATCATATGGTTGAATCAAAACAGGTGCAGGAGGTGGGGTGTAGTGGTGAGTGATTCGGGAGTAGGGCGAGGTTTCGGGGGTGGGGGGTCGAGCGGGGTGGGAGGGGGGGGGTACAGTGGGCGAATATTATATATTTTTGTATTTTTTTTAATTCGAAAGCTGCTCTCAAATAAAAATCGACCTTTTTATCAGAATTTTAAATTAATTTAAAAATAATATTAAAATAAAGCTTTTAACTGAAGGATGAAGTTACCGAGCATCGCTCGGTGCCTCCAGGTACTATATTTTATCATAGAAAAGTCAGATAAAGTACATTATAAAAGGAGATTTATAAAACAACAAGTTCTTAATTAGCGATTGAAAGCTGTTGCGGCAATGGCCGAAGCGAAAAAACGTCAAAAAAAGTGTACTAAAATTAACTCACTTTAGTACACATTTTAGGTTAAATAAATGCGTTGTTGCCAGCTTGTTTTTAGTGTAAATTTTTCATTATTTATTCATTATTATCTCAGAAACTGTGTTGTAGCTATGAATTAAAAATTTCTTAAAAAATGGATTAGTTATTGTTTAATGTTGGTTTAGTTTTTTATAACATTGGTAAGAAGAGTTTCTTTATTATAATTAAATATGTATGTAAACTTTCCGATATCCCGTAATGTATAAGAGTCTGAAAAACTCTATCTTTGGAATTTAATATCTCCGGAACTATATTGTTCATAAATTTCGTTTTGCCATCAATCGATGCAGAAGTATTTAAATAATAATCTTTCTAAATTTCAAAAAAAAAATCCTAAGAAAACGCATTTGGTGATACAACTACCTTATATTTCTAAGGAAATCCACAAGTGATTGTCATCTATTAGACGCGAGATGGAATATATTATTTTTAATGAAATATCAAAAGGGTTGTTTTATCCCCTCCGGAATCGAGAGTGCCGAAATTCGAAATCCTCAACTAGCTTTTTTAAACTATATAATATGGCCAATGCTGTAGTCGTAAAATCAGCAGAATCTATACGCTATATGGATCGTAAAAATCAGAGAGTATACGCTATCTATCTATCTATATCTATACTTATTAAAATCGGCTTGCGTTATGAAGCCGACGTGTTTTTTTAATTTTAAAACCCATTAATTGTTCAAGACAAATTAAATTGATTAAAATTAGGAAATTTAAATCATTATCTTAAAATTTGTTGTGTTGTTGCTGAGGATTCTTATAGCTGTTAAATAAAAGTCTTATTTTTCAGCAGTTTTTTATTTAATTAATTTTATAAGGCGGTTTTTTAATTTATCCAAATATTTCGGAAATTTTTACAATGTTCCTTCTTCAGTGGACCCAAAATCACGTATTTGTCCAGTCTTCAAAATTCAAACACAGGGCCACAGAGACATTTCATTTCGTCATTTTTAATTCTGCCCTTAAAAAACTCTACCAAAACTATTTTTTAAATTTCTTTTTGATGCTTTAACAGTCAGGTCAATTAGCACACTATGTGGTGCTGAGAATTCTTATAGGTGTTATATGTGTTATATGTGTGCTAATTGACTTGACTGTTAAAGGATCAAAAAAAAAATTAAAAAAAAAATTGTTAGTTGTAGAGTTTTTTGACTGCAGAATTAAAAATGACGAAATGAAATGTTTCTGTGGCCCTGTGTTCGAACTTATATTGAGCTGATACGGTGATTTTGGGTCCACTAAAAAAGGAATATTGTAAAAATTATTTGGATAAATTAAAAAAGCACCTTTTAAAATTATTTAAAAAACTTCTGAAAAATAAGCCTTTTTGTTTAACACCTATTATCTTAAAGCCCGCTGGTCAGCAAGATGTCTGCCGAAGATGGGCTTCGCAGCTGGTATATTTATAATAAAATAAAATATTTTAGTCAGGTATTTTTAAAAAAAATATCATTTTATAAAAGCAAATTGAAACAATTTTAAATATTCAAAAAGTTAATGTCTCAAAATATTCAATCAGCATAGGGTATACGCTATCTGCCCAGATCAAACCACAGGGCATATATATATACTTATACCATCCACTACAGACCTGGGTATGGCTATGCCAATGCATTAGATTATTGCATGACCTGTTTACTATTACGACAAAAGGAATTTACCTAAATCCAATCGATTATAATATGAATCCATGAGAAATAAAAGCTAAAATATATTTCTAATTAAAAAGACTGATGTTGAAGGTCATAGTATAGTGTCTTACATACATATTTATACTCGTTATATCAATGTATATGTTTATTTGCACCAAGCAGAGGACAACCTCATTGATTCTCTTTGTAAATTAACAACTCTGCTACTCTCGACAAAACAAAATCTTTTCATTTTTTACTTCTTGCTAATTAATATTATTCAATGTAAATATTATGAATAAAAATACTCAACAATCAGTACTCTATCCCCACTACCCTACGTTAAATAGTTAACAATTGGCCGCCCGAACTCGCTTAAGAAATTTTATTTCAAACAAAGCTCATGAAATTATGTATAATCTCCCATTATTTATTTATTTATCAGTAAAAAACAAAAAAAAAGTATATATGTACATACTTACCTATAGTGTGAAAATGTTGTAATTTTTTTTATGACGATATAATTTGTGAATT
Organism: Forficula auricularia; assembly: GCA_024734495.1. Classification (NCBI taxonomy): domain Eukaryota; kingdom Metazoa; phylum Arthropoda; class Insecta; order Dermaptera; family Forficulidae; genus Forficula; species Forficula auricularia. The sequence continues at coordinate 3,756,494 of JALMQS010000108.1, forward strand.
ATGACCTCGTTAACTACATTAAAATGCTAATTAGTGTTGGGATTAATATTTTTAGGAAAAGTATTAAGTGAATCAGCATGCAAATGTAATAAAGTGTAATGTTATGCGAATTTTCTTTCTATATCTAGAGTTGTTTCAAGCATCATTAAGGGCAATTGCCCTGGAAACCAGAAATTGCCCAAGAGGCTTTAACCCTTAAGCAATCCTGTATGCAAATATTCCACGCAGACAAACTATCTCACATACATTTCCTGTTTGTATGCTAAAGCTAAATAAATCAATCTACAATCAAATGGGACTTGATTAATTGCCTTCTAATTTGATTACTAATAAATCCAAATAAGTAAGAAATGAATTGGGATTTGGGGATAAAAAATAAATGAATCAGTACGCTCTCTACAAATGCTGGTAGAATTTTTTGACAGTGAACGGGTCTAGCAACAAAGGAGAAACCTTGCTGAATAGGGAAGATATATTACAAATTTCGTATCATTAAAATAAAACTGTTCGAGATATCTTTTTACAGAGATTTAAATTTATCTTTTATTTATTTGTTTTGATTTTATGATATATTCGAAACAATAGTCTCTAACAAATAAATGATTAATGTACCTACATTTTTTACAAGGGGTGTTCACTTTGACTTGTTCAATTGCTCTGACGTCACTGGGCAGTTCTTTCTGACAGAAGCCATTAGCTATCCTTGGTTCTTTTTGTTTGAAGAACTATGTCACTTTTCACTGATTTTGGAAAGAACAGATGTGAAATCAGAAAAAAAATCGAATCGTTATATATATATATAGCTATTGTTCAAATTAATGTGCTGAAACCTTATATATGCTTTGTATTAATAAGCTTAACCTTTGTTCCAAGTTTTAGCTTTCTAACTTGAAATACTTAGTGATAAATCACTAAAACTTGGTAGGGCATGGCTAGTTTTAATTTAGACTACCCTATAGCGTATCAAAATTCTCAGTTTCCCAATACATGTAATATCAAAAAATCTGTAAAAATTCTGAGGGATAGCTATTATTATAAGGATAAAGTTTACAGAGTTTCAAATTTTTTGAACCATTACTTTGGGCGGAATAAAAATTGATCGTTCAATGTCAAAAATTGTATAAAAATTCGAAAATACCCAAAATAAGGACCACCCTAATGTACCTACCTATCAATAATAATCTTCACTTATGTAACAAAATTCATTTTTCTATCTCAAATTGTTTTCTTACAAAAATAATTGCAAATTTCTCGCATTTTCCTCAAATTATATATTTGATTTAAGGAGGTTCGGGACACCTTATCTATCTGGTTGATTTTCTAAAAAATCTTTTGTATTTCTGCAGAGTGACAATTTCTGCCTACTAAATTTTTTAATAAAAAAAATTGTTAATAATGATCTTAATTTTGAATAAAAATCTTAGTTTTGATAATATTAATAAAAATAATATTGAGATAATTTTTTTGTCGTTATAAAAACATTTATTTAACACAAAAACGATTTCAAGAAATAGAGTTGGAATTCTGCACTTAGTGGTGCTTTTGTTTTATTCTGTTGGCTGCAAATAACTATTTATTTTTTTACATTTATGAATAACTAATTAACTAGACTGTCAAATCTATTGAAAAATGTATCATTCGATTAATAAAATTTAAATAATTGATCTGTATAAATTTGGTGAAAATGGTATAATTTGTATAGTAATTATAACCCTTTTAAAAGCTCGGTCCATTTACTTCCATGTTAAAAGGACAATTTTCAATAATTTATTTCTCGGTAATGGGACAGACGATCAACTTCAAATTTCTGGGATAAATATTTAATGCATCAATGATTCAATGGTAAAAATTTGAGAATTTTCTTATAAAAATGATAAACAATCACCCCCTTAAAATAGGCATCACTCTATTATTTTTAAATAATCTAATATGTTTTTTTTCATTTTCAGGTAAGCATTTAATATCTTCTCTGATTTCTTCTATACAAATAAGGTAACATTTTTTAAACTTTATATTATATATATCGAAATGCATAAATAGTGTTATAACTTTTTGACAAACTGTTTAACTATACCTATACTAAACTTTCAACTCTTTCAACTATATAAAATAAGTCGGAAAGTATTTCTATAAAAATGAAATAACTTTTGTTGAAAAAAGAGCAAGAGAGAGAGACATGATAATAAATCTTATCAATGAAAAAATTCTTTTGAAAACAAATTGCCTCGTGTGGCCAAGTTTTGAAAAGAATTGTTTGGAAATGAAAATACATCAATTATATTGAATCCAATTACCATTAAATTATAGCTCATTCATTATTTAATCTTTTTTTTTTTTTTTTTTAATGATATTGATGAGAGAAGGAGATACACCAGAAGGTGGATCCCCTAAAGGCCTGTATGGGCTGGCCCCTCAATCGTGAAAAGAACAGAGCAGAAGGAAAAGAAGCCGGGATCACGAGCCAATCTCAGAAACTTAGATACAATTCAATATCCAATTTACCAAGGTTTTAGGGGCTTCGAGCAGTGGTAAATCCTCCGCGCGATAAATTCGGTTAAATTTATCTCCCACTTAATTTTTATTACCAGACCCTATACTTACAGAAAAAATGTCTGGGTATAGCCGGGAATCGAACCCGAGACCTCCGGGTTGCCAGTCAGTTGTTCTGACCATTACACCACCGAGGCGGACAATCATTTTATTCATGTTCTCTTAAATAAGCCAATTTGATATATTTGCATTTGATTAAATTAGAGAAATACACCGCATTTTGAGAGATATCGTAAGAAATTTGATTGAAGAAGTATTTAGTATAGAACTTCGATTCCTAAAGTGTCTTCCGCACAACCCTGAGGCTCCACAAACAAATACGGAGGTTTCGAATAACAGTCATAAAAAATTTAACAACGGCAAGTAGTTGGCAAACTTTTCCTTTTAGTCATTTGAAATCGCAGTTTATTCCTCGAGTATTACGAGGGTAGATCAATAAATCCTTAAAAAACAATAGAAAAACAATTTATTTTGGGTTGATTCATTTTTAATTTTCCACATAGTTTCCTTTTAGTCGATACATTTCGTCTAGTTTTTCTTCATCTTTTTTAAGCCACCCAAAATAAAGATTTTCATTACATTTAAATTTTTGGCCCAAAAATTAATGAGAGGCTTTCCATAAATTGTGTCACAGAGTGGGGGTTGGGGGGCATTTCAGATTTGTGACAAATGTAACAGGTGAGCGCGGGGATCTTAAAAATTGTGATGTCCCAAAAGTCAAATTAAAAAATTATAGGGTAAAAAGTGATACTGTGACGTCACAATGCAGGGAGAGCTGAACGAAAATGTGACAGAATGTGACACAAGTGGGGATCTAAAAATCTTGAAATTCGTGTGACGTAATTAATGGACCCCTGATGATAAACAGCATCTGAGCTAAATGAAAATTTACTATTTTAAACTTCATCTTTAGCTTTTAATGGTCCGTTTAAATAGTAAAACGTGACCCTATAGAGTCGATACAATGTCTGTCCGTCTACCAAAACTCGGGGGATTGTAGCTAGTACATTAAATAAGATAAAATCATAGATACTTGGATAAAAAGTTATATGTATTCATTTTCCCCTCAAATCAAAAATCGTATTAAAATTTTAATCGACTGATTTTTTGGGAGGGTTGAATTTTATATAGGGTGAAAAATAAAAAAATATTTTTTTATCCTAAAGTATGATGTATTATTGTAAAAATCTTTCTCTTTAATTAGAATTAGTTAAATTTATCTTGACTTAAATTGGTGGTCTGAGAGACCGCCAAATTTCCGGTTTTGTATGTGAATTTTGTATCTGTTGGCGTTTAAAAATGGCATAACTTTAAATTATGAAAAAATTCAACGAATTCACTAATTTTTCTTTATCAATAAAAAAAAATAAGAATGAATTTGATATTTCAAGAATTTTGGAAGTTATGTTAAACCTATAAGAAAAATAAATCGCACACATTTAAATCCAATAATTTTTATTAAAATAATTCATATAGTTAATTTTACTAATCTTAGAAATTATTTTTATCCTTTTCGAAAAATAGAAATGAAGAAAATTAATTAGGTATTTAGATTATTAAAAAAAAATTGTTCTGATTACTCTATCGATTTGTGGACTAAAAATAATTTTGATATATTCGCGAGATATTTCTATTGAATAAATTCTATTCTATTTTGGACGCATTTCATCTGTCACATTTCAACTTCAAATACTAATCTTTTATTCCTTAGACATTTATATTTTGAGCCCTATCATTTGAACAAAAATATTATTCTGATGTTTTTATAAATACCTATAGGTACATATAAACTTCGCAGAGTTGTGTTTAATTAAAATTTTATGGATAGAAAAAGGTCGTGGAAGAGGGGGGTACTGGCGTTGAAATTAAAAAAGGGAGAAGGCTGACATTAATTTCTAAATAAATTATTCCGAGGGCTTGCTTCTACGAAATTACATTAATAATTTCATCATTCCAGGGCAAACGTGATTAATCGGGAGCTCGATTCTCAGAGATTATAATTGCTTGGGGAGTTTTCAATACTTCGTTGTCATTGAGTGAGCTCCATGATTATAGAAATTAAATTTAGATAGATCAATGGAACAAATCCCTCATAAAGAGAGGATGGTAATCTATATTAATAAAATAGTGTTTGGTAGGTAGGTCAGACTGTAGGAGCGGAAACTTGACTTAGTTACCAATAGATGGCAGTGGTACCGCTTGAATCATTGGCCAAGAAGATTGGCACATTTTTTCAAAATCCTGAAACGAGACGGTCTCCGCCAGATGCTAGGTGACGCCGGTACGAAAGCCCGGTCGTCAGCTAGTTAAGGAATAATTGGCAATAATGATTTTGCCACAACTAATCCATTTAGAAACAAATTTCTTGGTTCGAAGTTACTGCTGAACAATTTTTTGAAGTGAAACTTCTTGAACGACGTATCTGTTTGATTTTTATGTTACAATAAAGGAGGAATTACCCAATAGAGCAATTTTTAAAACCCATATTCCATGTCAGGTGGAACTTATTAAAATTAGAAAATTTAAATGATTATTTTAAAACCCACTAATATTCCATGACAAATAAAACTTATTAAAATTAGGAAATTCAAATTATTTCAATGACATCTATGGCTAAAGAAGTTTCACTTCCCCCGTGAGCTTATGTGGATGAGGCTCACATATATTTTTTCACGCGATTTTCTAAGATATATGCTTTTAAAGAAGAAATTTTGTCCGAAATTACTTAGATTTAGATTAAAGTATTCTGATTTGATATTCTCGTCAGAATGCATAGCCTGTTTCCCGACAAGTCTTTTTCGATTACTTGATAAGTCATTCCAAAAGGTTTACTGAGAACTTTCACTGTCCCTCTTTAGAAGAAACATAGATGGGCCAACTTGAAAACAATTTTTAATATATAAATATAAATTCGCATCGAAACTCCGAATTAGCCGCTAAGTGCGCTAATGAGAGTTCAGTACCTTATAACTCCCAAAATACTTGAGATATCGAGTTCCCTTTTGATTGTCGCAGAGTCTTGAAATTTGAAACTTAAGCTATTTAGAAGCTATAAGAAACCATACCACAAGATTTTGGCTAAAATAGAAGTACCGGAAGTTGATGTTTTCGTACGTAAGAATGTACACACCTGCGTTTTTCAACCATTTTCTCAGAGCTACAAAATTCGAAACTTATGCTCGATATAGGCTAGAAGGGTTACAGCAAGTTATTGCTTGAAATCGGAACACCGTAAGTTGACATTTACATGAAATATTTTTCATTTTTTTTTCATTTACTCAAAAACTGCACTAACTATTTTTTTTAAAGTTGGTGTACTTATCAAGTGTCATGAGTTATTAGTCGTGTATAGATTTTAATCCGATCGAAATAAAGGTAGTGGGTGTAAATTAAATATTTTAATCATTCATATATCGTCTTCGGTAAATCGCAGAGCCTTGAAATTTGAAACTTAAGCTATTTAGAGGCAAAAAGTTACCGAGCATCGCTCAGTGCTCCAGGCACTTGTTATTAAATACAAATGAGCGAAAAAATTTGTAATTTTTTTACTGAATTCAATATTCTAGCGTAGTATGTTTATTCTCATTCGTTCTTTCTCTGACCTCGTTAGTAAATACCCAAAACTACTCTACTAATCCGGATTAAATAAATTATTAATGTTTTTAGAGGATTAAATTTTATAATTAAATAAAATGAATTAGAACAAGGTTCAGATTAGTTTGGGAATTTCTTGTCTGAATCTCTAATGCAATGTTCTTGCCAAATGAATGGCTGTTTGTCTAATTGGATCCAAGGAGAATAATTTTAATTTCAACACCTTGTGGTTTCATTAGTTGAATTTTAATTAAATAAGAGATAAGGTAATAAATAAGAAATTGGGAATATTGGGTTCTTTTTAGTGTTATGGACAAACGTAAAAAATATTAGTATCATTACATTATCTGCCTCAGGGTATTTTGTATTATAGTTTGTATACGTATAAAATACATATTTGAAATTATCAATTTAAATGTAGGTATTTATTTACTGCACAATCAAAAATCGTACTAAAATGTTAATTGTGTAAGTGATTATTTGGGGGGGGGGGGGGGGGTCAAAATTTCTGTTAGGTCAAATATAAAAATTAATTTTTTATCAAGGAGAGAGATAGGTAATTCTGTAAAGATCTCTTTAAATAAATTTACTCGAAAACTAAATAAGGTATAAAAAATTTAAAAATTAAATCTATTCAATTGGATGTTGATGAAAGCAGTCCACGGTGGTTGTAAAAAAATAAGACTATAGAGGTTTTATTATTTTACATTTTAGGTTAAAATAAAATAAAATGAGAGAGTCTTCTGTTTTTTAAATAAAATAATTTTTAATATTCTAGAGTACTATAGTTTCGAAGGCATTGCCTTCATCATCAAAGTCTATCACAAATATTTCAAATTAGCACAAATTAAGATTTATACATAGAAAATTTTGAAAAATATATAATGTCTTTTTCTTCATGTTTTCTTCTTGGAGATTAATATAACCGGCTCATATCTGGGTTCTCTTTACTTTAGGCATTTTCTAAAGTTTTACCTGAATGAATGGAATGTTTTTAAAAAGGTCATTGCTAATTTCTCGTTTACTAAGTTCTTTTCCAAGGAGTTTTAAAATTTCAATGGATTCTTTTGTGATTAAGATCGCTGACTTCTTTGATCAATTTAATTTTGGATTGATCTGGAAAACTATGATTGTGAGCATTTAAATGCAAAACAATCATAGTTTTCCAGATCAATCCAAAATTAAATTGATCAAAGAAGTCACATGATCTCTTTAATTCTTTTTCTTTAAAAAGAATCCATTGAAATTTTAAAATCCTTGGAAAAAGCCCAATTGAATCTTTAAATGAAAACTAGAAATTATCAATGACCCTTTTTTAAAAACATTCCATTCATTCAGGTAAAACTCTTTAGAAAATGCCTAAACAAAAGAGCAACCCAGATATTGAGCCAGTTATATTCTAATCTCCCAAGAAGAAACATGAAGAAAAAGACATTATATATTTTTCAAAATTTTCTATGTATAAATCTTAATTTGTAACTAATTTGAAATATTTGTGATAGACTGATGATGAAGGCAATGTCTTCGAAACTATAGTCTCTAGAAATAATTAAAAATTATTTTATTTAAAAAACAGAAGACTCTCTCATTTTATTTTATTTTTAACCTAAAATAAAAACAATTCTGTTACCATCGACAGTGAAATCTTTTATTCAACTAATATTTTACATTTATTTGTTAAACCGACGTTTCGGAGATTTATTCTCTCCTTCTTCAGGGTAACATATTGATCATCAATTGCTTGTTACTTTATTTTCTATTCGAGATGAAAAAAAATTTTATAATGTTTTTTTGGCATTGTCAAAGGAGACAGAAAGTAATTATGTTTTGAACTACTTTCATTGACTTTTTGTTACCCTGAAGAAGGAAGAATAAATCTCCGAAACGTCGGTTTAACAAATAAATGTAAAATAATAAAACCTCTATAGTCTTATTTTTTTACAACCACCGTGGACTGCTTTCATCAACATCCAATTGCATATTTATACCAGTCCGTCTCCTAAAGAAAATCTCTATCAATTAAATCTATTCATTTTCTCCAAAATCAAAAATCGTATTAAAATTTTAATAGGGTGATTATTTTGGACCTTTTAAATAAAATATTATTCAAATTTATCTTTAAGGATTGGATAGAAGGCAGTGCAGAAATAAATAAAAAGATTATTTCCATCCCCTTTAACGTTTTTTAAAACTGACGATTTGGAGGATCTTCCCTCATTCGTCATGGTTCAAAAGGGTCAATGAAGGAAGGATACTCTGGTATTTTTGACCTCTTTTGAACCCTGAAAAAGGAGGTAAGATCTTCCAAAACGTCGATTTCAAAAAATTGTAAAGCAAAAACCTTCACTAAATACCTACTCCTTTATTGGAAATAATCTTTTTATTTATTTCTAGACAGCCTCCCATCCAATCTGTAAATCTACCAGGCCGTCTCCAAAGAATTTTTTTTAACTATTATTCAAATTTTGAACAAATTTAGTAAATTTCAAAAAACACAATCTATAGTCACAATATCTAAGATTTTGGTAGAAAATATTTTTATATTGCATGACAGAGGGCTCCATCCCCCTAGGAGTCGAACCCAAGCACTAACCTGCTTGCCGGACAGTTAGTCTAACTCTCGAGACAAAATACTCTCAAACATGTAGCATATAAGTAAAGCTAAAAATTTTCAGTCCATTTACTTTGAACATAAAATTCAAAATTTAGCTTAAGCTGAAAAAAGATATCAGTTACAGACCATTCAACTACATAATTAAAACAAATAATATTTTTATTGCATGTCAGAGGACTCCATCGCCCCCGGAGTTGAACCCGAACACTAGCCTGCTTGCCGGGTAGTTTTATCTCAAGGCAAGCAGGTTAGTGCTCGGGTTCAACTCCGGGGAGATGGTGCCCTATGACATACAATATAAAAATATTTTTTTACTAAAATCTTAGAAATTGTGACCATAATATTGTGTTTTTTTAATACAGTGAAACCCCTCAAATCCGAATTAATTGGGGCTATAGCATGTTCGGATTAGCCGAAAGCAGCTTCGACAATTGAAGATAACTGATATCAAGTGAAAGACTAAGTGATATTTTGTGTTTCTATTATTATTTCATTGTTTTTGTAAAGTGATTAACTTAAAGAATTTTAATATCCAACTTTTAAAGTTTTTCAATCCTGGATGACATAAGTATGTAGACACATTTATACTTTGTTAGGTAGGCTAACTATACTTCTTTGTTAATTTTTCAAATAATTATGTAAAACAAGGTTATAATGTAGAATATATACTTAATGGTTTTGTGACTAAATAAATAAGTTTCCCTTTTTTGCGTTCGGATTTCCCAGGATTTTGGATTTGAGGGGTTTTACTGTTATATGGTTACGCCAGTGAGTTGATTTTTTAAGAAAAAAAAGACACTCACATATTTGTTTTAAATAGTAAATTTCGTTAGATAAAAACGAGGGGTGAACCGCAACCTAAAATCGTGTCGTCTCCTTCCAATTGGACTTTCATTTCCAAGTATAAGACAATAGATGACAATAGATTATCTAATGAATTCCAAAGTAATTCCAAATAATTCCAAAGACGGTGTACACCTAATTCCAATCGCGGTTCACCCCTCGGGTAAAAAGTATTATGTGAGTCCCAATCGCACTTGGCCGTTTTATTTCCTCGCCTTCAGGTTTATTATTTTAATCGAAATTGATTTCATTCCTTTTAGTGATAAATATTTAAATTCATTTCTGAGGGGGTGAAAGCAATGGCCGCTGCTCCAAAAGGGAAGAGCGAGTTTTCCGCTCTTTAATAATCGCATTCATATTTCATGGTGATATCGCCGTTTCCTCTGTTCGTATTTGCAGGGTTTCGCTTCCCCGGTTCACAAAGCGGCATAAATAAATGACAATTTGGGTAGCGGGGCGGGTGAGCGCCTTTTCTTAATTGCTACAACCAATCGACATTTCAAATTCCAATAGAAACGCAAACGCCCGATAAAAAAAACACCTTAGATTTAATGCTCGTTCATTCATGCGTTAATCATTACGGAATTCATTCGGTTAAAAAAAATCGCTAACGTAATGTTTTTTTTTTTATAGAAATTGAAAAAAAAAATTAAGATGAATTGGTTTTTAAATCGAACGGAATATTTTTAATAAAGAGAACTTAATGAGGTTGTTCTCTGCTTGATGAAAATAAACATATAGATTAGGGTGTTCCTTATTTTGGATATTTTCAAATATTTGCGCGGCAGGGGCTCATATGGTTCTAAATAAATAAAAAAATACCCCAAGTTTCAAGTCTCTATCTCAATTTTAACATGGTGCTACACAGCGATTACCATCTAAATAACATGGGGTTTTTGGCATTGAACGATCAATTTTTTATTCCGGCCAAAATAATGGTTCAAAAAATTTGAAACACTGTAGACTTTATCCTTATTATAGTAGATATCCTTCAGAATTTTTATTGATTTTTTGATATTACAATTTTGGAGTTACATCTAGATAAAATACTGCTATATCTTAGTATTACTATAAGTTATAGACTCCAAAATAATAATAGCTAAAAATCCGTAAAAATTCCGAGGGATAGCTACTATTATAAGAAGAAAGTATTCAGAGTTTCAAATTTTTTGAACCATTACTTTGGCCGGAATAAATAAATAATAATAAATTGATCGTTCAATGCCAAAAACCCCATGTTATTTAGATGGGAAACTTAATCGCTGTTTAGCACTAGGTTGTAATTGAGATAGAGACTTGAAACTTGGAGGATATTTTTTTTTATTTATTTAGAACCATATGAGCCACTGTCCGAGTAAATATTCGAAAATATCCAAAATATGGAGCACCCTAATATACATATTAAGAGAAGTATCCGTGTATGCACTCTCTAGACTAGTAATCTCCAAACTTTTTTGACCGCGTAGCCTTATGACGAAAATAATAATAAATTATACCCCCCCCCCCCAAGTGTGTGTGTGTGTCAATTTTTTTTTTAGGAAATGAACGGATAAAATGCAGAAAATCAAGTTTTTTTTTTTAAATTTATTTATTTTAAATGAAACAATAGGGAGGGGTACCCAGAGATTTTAGGGGGTACGCCATATTTCTCTTAAAAATACTTTATGTCTTCTTGTAATTTATCAATTGCATGTATATGTTTCAGTAAAAATCCGTTTTTTAATAACAACGGGTTCTTACTAGTTAAAACACATTTTATTGAATACCTTTGTGGCAACTAGAATTTGCTGATGCTGGTTGAGTTTGGTCCAAAGGTATTGAATCTTTTTGTGTTTATTTTCAAGAAATTTTAAACGAGAATGTCAAAAATTACATCGTCATTAAAAGCAAAGTTGTAGAGGATGTAATTTTTGAGATTTTCGTTTAAAAAATTTTGAAATTAAAAACCCATACTGAGGCCGAAGTTCAAAAATTAAGATTCTAGACCTTTGGACCAAACTCAATCAGCATCAGTGAATTCTAGTTGCCACAAAGTTATTCAGTGAAACGCGCTTTAAATAGTTCGGAGCCGTTCTTACTAAAAACGGGTTTTTACTGCAACATATACATGCAATTGATAAATTACAAGAGGACATAAAGTATTTTTAAGAGAAATATGGCGTACCCCTAGAATTTTCTTGGAACCCATCGGGGTACGCGTACCCCACTTTGCAGATAACTGTTCTAGACCCACAGTTCCATACCTAGAAGTAAATTCTCCCGTGGGGCTATAACAGCTATTTGAAGGAAGTAATCAGATTAATTATAATAATATAATATCGCATACAAATTTTATAGTTTTCAAATTATATTCCATTTTTTTTATCATAGATTTAGCGAACATTCATTTGTAAACCGTAACTAAACCATCAAAGTTCTCAAATTGAAACTGAATAACCATTGAAAATTTTTAGTAGAAAAACAAATGGTAAACAATCAGTAATCCTAATAACTTTTTAGTTTTATTTTCTCATATTTTTTTAACTAGGGGTTAATTTACATGGCTTGCTTGGTCATAGGGGTGACAAAATTGAAAAGGTTAAGAAACACTGCTTTAGACGCTAAGTAAATCTTAAAAACTTAAATTTAAATACAAAATCTTACTGTAAATCAACTAATTTTTCCGAAATACCTCAATATTCTACACCAATAATAATTAACTAATGAAAATAAATTAAATATTATTAATTTTCTTTCTTACAGCTAATTTAATTTTTCTAATTTTCTTATAGTTAATTTACTTGTAATCCATATTTCCAACTTGGTCCTGATAAATTATTTAATTTTTGTTGTCCTAAAGTACTTCTAAAATAATTTTTTGTGGGTCGGGTAGGTTAGGGGTTAGCATGTCAGCTTGCTAACCAAGTGGACCCGGGTTCGAATCCGACTCGAGGCATCCGGCTAAAACCTGACCCCGGGGGCGATAGAGACAAATTTAATAAAAAATAATTAGTATGGTAAATTGGCTTATGGCTAGAAAGGCCGAAAAGCCAAAAAAAATTGCTTTTTTAAGAACTCAAAATGTCCTCTCTCCTCTCTCCGGCTGCATTACTATATGTTAGATTCCTAAATTCTAAAAATAATATCCAAATTTGGAAATACTGTTATTTAGGTATATACTTTTGTTGAATAAATAAATATATGTATTAATTCTGGTGTTGATAAGATTATAAAATAATTGATAATTATGAATTTTTGATTCACAGGCCCTATTCTTTTTGAGCCCTAAGTAATTGCTTAGTTTGCCTAGTAGTTAATCCAGGCCTGACCTCTAGGTTCAATATTATTGAAAAATAAATAATTTAACAGATCAATTCCTATCTTCATAGGCCATGCAGCAATTTTGAATTCATATTTATTAAAAATAAATAAATAGAAAGGGCTTTTAATATTTAAATTTTATAAACATTAACATACAAAAACATACTTGTTAAATATTATAAATTCAAAAAAATAATAACAATAAAAAATAAATACAAAAATAATAATAAGCAAAAAAAGTATTTTAATATAGGTATAATATTACGTATCTAATGCAAATATGCAAAACAAAACGCATTATATAAGTAAATTTTTAATTTCATATAATAAATTTATTGATGTCATTCATTCAAGGAATCGAAAAAAATGGCGAACAAGTTTTATATGTGAACTAGAAGATTAATTCAATCTTATTAAATTAAATTATTTAGCTATAGAAACAATTCATAAAAATATGAAATTACTTATGGATTTAAAATTGCCATCTTATAGATGGAAAAAATAAACAAATTATTTCATACCACAGGAATTTCGTGGCTAGCGTTTTAAATTTTATTTACATTCGAGGTCAAGGTTACCGCAAATTTTTTTACTTCATTTTCTCATTATTTATTTACATATTGAACGACTATTTGCGATTAAACCACAGCCTTGGCATGTTGGTTTAGATTAGATCATCCATGTTACAAATTTGAAGTCAGCTAGATCTCGTGTCGGCCTTCTCCGTCAAGGCCCGGGGGTTAGATAATATTTTGAGGCTCTTAAATTACTAAGGAACCTTGATGTTTGTTGTAGTTTCTTTGGTTCTCAGATTTATAAACTGGAAAATGTTTTCGGGAGGGTTACAACCCTTTGGGAAATTAAAAAATAAGTTAAATTTTTCTAGTTTATTCATAACGTTTTAGGCCTCTAATTATGAAGCCCTTTTCAAATGATATAGATATAGTCAATTCAGACTTCTGAAAAAGCACATAAAGTTAGGGGTGGTTTTAGGGTTAGGCAACCCAAACGACTGCTTGGGGCGTCATGGTAAAGGGGGCGTGGAAAAGATTAAAGTTAAAAAAACTAATTATAAAAAATATTTTAAATTATAGTTGAGCTAAAGTTCACAATAGAGTCTGTAACGTCACATGAGAATTGTTCATTTGGTGACGTCACAGACTTTATTTGTTACTTTTGCCTTCTAGCTGTAAGCAATTTCTATTCGAAATCCTGCTGCCCTGTTTCCAATTTCAACCCACAATAATTATTTATACAGTGTGTTTAGAAAAAGGGTTCCAAGACTTCAGGGCGTGATTCCTCACATCAAAATTAGATGAAAAGTTCCAATAAACATAGGTCCAAAAACCTTCGTTTTCTGTCTGGAGGCTTTTTTATTTATTTTTTAAAGAAAAACGCCTATCTTGAGAACCGATCTATATCTCTTGGTATCTTTATGAAATTTGATAAATATGTACTTAGCTACATTATCTACTATTTAAAAAAGTAGCTAAATTTTATTTTTAAAATTTTCAAAATGGCGGTGATTTAAAATATTTAATTGTGAATAACTTTTTCATCTTTCATTTTATTAAATTAGTATATATAAATAAAATCTTACCCTTTTTATTTTGAACAAAATGACACCTTAGTTCTCAAGATCCGATAAAAAATAACGAAGTTTTGACAAAATTTGTAGGAAAATAGGACATGATATCGGTCTCAAAATTCAATCTACGGAAACCAGTAATGGTGCTTACAAAAATTTTGTCATAACTTCATTATTTTTAATCGGATATTGAAAAATAAAGTGTCAATTTGTTCACAATAAACATGGTAACTTTATATAATAATACTAATTTTAATAAAATGAAAGATTAAAAGTTATTCAGAATTAAAAATTTTAAATGCCCGCCATTTTAAAAATTAAAAAAAATTTACGTACGTTTTTTAAATAATAGATAATGTAGTTAAGTATTATACATGTCTAACAAATTTCATAAAGATATCTATATCTGTTCTCAAGATAGACATTTTTCTTTAACAAAAAATAAAATGGCGCCCAGACAGAAAACGAAGCATATTTGGACCTATGGGTGACAATATTTTTGGTGCTTTTTATCTAATTTTGATATGAGGAATCACGTCCTGAAGGTCTTGGAACTCTTTTTCTAAACACTCTATATATAGTATGAAAATATTATTTATTAATTACGATTAAAATACTAGTATTTTTTCATATTTCCATTTATTTTTAACTTGAGAATTTATTATTATTTTAAGGGCACTAAAGTGTAAGCCCTCTTAGAGTAAAATCTCGGGCCGGACTACGCCTGAAGCACCCTTAAGATAATAAAACGCAATAATTTAAGTCGCGACAGTCATATTTGATGAGGCGATTGTTGATTTCCTAAACACATGTACCAAATTTAGTAGTGATCAGACTTGAACCCGAAGAGTAATATTATTCAGAAATTTTGAAAAAATAATAGTTTTTTCAAAAAAACAGACATATTCCTGTTTCAGATTAATTTTTTTTTAGCTCTTTCTCTTTTTTACCATTGCAATGCTATCGTTTGAGTATACTAGTATTTTCTAATTTACCTTTAATAGACACTAACTTTCACTATAGATATAATAATAAGAATAGTCCAGATTAATTTGCAGCAACGCTGACCTAATGCTGCCTACAGGGGCGCTGATGCCGTCGGTATATTTGAGTTTTGAGTCGAGATAAGTCGAGGCAAATTTGAAATATAATTGTAATTTTAACTCGAATTTTGAAATGAAAGACTCCAATTGATTTAAAATTAAGAAACATTAAGTATATTGATAATTATTCCCCCCCCCTTCACCACTCAAAAATTAAATATTCAATTCGCTTTTCTTTGCGCACAGAAGAAGAAATTAATCACATCTTATTTGATTTATATTTTATATATTATTTGTTTATTTTATAATAATTTGCCACTTTTTTATAATTTTTTAAAAATCTAAATTTTGTTATTCTTATTTTTGATTTTTACAAAATTGAACGACTTAAGACACGCATGCCCATATGAGTTTCTCATGGCAATACTGGATGGAGCAGCCTGTCATACAAACAACACCTGATCTCTTTTATATATTTGGAGCCTTATATCGATTATCGATCCAAAATTTAAAAAAAAATGATATAATATAATTCTCCTCCTCACACGATCCCACTTATTTAAATAAATCTATTTCCACACAAAAAATATCACAATGCTGTAGATTATAGAAAAAAAATACTTCCAGATTCATATCTAGAGCCTCATTTCTGTAGCTGTGTCAGGACGAAAATGAGGTGAAACTTTTAAGAGACTATGTATTCTCGGGAGTTTTTTTTATTTTCACCCTTTGCTTTAACTAAATGTATCAGAACAAACAAGCAAAGTCAATATAAAAAGAGCCACGTAGACAAACAACAAAGCTGTTGTCTCTATGGGGATCGTTTTCCAAAGATAGTGACCATATCGATTGCTAAGAATTAACATTCCACTCTCGTGTCCATCGGATCTAATGTCCATTGTATAGCCGAGATTTCTCTTTGTGTTTTTTTACTTTATTTTTATTACAAAATCCATCATGTTTTCATATTACACACAAACAAGTTAGAATTCTAAAATAATCAGAATGTTTTTTATAGTATTAACTACCACATTTTTCATCCAAAAATTTATTTTATAATACCTCTGCGTCATTTTGACAATATCCAATTTAAGTATTATAACGAATGAACCAATGAACTTATACCTATAACATAGCTTATGCGCTGAAAAGTTTTTAGGGTTCTCTAGCAAAATTGATAAAAACCTAGCCTTTATTTAAAATTCTATTGGGTTGACCCTCTGTCGACTATGTCAAAAGTCTATAGGCTTTAATTATTAATTAATAAATTGTACAGAAAAATAAATATTTTATTATATAAAAGACAAAAGAATTTTTAAATTTCTAATGAAAATCAAGAGAGATGACAGTCGTCTACCAAATCTGAGGTGTTATCTATTATTTTTACTCTGTAAGAAGGGATGTTTCACTCTTTTGGGAATCGAAAACTAATGCCAAAGAATGCAATCTAGGGATTTGGCTTAATACAAATTTGACATAATTAAAATAATCCATAATACCTCAGATTTGGTATATGACCATCTCTTTTGATTTTGAAGGAGACAATAAAAAGAATGTGTCTTCTGTTGGAAAAATAAATGTTTAAATTTATTTCTAACGAAACTATATGGTAGTTTCGATGGCTTTGCCTTCTTCATCAGTCTATTACAATGGATTCACAGGAATTGATGTGTGAAATTGATGTGCACAAAGCCCTAGAAACTATAGTCTCGTTAGAATAAATTAAAAATTTTATTTTTCCTGCAGAAGACACACTCTTTTAATATTATATCATATTAGGTTGGAGTCGGTGGTGTTTCACAAGGAGATAAATTCAACCTAATATAATTTTAATAATGTTTCACTTTAAACCAACTAAAAAACTAAAAACTCTACTCCCTAAAAACTCTTTTATATTGTCTCCTTTAATTTATAAAAATTCAGCTTCTCTCGGCAAAAAAACTTTCAATTCTCTTGATTTTCTTTAGAAATTTTATTTTTTAAATTTTAATTTAAAAGAATAAACGATAGAGGTTAGGCCAAAAAATGTCATTGAAAAATTGGTCATTAACTAATCCTTCTACAAAGGAAATAGCGTCAAAATTTATTAATTCTCTGAAACTGCAAACAGCGTACTGATTCTTGAAAAAGTTTTTCTTTTTCCTCCAATTTATAATGATATCGAACTACTGATTTTATACCTACATAAGTTGCCTTTTTCTTTATTTCACACCTTTGATTATAAAAAAAATGCGTTCCATATTGGCTTATTAATTGAATCCAATCAGAAAACTCTGACATTTCGCCAAATTATAAAATTCTGCCTTGAGATAAATTCTTGCCTTAAAAAAGACGGATTTTCAGGGAAAAGCCGGACATTGGCAATCTAATATAACCGCTGAGAGTGGATAGAGATATCAGCCAAAGTCGGGATTCTCCAGGTTTAGTAAAACACCTAGAATAAGACGTCTCGGCCTAAATTTTATTGGGGCATCCCCTAAATTTTATTGGGCCATCCTCATTTATTGGTAATTGTCGAAACGTCTTATTCTAGGAGTTTTATTGAACCCGGGACATCCCACTTTGGCTGATATCTCCATCAACCCACTACAATTTCATCACAGCCTCGATTACCAACAACATCTTATACATATAACCATCGTGCATGATAGCTCAAATCTGCATCCTCGTTGAATTGAAATATTTCCTTGTAAAATTGACAATTCAAAATCTCTAGAAGAAAACCAATATTATTATTTCAAAAGCACCCCAGTTGATTTTAACGTGAAAACTTGCTTATCTAGCTGGTAAAATTTTTAATTCAGACTATCTATGAATTATGTAAACATAAATTTAATTGGAATTTCAGTTTGAATGGCTCAGCTCTCGGTTTCTATTTGCACTTAACAAGTATTGAATGATTTAACGCAAGACTTAACGAACCGGGCTAAAAGTTATCAACCCTGATTGAACTTTACAATGAATGAATGAATTTTACTCAATTTAAGGGTAAAGGTTTTGTATTGAATCTAAATATTCAAAGTATACTCGGTCTTTTGAATAATTCAAAAGCTTAGTCTTAGTGGATCAACATGTTTAGTTCTAAATAGCAACTTGGTCTTAAAGTTCATCTGTTAAAAGTTATAAACATGTACACGGCGCTAGTTTTTACTTTACCATACAGGGTATGGTCATGTATTGTAATCGTGCATGAAAAAAGTGGTTTTTTCCTTCGTTTTTTTCGAAATATCCAAAAAACGGCTGAAACTATTTTGATTAAAAAAATTGAGCGAAACCATGGCATTTCGCTCTACAAAAAAGCTCTAATAAGTGAACATCGAAAAAATTATATTTTTCAAGATAATAATTGTTTTGTCAAAATTTCTGTTAGTCTGTGCGTTATCAAATTTTTGTGGACGAGCTAGCTCAAAAACTAGTGTGAATATCGAAACCAAATTTCACACATAGTTTTGGTCTATTGAGATTAAGAGCTGATTATATTTTGGTGCATATCGACCCAAAATTAGAGGGGTGGAGGGGGGGGGGGTTAAAAATTAAAAATCTAGGCCATTTGAGCAAACTCAACCAAATTTTGTATACATAATCAGTGGACCCCCAAAAGTCTAAAAATGCAAAAACCAAACGCCCAAAATGGGGGGAGGGGCGTATGGTCAAAAAATGAAAATCTAGGCTCTTGTTCCAAACTCAACCAAATTTTGTATACACAATCACTGGGCCCCCAGAAGTTTAAAAATTCAAAATCTAACCCCCCCCCCCTACATGATTATGAATAATTTTATTAAATATTAAATATAAGTGAGGGACCAGGTTGTATGATAAAGTCAAGTGAATGGCCACATCAGAACATATCAGCTTATTTTGTTTTCGGTTGAGCAACACCCGGCAAAAATGTCCATTATTTCGGGTAAGACAGATTTTTGTATTTTATAATTTAGATATTATTTTTTAATAGTTTAGGATTAATGTTTAATTATTATTATTATTATATAACGTCAATAATATTGAAAGGGATGGTTTACCTTTTTTTTAATTTTATTAACTAGGGTTTTCAATATTATTTGGTCAAATGTTCAATTTAGCAGGCTGGGCAAGCGGTCGGGCGCTCGCCCAACAGCGTCCAACCCTGGCGTGGCTACTGATTAGGCGCTTATTTTAAATAATATATTTTCGTATTTTTTATAAAGTTTATCTGCAACGCTGCATCTTGTTTTTTGTGACCCAGTCCTGGGCCATGACTCGGCATTTGGGAAACGCTGCTTTGGGTAGAAAAGATAATATCTTATTTTACCTTTTCAATTATTTTTCAATAAAAACATTTTTCATATTAATAATAACTCGAATGCTTAGGTATTTATTTATTTTTATTTTATAATGTTTTTTATGTTTTCCATTAAATCAATACATTTTTTCCGATTCCTCTCTTTTCGAACGGCATTCTGAGTCAGTCAGTAAGACCTTCTGGATATTTTCGTCCTGGTCCAGTTTTGTTTACCGATATCCTTTCGTGAACTTTATAGCAGCAAAGCCAAGACAAGGACATAAGGCAGGATCGGCTCGGAAACATTGACCTATAATGGTCTTTGAAACTTATCACTTTCCCTGAAAGATATGATAAATATTATAGATTTGTTTTAAGGACAGTATGTCTTTTTTTTAGTAATGTATAAGTAATATATTATTATTTATCATTCAATGAATTAATCTATCATATTCAGAAAAATAGATATTTATTTAGATTATGAAACAACATTATGCAAATAGCAAGATAGAGGGCAGAGATATAGAAATTGATAAATTATTTATTTAGATATTTAGGTATATTAAATTCATCAGGGTGAGTCAAATAAATAAATAGATTTTTTTGGTTCTGACCCGGAAAAAATATTTTTTTCTTTTTTTTTGGGTGGTGGAAAGTCAAAAATTCTTCTTAACAAAAAAAATCCTTCATTTTTATTGTATAATTCTTTTCCATAGTGATAGCAGATTGATAAAACTTTGATATTTTTAATTTAAAGCTTTCCTAAGTATTTCTGACTAATATAGTAATCATTAGAGACACGGATTTGATGCTTTCCCAGATAGTACGCTCGATCTAGAAGATCTCTTATTTAGCTCTTATTGTCTTTAAAATGTCTATAAGATATCTTAGTATATAGAAAACATCTTTTAGAACAGGGTTGATATTTGAGTTGTTTATCGAATGAGAAATTTTATCTGAAATCATCTAGATTGTACATTCTTAATCAGAAAAACTCGTCAGAATGCGCACGTAGTTCTGGAGTTTTAAAATGCTAGTACATACTAATATATCCGTATACATACTTTTGGGTAAAAAACATAATAATAACTAACTTAAAAAATAATATATCAATTCCCTTTTCCCTTTTTGAAATCTCAAGGTGAAATATCGTCACCCTAATGTACAAAGGTCTTAACTCCAAAATAGGTTGTTTTAGGCTAGGCACAGACAGTCGATTTTCAGTCGAGCGATAGTTTAAATCTATTAAGTTTAATGTAGGTGCATACACAACAAAACTGCAGATCAACTCGATTATTTAATCAAAATCGATCGATGAGCACTTTTGATAAAAAAATCGACCAACTACCGTTCAACTAAGATAATATCACAGCTGCATACACCAGCGCATAGACAATCGACAGTTTAGTTGACCACTGAATGTTTGACTTGTACGTCTTTTGAGATTATATTATTTAATAAATACCCAAATACAAAAGAAAGATATTCAAAAGTTAACTCGATGTCGACACCGTGTATGCATACAACACGATTCATCAACGATTAAACAGTTGAGTTGGTTATAAATAGTTAATGCATCACAATTTCAAACCAACCCAACTAAACTGTTAAGTCGACTGAAAATCGACCGTGTGTGTCTAACCTTACAGGAGAGCTATAAAACTGTTTCTCTTAGCAATTTTCCCAAAGCAAAGAGCCTTTTTCTAATGTAAGTGTTTTGGGTTACAACTTTTTATGTGCTTGTGTAATGGACCATCAGCTGTTTGAATAAAAAAAAACCCAGGAATTTATAAAAAGTTGTTTTTTGAACTTACTGGCTTATAAAGTTTACACGTTGATGATATTTCAAAAGTGTGCAAATGGTAACAGCTAATAAAGCCCTTCTTCGTACAGAACTAGGTGTCGGAACGTCGTGGATTCTGATATGTTTTTTGAATATTTCATCGATTTATTCAGATTTCATCAGCAACTTAGATCTTAAATTATTATTATCATTTCCGTCCATAATACCATAATAAATATATATTAATTTGAAAGAGAAAGAATTTAATTATTAGGACAAATTCTAAGATTTTAGTAAAAATATTATTAAGTTGCGATATCAGAGGAGATTCATTCCTCCAGGAGTCGAACCTGAGAACTAACATGCTTTCCGAGCAGTCAGCTCTCTCTGCCCGGAAAGCATGTTAGTTCTAAGTTTCGACTCCTGGGGGGATGAGTCTCCTCTGCTCAGCTCACTGCCCGGAAAGCATGTTAGTTCTCAGGTTCAACTCCTGGGGGGATGAATCTCCTCTGATATCGCAATTTAATAATATTTCTACTAAAATCTTAGAATTTGTCCTAAAAAATAAATTCTTTCCCTTTTAAAATAGATTTGTTAATCTGAACCCGAGCTGATTTTTTGAAAAACATTCCAACTATTTTCAAAAACAAGATGATCAAATCTTTAGTTTTATATTAATTTGAAAGTTTATAGTGGGAAATAAGGACACGTTTTTTGTGTGATGTTTTTTTATTTTTCCACCAACGTATTGTCTGCTTTGCCGAATTCTTCAGGTCTTCTACAATTATAAGAACATTATTAATATCAAGTTGGTCTTCAATGGAAGCGGAGATAAAAGAAATGTACTTTAGACGAATGTGCGTAATGTGGGTAAAATATTGATACATGTTTGGTCTGAAATTACAATGTACTCTTCCAACTTGATATTAATAATTTTCTTATAATTGTAGAAGACCTGAAGTAGTCGGCAAAGTTGACGAAACGTTGGTGGAAAAATAAAAAACACTACACCAAAACTTGTCCTTATTTCCCACTATAAACTTTCAAATTAGATCTTAAAGTTTTTAATGTCATAATTGGTTCCTTTTAATAAATTATCCGTCTTTCCGGCTACATATAACTTTCAATCATTCAAAACCACGGATACCTTCAACTCCCTGATTTTTCTCTACTTTTCATGCCTACAGAGGTTGTATATTTTTGGAGCAACTTCTTATTGTTTCAATATCATTATAAAATAAACTGCAACGGATCGTTGCTAAACTTTATCCAATTTACTATCTTATTCTAAGGAAAAGGACTTTAAAATATAATTTTACAAAAAAACGTTATACGACCTTTTTTCTGTACCTCAAGGTACTCTATTACAATATTAAATTTCATCAAAATTGGCTTAGTCATTTTCAAAATATTTAGAAAAACTAAAAAAGTACTGAAATAAAGTACTAATGTTTGTGGGCCGAAATGTACCAAAAACTAATCAACGTTTCATTTTGTAAAAGTAATAGTAGGGTTTTCAATTTTATTTCAATCGGTTGTACGGTGTGGAAAAAATCGGGGACGAAAAAAAGGATAACATACATACATACATCCGCACGCACTAAATGAAAAAATCGCACTTTTTGGCCTCTCGGCGAGACTACATGTAATTTTTGGCAAAACTGTCACGTACTAAAATCCAACCAAAATGAAAACTACAATTTGTGACTTTAATTGAGACCCACTGAAGTCGCGCTTGCCACAAGAACGATTACAATACTTTACCCATGCTTAGCATTGGATAAAGTAAAAAATAAAAATAAAATAAAATGTCATGTTTATTCAATTCCAGCCCCTCTATTACCTTCCTACGTCATAATAATCGTATTTTCTAATTTCCGTTGCTGATAAGATTAAATAACTCTTCAACTACCTGTAGAGTCAACGACGACGATGTTTGTTTTTTCAGGCAAACAATTCGCAATGTATAATTTCCATTTTACCTTGGCCTTCCTCGACCCAGGTGAGATTCGGATCAATGTGTCTATGTGTGTGTCGTACTTGGAGCATACGCATACGTAACTTGAGGAATTATTCAAACTAATTTGCCAACAAATTTAGAATCGTTTAGCTCGTCTTTCTCAAAGAGATTATTCAATTAATGGAAGCAGCGATAGAGAGGAGATAACCTGCGTAACTCTTATCGATTCGATTTAACATATAGGACGAGGAGAGACTACGTAATGGTCCACTCTAGAGGTCAATACATTACATTGGGGTGAAAGAGAATATTTTTTATTTTCATTTTTTAAAGACTTTTTTCATTTGCGACCTCTTTTCACTCAAGAAATTTTTAGAGGAGCCCAAGGTATGTAAATATATATGTTGCAGTAAAACCCATTTTTTTAGTAAGAACGAGTTATTATTAGATAAAACGTGTTTCTCTGAATACCTTTGTGGCAACTAGAATTAACTGATGTTGGTTGAGTTTGGTTCAAACGTCTAGAACAGGGGTGGCCACTAACCTTAATTTTGGGAGCCGTAAATTTATAAAACTGTTTCAAAGCGAGCCACATTGTTTGGAGATTAATTAATGTTTTATTAAAAAAAAGACACATTTTTTTATGTTGTTAAGGAAACCTGGTCAAAACCTTAAGAAGGATGGTATGATTATGGTATAATTTGTTAAGTGACCCCCTTGAGGGTCGCGACCCACAGTTTAAGAAGCGCTGCTCTAGCACATTCTTTCTCTCTTACAAACATATATTTATTGAATGTAATTAAATAAATAAATAAATATGTATAAATACAATCTGAAAAACTGTTTATTAATTCTTATTATTATGTTCATGTTGCCTTTCCCCTCCGCCCTACTAAATTAATTTCTGACAACGCCCATGATTTAAATATAAATAATTTGATTACAAAATGGTATTGTAATTTGTAATGAAGTAAGAAAATTCAAATATTCAATTGGAATTTTGATAGAAATATGTGGAAGTAAGGGGGAAGGGTGTCAATAACATTTAACGCAAAGTTTCGGACATGGCAGTGGCATTTCGTTATGATCTAGCTTAATTGGTTCTTACTATATCTAATAACACTTGATTTATAAGGCGTCGAAAAGTCATAAAGAATTTAATTTGAGTTTCTCTTGACATCGCAAGACGTCTAACCTTCAAATTCAATTAATTTTCTGGAGTCTACAATGAGGGAGGAAACAGAAGACTTTTGGTCAGTGAAACTTTTACTTGTCAAGTATTTCTCGCCTTTGTGAGATAGAACTTTTATACATGCTTTTATTTAACTTTGTTCCTTTATCTGTCTCTTTTATTGTAATCGAATTTAGACTAGTTGTTTAAATTTTGCACACATACGAATTTATGATACCAATACCTTGCAACAACACCACCATCTCTATTAATTATTAATCTCAATATAATAATAGTAAAAATTAACTACACAAAATTAGAGAGAAATTAAAATTGTAATTCCTTTGACCAATCTGAAATAATTTTTAGACAGTTACTCTCCCCTGTACCACATTTAGTCTAGAACAGTGGTTCCCAACTCGAGTGAGTACGCGGGGACGTTTCAGGTGGTACGCGTGTACAACAGTCTTCACAGCCAGTGACAAAATAACTCCTTCAAGAGAAAGTTGGTCCTGTTTTGTTCACAAATACAGGAGGAGAATTTATTTGCATTTCCCACTCTATCATCATTTTTTGAAGAAAATGAAATATCTCAAAAAACCAGATGTGGTTGCAGAAATCATTGTTCACTTGGAAGGCCTTCAAAAACTCTTTAAGAAGTATTTCTCTTAAGATTATTCAAAAGTGGGCTGGGCCAGAAATCTTTTTTTGAATTGGAACTAAAAGAAAGTTTTATCGATCTTACAGAAGATAGTTCCATGAAAGATTATTTTAAAGAGAAATCTTTAATTAACTTCTGGATTGGATGTAAAACCGCGAGTACCCTCTTTGATCTTCCGGCAAGCTCTGCTATTTTTGATGCCATTTGTTACGAGTTACTTGTGAGAGAGTGGATTTTCTGAACTTTTGTACATAAAAAAATAAACATAGAAGCAGAATAAGTGTTGAATAGGACTTGAGAGTGAAGATAAGTTCCATTACTCCTAATGTTGATATTTTAATCACAGGCAAACAACAAGTTTCGCACTAAAGACTATAAAAGTATATTTTGTATGATGATTAATATTTTGATGAGTTTGTACTGGTTTTTTATTTGTATGTTTTTAGACCTATGGGTAATAAATAAAACTGTAAATTAATACCATTTTAATCTTTTTATTTCTCCTTTATTATAAGCATGTTATAATTAAACAAATATCTAACCATTAAATATGAAGTTTTCTCCAGAATTTAATTCAAAAAATAAAAAAATATTTGAGGTCTGGTGGTACGCCAAAACTTCCTCAAAAATTCAAGTGGTACGCAGGTGCAAAAAGGTTGGGAACCCCTGGTCTAGAACATGGGTTCCCAACCCTTTATAGTCCATACCTGTACGTTGTAAACAATTTGATGACGTACCGGTAGATCAAAAATTTTGAAATGGGAAATAAAATGCAATTGAGCAAATTTGTAATAAAGACAAGTAATTTGGGATAAATTTTTATTTCTAAACATATACATAAAATATAATAATCACTTTAAAAAATATATAATTTGTGAGAAGGTTGGGCCTTATTATTATTAACTAAAGAAGTAATATCGGGCTCAATGTTTGTCAGTTTAAGGTGAAGATCCGATTCAATGTCCAGCAAAGCTCTACATTTGGTTTTCATAACAGTCATTGCAGAAAATCCTTTTTCTCCTAAATATGTGGTCGCAAAAGGCATTAGAAATTTTACTGCTTGGCAAGAAACTTCTGGGTATTCTTTACGAATAGATATAGCCCAAAAGTGAATATGTTGGAGCCCTGAAAACTTAATTGCAATCCACTGTTACTGCTAAGGTCTATAAAAAACTCTTTTACAATCATAGCATCTGGAATCCCTATTGTGAATGTGAAAGGATTTCAAATCCACTTTTGAGCTGTGAGATCTTTACAAAAATAATTGTGGAAACATTCAAAAGTTGATGTTAGATGTTTTCTAATGTCACTCATCACATCGTCTTTTATTGACAAGTAATTTTCTTCAATAAAGTTACAGAAGGAAGGAAACATGTTAACATTTTGTTTTTCAATTAGGTGTTGCATGAATTGGAATTTTCTCTTATTTTTTCATACAAGCCGAACACAGAATTCTTAACTCCTTCCAAACTCAAATTTAGTTCATTTATTCTTGAAAAAAAGTCTGAAAGGTATGCTAGTCTACACAACCATTGCTCATCAATCAAATTATCTCCGTTCAAATATTTTGAATTGATCAAAACTATATAAATTTCATCGGACAAACAATGGATAAGAAATTCCAAACTAAAATATTAAAATGTATGGATTATTAGTTATTATAGTCATTTCTTTTCTTTTTTCGTAATTCAGATTTTTGATAGATTTTTATTTTAAATTGTAAAAACATTCGCCTACCAGTAGCTGCTTGTCCGCGTACCCAAGGTTGGGATTTACTGGTCTAGAACACATTTCTAGATACTAGCAGATCTTCTAGACATCTTAAAGACAATATGAGCTGAATAAGACATCTTCTAAAGCTAGTGTGCTATCTGGGCTTAAGGACCCTGCAGTATTGATACTTAAAGAAATGTTTGAGATGATTCCGCGACATTTCAGCCCCCGACAAAACATCCCCCGACAAAATATCCTTCAGACAAAATATCTCATGACAAAATAACCCTTCCCCTCGTGAATCTTATGAGTAATGCAAATCGACTCCGGTTCGGTTAATATACTCGTATATTCAGTTCGGCTCGGTTGGGTTCGTATAGCTCTTTTCGGGCTGGTATTTAGACGGTTCGGTTGGCTGATGCCTGAACCCAACGGAGCCGAACTGAATATATATTAACCGAGCCTCTGAAAGTTTAGTCCGGGCGGGGTGTGTTTAGGGCTCCCATTTTTCCTAATCAAACACACATTGAAAACCGAACAGCCAATCGTCGGGCGGGGTGTGTTTCGGACTCCCATTTTTTTCTAATCAAACACACATTGAAAACCGAACCAGCTATTCGTCGGGCGGGTGTGTTTCGGGCGCTATATTTTCGCCCAATATTATAATAATAATTAATAACGATAATGATTAATAACACTTTTAACAAACAATCAATAATTGTGTAATGTAAACATAAACGATAAATAAGTAAATAAAGATGATAAATACTATATTATAGATAGTAAAAATAATAAATTGTTAGCTAGAAAATCTAACGACAGACAGCAGCACTTTCAAACGGCTAATTAGCCGCCAAAATATGAAAGTCTGTTTATATTATTCAAAACTATGATTATAAGCTTCTCACTTAATCTCTTTTGTATTCTCCCTTATACTGGGGAATATGTTGTCAGAAAATATTATGTCGGGGATATTTTGTCCTTGGGATATTTTGTCGGGGGATGTTTTGTTGGGACTATTTTGTCCGGGGCTGAAATGTCGCGGTACCGTTTGAGATAGTTCCAAAGTGGTCGAAATTAGGTGATTATTATACCGGCTGGCATTAAAAAATTGCTTAACTTAAAATTATGAAAAAAAATCCACAAATTCACACATTTCCTCTTATCAACAACAAATAACAACGAATCTAATATCTGATTTTTTTTTGAAAGATTAAATAAGTTACGGAACGTCTATTTAAAATTTCACTATATTTGTGCCATCGTTAAAATTAAACTTGAAAACACACGTTTGAGATAATATTATTTATTTACCAGGATATCCGATATATTCTGATGTATTTTAACCATTACGAATCCATTTTTTTTAACTTTTTTATAAAATAACTTAGTTGATGGAGAGTGTCCGGAAATAAGGACGGAAATGGAAAATATTTCAATTTATATTTTCTGTCTACTTTATGGATTAAATTATACAGGTTAAGCCCTTTTGTATAAATTTATTATTTATTGTACATATATAGTTTATTAGTTATTACAGGAATTTAATTCGTTTCCGAAGCGCCTGTTTATAGGCAACCCGAAATGCATAAATAATTTTACTCTCCAAGATTCCGCTAGAAGGGCTGCTCTCTTTAGGACTTTGTAGACTATTTAACCAAGTATTTGTTTTATAGACGATATAATTCAGTATTTTAAATTAATAATACATAAACATGTGGATTTTTGGAATTTTGAAAAAAATATTTAAGTCTTGAAAAAGTTTTCACCTTTCCCATTTTGTGTATTTATTAATTAAACAAAAAAATTCACACTTTTTTAACTTTTAATATTTATACTTCCGTAGTACCCCAGTAATATAATCTTATATTACCCAGGACTTTCATTTTGACGTTTTACATCTTAGTCTAGAACATTTTCAAGAGTTTAATATTACTTTTTTAATAAAAAATTTTAAATATCTAAAAATATACACCTGAACTTGAGAGTACAAGTCGTTGAAAATAAAAGAATTCTTGAATAAATGACTTTTTTGATTACTTTGGGCTTGTATTACAAAAGTTTAACATAAATAAAGAGAAATCAATGAAGTTTTTCTCTGATGCAAATAAACAAACAAATATAAATATGTATATATATTTGTTAGAGACTATTAGTTTCAAAGGTTTTATATTGACTGGTCACATAACAAAATAGTTGTTTTGTTATGTGACCAGCTTGCTATTACAGAAAAACGAAAACATCCAATCGGGTATTTGAACCCATGAGAAACTGATGGAATATTTTTAATTAAAAAGACTGATGATGAATATCAAATCTTCAAAACTATGGTATAGTCCCTAACAAATAAATTAAATAATGTATATATATTCATATTTATATTTATTAGAAATGTAAATTTCATTTTTGTGATTAATTTGATTAAGAGTTGATATTTTATTAAAATCACATATAATTAATTATAATTATTTACAAATAATACAATAAACTACAACGTTTCGATCGGTTTATTTTGCGATCATTCTTAAGTATGAGCACCCACTCCGATTTTACGTTAACTCATATTTATATTGGTTATATATAAGATATAATTAAATTATTTAAATTTGTACATTAAAGGGGCTAGATGTGCTCCAGATACAATGTTTTTTAATAAATAAACAAGTATATAATTAATGGGGAGATTCAAGCATCTTTTTTTGAGTATCTACTTTTGAAAAAAATGAAATTTTTTAAAAATACAACCCAGGTAAATTAACCACAATTTTATTAAAAAGAATTTACTTTATTTAGGGTCGAATCTAAAATTTTAGTAGAAACTATTTTTATATTGCATATCAGAGGGCTTCGTCTGCCAAGTAAGCAAGTTAGCGGATGAAGCCCCTGATATGCAATGTAAAAATAGTGTGGGATTTCATTCTCCGCTCTTTCGCTGTAAAGTGCTTTTGAAAATAGGGATTCATTTTCGCCTTGAGAAAGACGTTTGTTGTTTGCCCGTCAAAATCTTTCGATAAAATGACAGGTGAGCAGCAAGGACACGCCACTTTTATAAAAGGATCAAGCGCGGGAAAAATTATCCATACGTCACGTAAAACGCGGGAAGAATTAACCAATCAGCTTAATTGCTAATTAGAGCTAATTAGGTTATAAAAGAAGCCAGCTCCTCGAAGCGAATTCAGTTGTTATCATTCAGTTTTTAATGGATAAGATTTACTATGTGTTATTATTAATTTTAATATATAAACTGAATATCTCCATATACGTTAAATGTGAACTGTAAGTGCATACCTCCGCGAATACATATATCGTGCCGAAACGCATAAATATTCATTGTGAACTAAAAAATAAGCATAATCTTTATACTCGAACTGTAAATGCGTAGCTCCACGAACACACAGTTCGTGCAGCTGCGCATACTATTTATAGCGAACTAGAACCTAAGAAATGTAAATGTGCAGCATAACTCTGTGCTATAAGCATACCTAGAAAAACCCTGGCTACTAGAACCAGGCCACTCACAAAGCAAACTGTACATGGGTATATTTAGTGGTTTTTAGATATGGCTAGAAAGAACGAATCCACCTCCACGCGGTGTGCACGGGCAATGCTTTTGGGGATTAATTAATCGTCAAAAGTAGCTAAGGATTCTTAATAACCTCCAATGTTAGTTAAATTCAATTCAGGGACAGGGGGTAGTGATGAGCCTTTGGGCTCCTTAAGCTATCACATAGAAAGTAAAATAGAGTGAGTGAGTGAGTGTTATCATTCAGTTGTAATGTGTGAGTTGTCACTTGTTGAAACTCATTGAATTAGCAGCTCTCCGGGGTGATTGCGATCACCTTGGAACGATTTGGAACGAAACGGCTTGTGTCGAAGAAGTAATTTGTATACACGTTCTGTAACGAAAAAGCAATAAATGCGGGCCTAGTGCCGTTATTTTGTTAAAAGTATATTTTCAACTGCCTAGTGCAAATTCTTATTTAAAATAGCATTTTCAACTAGCTCTAAAGCCGCCAATAGAGATTATCATCTCTGAAGATCATCTCCCATCCAAGCCCGGCAAATCTCTTTCCAACTAATCCTTCGAGCCAAACATAATAAAAATCATCCATCATCTTAATCATTTCCTATAATAGTTTCTACTAAAATTTTAGATTCGACCCTAAATAAAGTAAATTCTTTTTCAAATAAGTTTAAATGAATCTAGCAGAGGACAACCTAATTGATTTCTCTTTATGAATCAACAGTTCTGCTTGTCTAGGCAAAACACAATCTTTTCAATAAAATTTAACATAAATGATTGAAACCAAACTATGCAAGATATAAGATAACCATATAGTATGCTTCATTTATCTTTCCTTAAATTTGTACTCTTTATCTTTAACGTTCTTCATCCTGAAGGAAATTCTTAATCAAATTCAACCCACGCCCTAGAATTCATGAAACTATCACAGTCTCTTTTGTTCCTTCCCTCTTTCCTCAAATGCGAATATTGCTTTTATAGCTTAATAAGTAATAATGAGAAGATATTAAGCTTATCTTTCAACTAAACTCTTAAGCTAATTATTTTCTCAAAGGAAATTCATTCAATATATCTTAACACATTTTTTCTTATTTTGTAAGAAGGTAGTCTTATAATGGTGTTCTTTATTATTACGCCCGTATAACCCAGATTAAAAAAATAATAAAGTGAAATCAAAGAGGCTGTCCTCTACTTGATTCAAATAAACATACAGTCGACTCTAGATAATTCGAAATCCAAGGGACTACAAAAAAATTTGAATTATCGAGACTTCAAATTACTAAGAAGTTTGAATTATCAAAAGGAAAGAAAAAAATTTGAATTATTAAGAATTTTTATTATATTTTTGAAAATATGTATGAGCTTACATAAAATTTATATATAGCCTCAAGTAAAAAAGTAAAAATAATGAAAACGACAAAAAAGAACAAAAAATTACATCTTATTATATTAAACGAGCAAAAATTGTATATATAAGATCGGTTTCTCAAATACGGCTCTAACGATTTGGATGAAATTCACGGGTTAGTAGGGTTTTGTGTTCGACATTCGATCTGTCACGGTCTCATCTTCGGCTAAGTTGTTTTTGATGAGTTTTTTGTTAATTGAAATAATTATTCACAGCTGGTTGTATCGATAAAAATGTTTATTTACATTTTTATTCAATTTCCTTTTAATAAATAATTGTTTTTTAATTTTATATCCCACAATAAGATGATTATAATTATTATTATATATTAAAAGTTGGGCAATTTAATTGATTGGGAGGATGGGATCGAATAACCAATCGACTTGATTGGGGAATAATGGAATTGAAATAATTATCGGAAAAGAGGTTTTTTATCTAATTAGATTTTTCCTCTTATTAAAAACAAGGACTAAAGATGAATAAGGACACTCGATGGTGGAGAAGTAATCTCCGGAATCGAAGCAAAAATACAATATATACATTAATTAATGTAAAATAATTGGTTTAATAAAATTTATAAAAAAAAAAAAAAAAATTTAATTGATTGGAGACGGAGGAGAATATGGAATTGGAATAATTATCTGAAAAGAGGTTTTTTTCTTTAATTAGTTTTTTCCTCTTATTAAAATTAAGGACTAAAAAGATGATCAAGGACAGTCGATGGGGGAGAAGTAATCTCCGGAGTCGAAGCTCAAATTCAATGTATACATTAATTCATGTAAAATAGTTGGTTTAATAAAATTTATAAAAAAAAATTAATTGATTAAAAATCGAGTTTTAAATCCCACAAACGTATTTTTTTTCTATTTTAGAATTTGCCAATTTAATTGATGAAGTCAAAAATTGTTATTTAATTAAACAAAATTATTATACGGTATTTATTTATATACCTATACATATATACACATAATCTGTGGACCACTACAAGGCTTGAAATGCAAAAAAAACTAGGTGAGGGAGCGGGGGCGAGGGTGGAGGTGATGGTGTGGGAGATGTGGGGGGGGGGTGCAGTGGTGGATGGGTACGGGGTTGGTGGGGTGAAAAGGTGAGGGTCCGGGGGGCGAGGGGGGTCGGTGATTAAATATTCATAATAAATAAAATAAAATAAATTTCACTCGATATGGGTAACAAACGGATACCAAATCGCGGGCGGAAGTTAGTTCACCTCTCGAGGATCGAACTCGCGTGCCAAATATGCTATCTGGACAGTAGATGCTGCCCCAGGTTAAAATATGTTTCAAAATAAATAAAAGAAAATATCCCACAAGTTTCAAGTCTATATCGCAATTTTAACCTGTGAAACTCTGTAAACTTTATCATTATAATAGTAGCTATCCTTCATAATTTTTACAGATTTTTATTTATTATAATTTTGGGTTTACACCTAGATAAAATACTGATATATCTTAGTGGTATTAAGTTATAGACTCCAAAATTATAATAGATAAAAATCTCTAAAAATTCTGAAGGATGGCTGTTATTATAAGGATATAGTCTCCAGAGTTTCAAATTTTTTGAACCATTACTTTGGCCGGAATAAAAGATTGATCGTTCAATGCCAAAAACCCCATGTTATTTAGACGGGAAACTTAATTGCTGGAGTAGTACTAGGTTAAAATTGAGATAGAGACTTGAAACTTAGGGAATATTTTTTTATATTTATTTAGAACCTCATATGGTTCCCTGTCAGTATAAATATTCGAAAATATCCAAAATAAGGAGCACCCTAATGGTTATGATTAATTTTTTTATCAAAATACTTTCAGCCTTTTTTTATATATTTAGAAAAAAAACAACACTTTTTTCATACACGATTACAATGGTTGACCATACCCTGTATGGTAAAGTAAAAAATCTCGGTAATGTCTAGACAATTTTTTTACATATTAATGCTTTTCAAAGTTAGGTAAAAAATTCTCTCACCCTAATATGTAGGTATATTTATATTTTATTAGGTATATTTTTTAAAATTAATTTATAATATTAGATGAAGGAGGAGGTATCAGCCAAAAATGGAATCACTGGGTCCAATAAAACACCTTTAATAAAACGTTTCGCCCTGAATTTATTTGGCCATCTTCAGTTAATTAGGAGTTATACACAAAATGCGGTACACGGTTATTTTTGACAAGGCTTGGTTCGATCACATATGTGTACCGCATTTTGTGTATAACTCCTAATTTACTGAAGATAGCTAAATAAATTCAGGCCGAAACGTTTTATTAAAGGTGTTTTATTGAACCCAATGATTCCATCTTTATATATATAATATATAATATACATATAATAATCAAAAAACAGTAAATTGCATAAAAATGCATTTGAGAAATTATTTAATATTGGCCGAGCTGGATTATCTTATCGAGCAACGGGATTCTTTCCTATTCAGACAATTAAAGGTAAACATGACCCTTAATATCTACCCCTATATTTTTATATATTACATTTGTACACATCACATTTTAAATATTAGAAAATAAAATAAAATAAAATAAAATAAGGGGCACCCTAATGTATATAGACTAGGAAAATCTGATATCTTCTTTTTTAAGATAGAATAGATATTAAGATATACTTTTAATTTATATTTGAAATCCTCCCATATTTTAGCCATTCTTTGTCTTGTTCTGACTTCTCACGCAACCGTTGTTCCATCCAGAGTTCGTTTCATGTTTCCTTCGTCTAGGCGTGGTTCATTACTGAATTACGTATTAGATCAAGAAGAATCAAACGGAAGGTCAATAATAATTAATCATTCGATATTCTTAGAGTAAGATGCTCTTAACCTGTTGAGACGTTCTGTTCTTTTTACTTTACCATACAGGGTGTGGTCGAGTATTGTGATCGTGAATGAAAAAAGTGGTTTTTTCCTTCTTTTTTCGAAATATCTAAAAAAATCTAAAACTATTTTGATTAAAAAAATTCAGCCAAACCATAGCATTTTGATCTACAAAAAAGCTCTAGTAAGTGAACATCGAAAAAATTATATTTTTCGAGATAATAATTGTTTTGTCAAAATATCTATTAGTTAGTCTGTCTGGTGGTCAGTTAGTTAGTCTATGCGTTACCAAATTTTTGTGGACGAGCTAACTCAAAAAATAGTGTGAATATCGAAACCAAATTTCACAAGTAGTTTTGGTCCATTGAGATTAAGAGCTGATTAGATTTTGGTGCATATCGACCCAAAATTAAGGTGGGTGGAGGGGGGTCAAAAATTAAAAATCTAGGCCATTAGAGGAAACTCAATCAAATTTTGTATACATAATCAGTGGGACCCTAGAAGTCTAAAAATGTAAAAACCAACTTCCCAAAATGTGTGTGGGGGGGGGGGGGTCAAAAAATTAAAATCTAAGCCCCTGTACCAAACTCAACCAAATTTTGTATACATAATCAGTAGGCCCTCAGGAGTCTAAAATGCAAAACTAATCTCCCTCCCCTACATGATTATAAATAATTTTATTAAATATTAAATATAAGTGAGGGGCCAAGTTGTATAGTAAAGTCAAGTGGATGGCCACATCAGAACACGTCAGCTTATTTATTATGCGACATTTTTTTGCAACTTAAAATATTACTAAATTGAAAGTTTTTGCCGAGAGTAGCAGAATTTTTATATATTGAAGGAGACAATAAAATATTACATTAATGGGTATAAGAACAATAATAATAGATCATATATAATTGCGAGCATCGAGTGAATCATTCTTTTCTCAAGTTCATATTTGACCCTGTTAAAGCCGAAGTGTTTAAGTCACTTTAATATTATTTTGGGATAAACAAACTTTTAGTATACTTGTCCTAAGAAATTCCATTGACTACATATGGGGCATTCCACGCCAAATCGGATGGTTTGAATAATTTTAATATTTGATTTCCTTCATTTTTGACACTTTTTAGTACCAATTAAAAAAACTCTGTAATAGTTGGTGATTTAATGAAACACGTTATTTATTGGAATCACAGGTTTATTCACTCGTGTCCTATATCAAGCTGCCCGCCTGGTTCAGGGCAGACCTCAGCTCTCTCCACATGTCTGTCCTTGCGCATGCGCATATATTACATCTTCTCTCTTTTTTTTTTTTTTTTTTTTTTTATACAATGTAATACCCATATAATATAATTATTGTTACAATTTAAATATTACTTATTTACAATATATACAATTTAATACCACTATGAAATATAGTTACAATTTTATTTACTTATTAATAACAACATTTAACAAAACGAATAAATTTTTCGTAATGCTATTGGCATAGAACTTAATTTAATATAATTATTGTTACAATTTAAATATTACTTATTTACAATATATACAATTTAATACCACTATGAAATATAGTTACAATTTTATTTACTTATTAATAACAACATTTAACAAAACTTCCAAAAATAAATTTTTCGTAATGCTATTGGCATAGAACTTAATTTACCAAAAAAATTATATAATTTCAATTAATATACCTTATTAATTACCAATTAACATCGATCACTTTATATATATTCTAAGCGTTCAGGTGGATTTACCACCCTTCCACTCCTGGTTATTACTTTCTCAGTAACCTTGACGGGAGATTTATAATCAGAATTATCAAACTCCTTCACTTTATCCTCGTCCTCTATTAAAGCGTATGGGACGTCTATGGCCCTACTTAATTTTTTTAAGTCTTTTCTATTTCTTCTAAATAAAAATCCTCGATCATCCTTTATTATATACGACCTAGGAGCAGAATGCAATTCAACTACCTTTCCTGGTAACCAGCATTTTCTTCTATGATTCCAAACGCCAACTGGATCATTTATTTTGATCTCCGGTAATGGCTTGGTATTTCTATTGAAATAAAATTTTTGCTTATTCATTTTTTCATTCAGTTTTTCTTTAACATCCAGTAATTTAGGTTTAAGCAACTGTTCACAAATGGGTACCTTTGTTTTTAACATTCTATTAAAAAACAGCTCTGCAGGAGAA
Organism: Forficula auricularia; assembly: GCA_024734495.1. Classification (NCBI taxonomy): domain Eukaryota; kingdom Metazoa; phylum Arthropoda; class Insecta; order Dermaptera; family Forficulidae; genus Forficula; species Forficula auricularia. Next base: position 3,793,532 of record JALMQS010000108.1, read on the forward strand.
AAACCTAATTGTTTCAATGGACTATTTCTATATTGCATTATGCTTACAAACATATCTTTACCCTCTTCCACTGATTTTTTTACAATGTTCTTAGCAATTTCAACGCCCTTTTCTGCTAAACCATTCGATCTCGGATAATTTGGACTCCTGAATATAAAATCAAAATTCCACTCCTTAGCGAAATCTTTCAACAACGAGCTATTAAAAGGTACATTATCACTCAAAACAATGTCTGGCACTCCATATTTTGAAAAAATTGATTTAAACTTCATGATCAGTTCACTAGCAGATTTATCTTTCAATAACACTAACTCGAGCCAATTTGAATATGCATCATACAATACCAGATATGAATGATTGTAGATGGAAAAAATGTCGCAGCCAACTCTTTGCCAAGGCCTATCAGGCAATGGATACGGCCTAAGTGGCTCATTACTATTTTTTCTTGAAAATTTTTCACAAATTCTACATTTCCCTATATATCTTTCAATATCTTTATAAATTCCTGGCCAATACAACAGCTGACGTGCTCTATTTTTCGTTTTTTCCATTCCAACATGGCCTTCATGTAATAGCATCAAGACTTTTTCCCTCAAATTTTTTGGAACGACTACTTTAAGTCCTAAAAATACAAGCCCTTGTGTCACTGACAACTCATTCCTGCATTTCCAATAGACTGATAAATATGAAGGGATTTTTTCTTATCTGATGGCCAACCTTCTTCCAAATATTTTATTAATTCACAGAGCTCCTTATCATTAATAGTTTCCTTCTTAAATTCTATTTTTCTTTCTTCTGACATTGCCATTTGTGTTACTAATGAATTAATACTTAATTCAATTTCCTCACTCCAGTCACTATTTTCTTCTCCTAATGAAGCCCTCGACAGTGTGTCTGCCACTACTATGTCTGTCCCTTTTTCATATTTTAGCGTTAGATTATAGGGGATTATTTTCATCAGCATCCTTTGCAACCTAGGAGTTAATTTTTCTAAATTTTTTAAGCATAAATTAATTAAAGGTTTGTGATCTGTATTTATTAAAATATTTTTATGACCATAAATAAACGTATGAAATTTTTGACAAGCAAAAACTACCCCTAAAAATTCTTTCTCGATCTGAGCATATCGTTGCTCACTCTTGTTTAAGCTTCTTGATATAAAAGCAATTGGTTTGTTATTTTGGAATAAACACGCCCCTAGTCCATTTTGGGAAGCATCTGTTTGTATTACCACCGGTTCTTTTGGATTAAAAATCCCCAGCACTGGCGCCTTAATAATCAGTTCTTTTAATTCTTCAAATGAATTTTCACATTCTTTAGTCCATGCATATTTAGCCTTATCCCTAGTAAGTTCTCTAAGGGGAGCTGTTACAGCTGACAAATTTGGAATATATTTAGAGAGATATTTTGCCATTCCCAATAGTCTAAGTACTTCATTTTTTATCTTTAGGCTCTGGGAAATGTGTAATTGCACTAACATAATCCTTATCTGTTGACACTCCTTCACAAGAAAATATTTGACCCATAAACTTGACTTGTTGTTTTTTATATTGAATTTTATCTGGATTAAATTTAATATTATTTTTCAGCGCCACGTTTAACACAGCTTTTACTCTTTCATCATGTTCTTTTTCTGTATTCCCTGTAATTATAATATCGTCAAAATACACATTGACTCCCGGAATATCTCCAAAAAGATCATAATTTAATTTTTGGAATACTTCACAACAGCTAGTTAATCCAAACGGCAATCTTAAAAATTGATACCTCCCAAACGGAGATGTAAAGGTACACAAATCAGAACTTTCTTCATCTATCGGAATTTGGAGATATCCATCTTTCATGTCCAACACCGTAAAAAATTTATTTTTTCCCAATTTAATCGCAATATCATCAATCGTTGGAATTAAATAATGCTCTCTCCGAATTGCTTTATTTATATCTCTACTATCAATGCATAATCTTAAGTCCCCATTGACCTTTTCTATTATTACTAATGGATTTAACCATTCTGTTGGCTTAGTCACTTTTCTAATAACTTCCATTTTTTCCAACTCATTTAATTTATTTTTAAGCCTTTCGTGCAAAGCTAACGGAACTCTTCGAATGGGATGAATTTTCGGAACAATCGATTTATCTACAGTGATATGATGTATCTGAGGAAACTTTCCTAATCCTTTGAAAACATCACTATAATAAGTCTTAAGGTCTTCCAACGTTTTAAAATGATCTAAATTAACGCTATCTGTTCTTTTTATCAAACCTAACTCTACACAAGCTTCCAGACCCAAAAGAGGGGTCTCTAAACTTTCAATCACAACGAATCGTACTACACATTTATTAGACTGAGATTCACAAATTAAATCAACCTCACCCATAGGTTTCCACTTAAATTTTGAATTTCCATATGAGTGCAAAGATACGTTAGTATTTTTTATAACATTTTTAGATAACTTTAATTTTTCAAAAATATGTATCGGTAAACACGACACTTCCGCTCCAGAATCCAACTTAAATTCTATTTCACAGTTATTATTAACTAAAATAATTTTCCTCCACACTTTGTCTCTCGAATAACGCTTATCATTAAATGTTTCCTTATTATTTAAAATAGTGTCTATAAAATAATCCTTATTATTTTTTTCTAAATTACACTCCACTATGTCTACCTTTTCCCCACATACCCGCGAGAAATGCCCTTTTCCATCACACTTCCAACACTTACTATTAAATGCTGGACACTTCCGGAATTCACAATAAGAGCCGCATCTCCAGCAGCTGTTTCTCTTCCTTCCTTGGCCGTTCCGATCGGTAGTTGTAGAGGCGCCCCTATTTCTTGACTCTTGACTAGTTGACTTTGTCCTTTTATAACCCGGAAGATTGGATTGAAAACTACTGCATAATTCTACCACCTCATCTTCTTGATTTGTTATTTTCTTTAAATGCACTTTCGTAGACTCAATCGATTTGCTGAGCCTAATGGCGTCCTCAAGAGACAATTTCGACTCTCGAAGAAGCCTTTCTTGGATTTGCTTATCCCGTACACCCAAAACCAGTCTATCTCTAACCATCTCCTCCGGTTTATCGAAGTCACACGATTTCACTTTTGTCTTTAAAGTTAAAATAAATGCATCTATACTCTGCCCCACTTCTTGTACAATACTATTAAATTCAAATCGTTCGAAAATTACGTTTTCTTTAGGCGCACAATATTCCTCAAATAATTGGAGCACAACTTTGTATTTATCTTCTTGGTCCTTTTTTATTTTGAATGTATTATACAACTCCAAACCTTCGTCTCCAATACAATTGAGGAATATAGCCAATTTTTTCTTCCGTTCGCGTCTTCTTTATCACTGGCTTCTAAAAAAATTTCGAACTTTTGTTTGAATTTGTTCCAATTGGAGGCAATGTTCCCTTCTAAACTCAAGGGAGCCGGCGGCTTGAACATCTCTCTATCCATTTTTAACACCTGACACCATGTAATAGTTGGTGATTAAATGAAACACGTTATTTATTGGAATCACAGGTTTATTCACTCGTGTCCTATATCAAGCTGCCCGCCTGGTTCAGGGCAGACCTCAGCTCTCTCCACATGTCTGTCCTTGCGCATGCGCATATATTACAAACTCTTCTTGGTAAATTGAAATTTTTTTGATCACCGGTTTAAAAGATATCGAATTTCAGTGATTCACTCATAACTTTTTCAAAAATGTTCCAAATTCAAATTTTTTTTTGTTGAATTTTTTTTTTTTTTTACTTAATTTTTAGATAAAAATACAAATAAATTATTTAAAGAAGTTTTTATATGCGATTTTTGAGTTTGAAAATTTTAATCTTGTTTTTGAAACTGTATGTGTACTCTTCGATTTTTTTGATAATTTTTTATTTTAAACTTATATTCATTCTACAAATTTTAAGACCGTGTTGATAGTGGTCCTATGATAATTACAATTTTGTTTCGATTTTTGAAAATTTCGAAAAAAATTTATTCGCTATTAACCATTATTAAAAACCGCTTGTTGGTATTTATAGTTCTCTTATTTTAGTTATTTTGAATTTATTTTTATCGTTAATAGGTGTTTGAAATAAATAATTAGTATTTTAGTTTGTTGAAAGAAAGTACTAACAAATGCTTTTATTTATTTAGTACCACTATCAACCCGGTCTTAAATTTTGTAGTATAAATAGAAGTTTAAAATAAAAATTATCAAAAAAAATCGAAGAGTAGGTACATATAGTTTCAAAAACAAGATTAAAATTTTCAAACTCACAAATCGCATATAAAAACACTTTAAATAATTTTTTTGTATTTCTATCTAAAAAGTATGTAAAAAAACAAAAATTTTGAATTTGGACTATTTTTGAAGAAGTTAAGAGCAAAAAAAGGAAATGATCAAGATAAAGCATATATTTGTTTTATTTGTGATAACTAGTTTTTAATTAGTAAACATTTATTTGTTATGTCTTAAGGGTTCAATTACCTAATCGATGTATATAAATTAGCTGTGTCGTAAAGCAAGCAAGATGAGACCTGCTTGCTAGTGCAACGAAAAATTATAAATATACCTTTATATACTTTCGAGCTGCTCCAAGCGTGCCTTCGGCACGCCCTCTACAGCTCGGCCCATCGGGCAGGTGGCCCTGGCGGGCGGCGTCTCGGCATGTGATTATTAGGTTTGTAATATATATTTGTAATATTTTACCCCCACTTTCGCCCCCACGCACTCATTTTGGCTATTGATTTTTACAGCATACATTTTATATAGTCTTAAAAACTAACATTACAAAATTTGATCTATATCGGAGAGAGTATTAATTTTTTGCCCCCACTCACATTTTGGGAGGTTGAAATTATTTTTTAGATATTTGCAAATAAATAACTCTCAGTTTTCTAAAGAGTAAATGTACAAAAAAGCTAAAAATTTCTATATTTTGACCCCCCCCCCCCACTTTCGCCCCCATACAGTCAATTTTGATAGTTTCTTAAAGTAATAAAGAATAACTCTACAAAATTTGATCAAGATAGGAGAGAGTTTTAATTTTTGCCCCTACTCACATTTTGGATAGTTAAGGGGGTGGGGGTCGGATTACAAAAAACCTTAAAATTATTTTTAGATATTTGCAAATAAATAATCCACAGTTTTCTAAAGAGTAAATGTACTAAAAAGCTAAAAATTTCTATAATTTGCCCCCCCCCCTTCGCCCCCATACAGTCAATTTTGATACTTGATTTTTACAGGAATAGTTTCTTAAAGTAATAAAGAATAACTCTACAAAATTTGATCAAGATAGGAGAGAGTTTTAATTTTTGCCCCCACTCACATTTTGGATAGTTGGGAGTCGAATTTCAAAAATCCTGAAATTACTTTTTAGATATTTGTATTTAGAATTTTATTAAGTAAAAATCAAGTAGATATCTTATCGTTCTTAATTGAAAATTCATAATTAGTGTAAACACATTGCAAAGATATTTTGCCCCCTTTGACCCCTTTAGGGGCCAAATTTCAACAAATCCTAAAATTACTTTTTAGATATTTTAATTTAGTATTTTTATAAGTCAAAAAACAAGTAGATATTTTATCGTCCTTAAGAGATATCGCATAATCAGTGAAAACACACTTTGCACCCATTGACCCCCTTAGGGGTCGAATTTCGAAAAATTCTTTCTTACTGAGCCCCTATGTCATAGATATAATATCTTCTCCAAATTTCATGTTTCTATGTCCAGTGGTTCTGGCTGTTTTGATGATGAGTGAGTGAGTGAGTGTATCGGGCAAAGAATTTTATGTATATAGATGTATGTATTATATATGTTTTTTTCATGAGGGGACAACCTCATTGATTTTTCTTTATTTTCTTTAATTGAAGACAGGAAAACCCTATGTTCAGCCGAAAAAAAACATTTTCTATCTAAGGATTACTGCATAGCCCCCATTTCTTTTACCTTGTTAAGCCTGCATCTCCAGCAGGTCCAGGATTTCTACCCGGCTGCATCGATCCTCATGTCATTTTATTTAGTTAGTTAAGCCTTCCAACCCTGACGAAATATTTCCAACAAGACCAATTTTTTATTTTATTTATTTATTTGAGTCAATTGACCTTTTTCGTCGGACTAATTGAAAAGATTTTCTTATGGGACTCTTCACTTCAAAAAATTTCGCAATTGGTACTTAAAATGCTCTCAGCTTTCAAAGGTCGTATTTTGAATTGAATAATAAAATATCTGTTTATAAATTGATCGTCGAGAGGTATTGATATTTCTTCTATTTATATACTTTTTTATTATCCAAAATACTAAATAGTTCGCCTGGGTAGCAAAATTCACCGGGCGGCCTGAGTATTTAATTTACTTAAATGCTAAATTTTTGTCATCAATTTTTTTTTTAATTAATTATCGATGCAGGGTTGAAAAAATACTTTAAATTTCAAGTTTTTTCCAGGTGTTTTTCTCATTTTTCCTTTTTTGACTTTAGGTACCATTCAGGGTATGGCCAAGTACCATATTGTCACCTTTCTTTTATAATAACATAATAAAATAATAAATAATTTAAATTAACACTTTCAATTAATTAATTATTTATTTAATATTAATCATATAGAAAATAGCTTTCCTCCGCCCTAATATATACTACTAATAAAATTTTTTGCCATTTCTAGTTGATTCGCTCCCAAAGAGAAGAAATTGAATCTTTTCATACAATTTCTTGTATGTTGTTATTTTCTTATATTCAAAAGTTACTATGAACTTCAAGATATATTAAATCTATACAATAAGATCGATTTCTTTCTCATTATAATTCTTTTGGTCTATTATATCGAGAGGAGATTTCGCCCTAACAGAGAGACATTTGTTATTGATTCACGTCCATTTACTCTACAATGCTGGAATATCTTTTAACTAGTAAACTATTGATTTCAGACATTTCAGTCATATTAATTTTCTGTTTTAAATTAAATATTTTTAATAAAGGTCATTATATAAATTTGTGTACCTCAAACGTTTAGGCAGTGATGGTGAAATTTATGAGGAAAGTAAGATAAATCCTGCTCTAGAGGCTTAGATATTGTGCATATTCAAAAACTCTAATGAAGAAACATTAATATTTTAATTTACTAAAAGAAAGTTAATGAGCTGCCTGACTATTTAAGTAGCTAGAGAGGATTACAATTTCAAAATTAAATAATTTTTTCTAATACAAAAATAAAAGGTTTTAGGTAAAGGGGGGCCCCAAGTATTAAGGTGAAAATTTTTATTGAAATCCGAATCATCAAACAAATTCGAAATTTTATGAATCAAAAAATTTCCATGCCAAATCATTGGCCACATACGACCCAGGGGATCAATTATCTATCTGAATCATGCATCTAGGATACTGTGGGTTAAATTTTATACTGCATATTTTTAAATATCTGAATAATGACCGTAGACGAGGGGTGAACGCATTTGGAATTAGGTGGCACGTCTTTGGAATTATGTGGAATTATTTTTGAATTCATTAGATTTTTGAATTCCCCTTTATCTATTGTCTTCTTCTACTTGGAAATGAAAGTGAAAAGTGGAAGTGGAAGTAGGTGTACATGATATTAGGTCACGGTTCACCCTCACCTGAAGATAATTTAGAACAATACTTGGGAACATAAATTATTCACAATTATAATAAAATTTTAATTATTTTTGAGATCCGACAAATATTTATCATTATTAGTTTATTATTTTTTATTCAAGAACACCTATTATTTCTTTCAGTTTAAAGATTTTTTAATATATTAAATATAATGAGAATTTTATGAAATTTTTTACTCAATAAAAGTACATATTTGACACTTGGTATCTATAGCTTACTTTATTGTTTTATTTCATTCATAGCACTCCTTCAAATATATAGTCTTTTTGTCTTCAATTTTTATTTTTAATGCATAAAAAAATTTATTTTGCCAATTTTTACTGTATATATTTGTATATTTCAACGTATACTGCATATTACTTGCATATTTCTGCCTTTTTATCTTCATATTTTATGGCATATTTTGGCAGTTTTTACTGCATAAAAATCCGGTCTCTACTTATGTATTTCGTTACTTTTTCAATTCTATTAAAAAAAAATCGGTTCTCTGTAAAGTCGGTTTACTGACGATAGTTGAACGTGACAAAGTCATAAGAAAATACTGATGGAATGGTATTTTCTTATGACGTTGTCACGTTCAACTATCGTCAGTAAACCGACTTTACGGAAAACCGATTTTTTCATAAAATTCTTCGTTCAGAAAATCATTTTAAATTTACAAAATACTTGAATAAAATTTATTGTTTAAATTTCTACTCGACCGTTAAAATTTAATTATTTCTTTCAGCAAGTAAACTGAATAAAAGTTGTTGTTCAATTAGTTACTTAATTATTTTTGCAAATTTAATTGTAATTTGTTGTAAAAAAGTAATAATTTTGAATAATTTATTATAAGAATAAACTGTGATTAAATTATTGTTCATAAATCTTAAATTTAAAATTTAAAATTTGGAAACATCATTAAAATTTTTGTAACTGTAGCTTTTTAAAAAGCCCGCCTCAATCTTTGTCGCTCGTTCCGCGCTCTCGCTTGCACTTCAAGCGTTAAATGGAACGCCTCAGAGCGAGGTTACGCCGCATGCGTCATGTTTTTTCTAGCGTGCAGCCGGCTCCATCGAATTATAAGAAGTTGTCACGTCAAAATTAGTTGATCTCTAATCGGATTACCGAAATTAGACCGAGACTAGAAAAATTTTTAACTTTTTTTTTCAGTTTCACCAAGTAATTTGAGAAACTATTTCATTTCAACTACCAAATAGGAGATCTTAATTAAGATGTTTCTGGGGCATCTACTTTAGATGAATAGAATGAGAAGCATTTTCATTAATTCTTACATTCATTTGTCTATTATTTAATTATTTATTTTTTTACATATATTTGACATTCATGCATTCAACCCTTCCATTTCTAGAATTCATTACAAAAGCCGTCAGCCGCATTTTACTCCACCCGCCTTCTGGAACATGAAATTTTGTTAATTAAATTTTTTCATCCTTTGTAGAGAAGAACCATTTAAATACGTGGCCCGCTAGGCATTTGAGTTTTGATGACAGGTAAAATTAGGATGTTCAAATAAGTTAAAATCTAAAAATTTATAAGTTTGTGCATTATTAGTACCTCTCCACGATCCCGCAAAAATAAAATATAAATCAAATTAATATTTCGCACCTCCGGTAAAAAAATTTACTTTACCATTCAATGTGGAGTATGGTCATTAGGGTGGTCCTTATTTTAGGTATTTTAGAATTTTTACGCTGACAGAGGCTCATATGGTTCGAAATAAATAAAAAAATAAACTGATGTGGCCATCCACATGACTTTACTATACCCCTGGCCCCTATCTTATCATATGGCTCCAAATAAATAAAAAAATAAACTGATATGGCCATCCACATGACTTTACCATACGCCTGGCCCCTATCTTATCATATGGTTCGAAATAAATAAAAAAAATAAACTGATGTGGCCATCCACATGACTTTACAATACTCCTGGCCCCCTATCTTATATTTGTTGCTGAAAATTGTTCCTTACGAGGGAATAGTGAACTATTTTCCGCCCTTATTAAACATAATCAACACCTTACATTATTTAACGACGTTTTGAATAAGATTAAGTGACTTTTTTTTATTAATTATCCTTAAGGACCTTTTTGACATTCTTCATCCAAATTGAACCAAATTTTAATTTTACCTTTCTAATAACATTTTGAATAAAATTAAGTGACTATTTTTATTAATTATCCTCAAGGACCTTTTGACATTCTTCTTCCAAATTAAACCAAATTTTAATTTTAGCTTTCTAATAACATTTTGAATAAAATTAATTGCCTTTTTTTTAATTATCCTTAAGGACCTTTTTGACATTCTTCATCCAAATTGAACCAAATTTTAATTTTTGCTTTCTAATAACATTTTGAATAAAATTAATTGCCTTTTTTATTAATTATCCTTAAGGACCTTTTTGACATTCTTCATTCAAATTGAACCAAATTTTAATTTTAGCTTTCTAATAACATTTTGAATAAAATTAAGTGACTTTTTCATTAATTATCCTCAAGGACTTTTTGACATTCGTCATCAAAATTAAACCAAATTTTAGTTTTGAATAAAATTAACTGGGCCTCCTGTTTTCATGCTCAGAAAAAATTATTTTCGTTATTATAGGTTGATTTTATAGTATATTTCATTTTTCTTGTTTTTTTAGTTTGAAAATATTTTAATTTTAATTTTTAACCCCTTCCCTCCCCCTTAATTTTAAGTCGTTAAGCACCAAAATCTAATCAGCTCTTAATCTCAATGCATCAAAACTACTTGTGAAATTTGTTTTTTTTATATTCACTAAGCTTGGAATTTTTATATGAGGAGAAGTTGAACGGTTGTAGTTAATACATTTAAATTATAATTATATTTCAAGCCACGTTCTTCATAATTGAAAACTTGTAGTACGTCTGGTGCTCTAACTCACTATCTCGAACGATGTTTTCATATAAATACAATCGAACTTCACATACAGGTAAGTTCGTTTGATTTACAATAACATTCTCTTTTCTGTGCAAAGTTTTCAAGAAAAATGTTGACTTTTTTCTCCGATTTCCTTTATTAATAAATAAAATAAAATTAACCTTAAGATCTCTTCTTTAACTGGGCATGTTCAATTACTTAATCACCCCTTATTGTATAGATATTTAATTTTGTTGTTGTTTTCATACATTAGCAGATTTTGAATCATTTTTATAAAATAATTCAATCTTTTTGATATAAAATATCCGTGAAAACAAATAATCCCAATTTTGATCCCAATGATATTCATTATGCATTAGGGAAATGTTAAATTTTAATCAAAATAAATGGAGGTAATTATTTTTAACTAGGATTTTCTAATGGATGTTTGTATGACATATGATTCTGATGGCATTTTTTTAACATAAAAAAATAACTTGGACAACGACTTTTGTTTGACATTTTTTTTATAATGATATTGATGTATGAAGATGTGCTATAAAAATGTAAAAACAGCACAATTAGCAAATATACCATATATGTACAACCATATTAAACAAAATTATTAATTGTTTTGTGTATTTCAGGGCTGTTCCCCCCATCCTCCATTAGCTTCATGAATCGCCCCTAGTTGTATAAAAATTAACTCCCCCCAGTTTCATGAAAAGTACCCCCCCCCCCCATATTATTCAGTTGTAAAGAATTAGAAGAGCTTTTTATTGCCTTTTGTTGAAGTTTAAGACTTGAGCTCTTTTATTTTTATCATATAATTATTTATGCTAAAATGTAACAATTTTCAATCCCCCCCCCCCCAGAAATTTCAATGACGCCCTCTGCGTCTTAACCCCCACCCTGTGGACATCCCTGTGTATATAAATTTCAAATTATAATTTTTTCCCTTAGATAATCTTCAAAATATATGTTTCTTTATAGTTTATTTATTTTTAAAGCAACCCTTTTTTTAAGTTTTTAAATTTCTATTGATTAAGAAAGAATTTCTCCCGAAACGTTTGCATTTTAAAAAATCATTTCTAGATTGTTTTATAAAAGATTATATATGTTGAAGTAAAAACAGGTAAAACAGGTTCTTACTAGTTAAAACGCGTTTCATTGAATACCTTTGTGGCAACTAGAATTTACTGATGTTGGTTGCGTTTGGTTTAAGTGTCTAGATTCTTCATTTTTTACCTTACGGCTCATTTTGGATGTTTATTTTCAAAATGAGGCGGAAGGTCAAAAATGAAGATTCTAGTCCCTTCAACCAAACTCAACCAACATCAGTAAAATTATAGTTGCCACAAAGGTATTCAGTGAAACGCGTTTTTTAACTAGTAAGAACCGGTTCTTACTAAAAAACGGGTTTTTATTGCAACATACATAAATATTCCCGTGAATTCAATACTAGGGGCCTGGCTGGCAGGTCACGTAAAATTATTTATTCGGGTGCGTTGATTTATTTTTGAAAAAATTCTTAAAATTTGATATCATCGATTATTATTAACTTTTGTTTAGAAGATAAAGTCATCATTTTTTATTTTATGGACATTTAAAATTGATATATTTGAGTGATTTGAACCAATACTTTATTCCATAGGAGCTTCGCTATAGATAGAGTTCAAATATATATGGATATATGTATATGTATTCTGAATTTATCTTTTTTTTTTGATAAATCTAAAGGTACAAAGGAATCTTGTTAGTGATAGAGGGCTTTACAGAAATGGAAGAAACATAAAAATTGAATTGACCTCTTTTTCCATTTCATCTGATCATTGTTTACTGTATACTTACGAGATGTTTTTGAGAATTCTAGAGTCAAAGGCTGAAGTAACGAGCGTTCTTTAGACTTAAGTAAATATATTCTCTTTATTATTAAAAATAAGATAGAGGGAGTGAAGAATCTCGAGACGAAAAGATGAAAAGTCCAGGTTGAGATGAAAATTCCTTCCTGTTCGTTTTGATCGGATTTTTTTTCATCTTGGAAATTCCATTTGGATCGAAAGCAAAGAGCCAGCTGGCTCTGCGATAGATGAACGTCCGTTGCTCGGAGATAAATTCTATTCCGGAGGCTTAGTAGGTCAGCTGGGGCTTAGAAGGACCACGGATGCCGCTGGCCTCATTCCTCACTCGCTCACTTGCTTGATAACATCATCTTTGCCGTTTTGATTAAATATGGATGCACTCAGCACGAATGTACACCTGCACTCCCAAGCTAGGCTCATAATAAGTTGCTTTTGTTTTGGACATTTATAGTATATCATGCACTATGTTTTGATTAAATATTTTGTTTGAAGTAATTAATTTTATAAATTATAGTACAGTCGATTAAAATACAGCGTGGAGGATAAATATCTACCACAATTTGAAGAGGTATAAAAAATGGAAAAATTTAACTAAAAAAAATGTGTGTGTCAGCTCCGACGCACGACTGGAGTTTACTCATTCAGATCGACTGTCTAAATAGGCACAAAAAAGGCTTACTAGTCTAACAAAAAGATTAATACCAAAACTGGGAGTAGGGTCAAAATGAATATTCTAGCACTTTCGACCAAACTATGTATACAAATTTGAGTGGATATTGATGAGGAAGTCCAAAAAAGAAGATAATTTATACTATATTCTTTTTTTGGACTGCCTCATCAATATCCACTCAACTTCTCTTATCAGTTCGTCTCCAAAAATTACTCGAATCTTATGTATACAAAATTTGGTTTAGTTTGGTCGAAAGGGCTAGAATATTCATTTTTGACGTTCCCCCATTTTGGGTAGTTAGTTTTTGCATTTCTATCCTTCTGGGGGTCCACAGAATATCTATACAAAATTTGGTTGAGTTAGGTCGAAAGGGCTAGAATTTTCATTTTTGCCCCCCCCCCTCTTTTTTTTCTCTTTAATATAATGTTTAAAACACATTAAAAAAATTATTTTATGTTCTTTTCAAAAATATATTCGGTTTTTTTCTAGTTAAATTATACATTTTTTATACCTCTTCAAAATGTGGTAGATCTTTATGCCCCACTCTGTATTACTCAGAATGGGCTTAGTATAGAATTCACTAAAAAAAAAAATGGTCTTTGGAGTCCGCAGTGGCCGAATTACAATATCGCTCGACCCCCCAATGGAAGGGACCAAATTTTTTAACTTCTTTAATGGCACCTTTCACACATTTTCTCTGGGTTAATGGTGAGGCGTTTCTCTTGCCTCAATACTAGCACCAATATCATCCCACCGACCCTATCCTTCCCCCTTAGACACACCTCCGATCATCATCCTCCCAGCCAACCCTATACATGCCCTCAGGACTCTCTCATTTTCTCCTAATTCTGATCACCCTCCAAACACCACGAACCCGGGTGGAGGATTAGTTTTTTGTATACTATCAATAGAAAATACATAGAAATCATTAATCCTTCTCCCGGGCGGAGTTTGATCAGAGTTGAGTGGTTATGGAAAGAGCAGAGAGTACAGAGGGAATTTATGTTTTTTTTTAATGTTATTGATGTGAGAAGGAGATACATCAGCAGGTGCATCCCCTAAAGGCCTGTATGGGCTGGCCCCTCCATCGTGAAAAGAACAGTGTAGAAGGAAAGAAGCCGGGATCACAAGCCAAATCTCAGAAAGTTAAATCCAATCCAATTTACTAAGTATTTTAAGGGATTCGAGCAGTGATAAATTCCCCATGCGATAAATTAGGTTAAATTTATCCCACTTAATTTTAGAGTTGGTGGAATGTTGGGCTAGTAAAGTCAGGGGATGGTGTCCACGGGGCAAAATAATATAAAATAATTAGATTATTATTTTGAAAAAAATCCTTTCTGAAATCTAATATCGGGTCTATAAATATGGGTACTATAAACAATAATGAGGTTGGAAATTTTAATATTACGTTACTTTTAATTCAATATGACAATAATATAGATTAATTATATAAATTTAGGTTTGGGGGTTTGAGGGAAAAATAGCCCAATTTGACCCTTCCTTTGAGGTGTCTCAACTAGTAATATAATATTAATATAATTTTTATTATTATTATATATAATACAGTAAAATTATACTTAAATGCCGTATAAGTTATCACTTCTGTCGTATAATCATAAGCACATGCTCTTTTTTTTATTTCAATAAAATTGTCTCTAATTTAAATTAGATTAAAAATACCTACTTAATCGAAAAAAAAATTGTTCACGTTTTGCATAGGGTACCAAAACCCTTACAAAGTGAAATAGCTCAAGTACATACACACATGGGCTTCCGCAAGAGGATGCACAAATTTTAATTTTAATTATTTATTTTTTGTAAATACATTTCTGCTATTCTTTCTGTTGGCAAAAATATTTATAATGATTTTTTCAGTTTTTCTCATTTAAATAGAAACACGTTTAAATTGTTAAAAAATTGATATTAATAGCCCAGGTCTCAGCGATTCCCCCCTTTTTTTTACTTTATTTCATCCTGGTTCTGACACTGGCCCACCCATTTTATTTATTCCCATCATTTTCCCTCTGACACCTGGGGATGCATTTGCTCGACCATCAAAAAACCCATTATATTAATAACATAAAAAAATAAAATTTTCATTTCCCGATAGAGAAATATACTAAATCAGATGCTTTGTATTTTATATTTTAACAGAAATCTACCTCTATATATATGTTGCAGTAAAAACCCGTTTTTTAGTAAGAATGTTTAAGTAAGTGTTCTTACTAGTTAAAACCTATAAAATTAACTCATAGTAAATTAATATCTCCTAAAATATTTATTTACTTTTAACTTTATAGTTAAAGCTCGTTTCTCTGAATACATTTGTGGCAACTAGAGTTTACTGATGTTGGTTGAGTTTGGTTCAAAGATCTAGAAACTTCATTTTTGACCTTCCGCCTCATTTTGGGTGTTTATTTTCAAAATTTATTAAACGAAAATGACAAAAATTACATCCTCTTCAACTTTGCATCTAATTTTTGACATTTTCGTTTAAAATTTTTTGAAAATAAACACCCAAAATGAGACGGAAGGTCAAAAATGAAGATTCTAGACCTTTGAACCAAACTCAACCAAAATCAGTAAATCTCTAGTTGCCACAAAAGTGAAACGCGTTTTAACTAGTAAGAACCCGTTCTTAGTAAAAACCCATTTTTATTGCAATATACATATATACCGATTCAAATGCTATTTTTTATTTCAACTTTAATTTGAAATTAACTGAATAAACGCCTCAAGTGCCATTTTGACGAGTATTAATTATTGTCGCCTACTCCTCCGCTCAAAAGCAACTATTCTTAGTGACACAACTTTTTTTAGGCTCGGGCTTTTATTAACGTTTACTTATATAATTTTTTTAAGGACCAATCTCCTTTATAAAGTACAGCTTTCTAAGTTTCATAGGCTTGGAGAATTTATAATTTTAATTTCCTTCACCTTATACTTTGTACCCTTAAGAAAAATAATTTTCGAATTTTGAGTGAAGAGATAAATGTGGGGCGGGTTGAATATAGTTTAATAATAATCAATAAGCAACATTTCAAGCTATCTTTCACAAAATAAAACAAATTTATGTTTTGAGTGTTTATCTCGATATTATTTCTGGTTTTGAGCCCATCATCAAGAGTTAACATGGAAAACTTTCTAGAACGTTCTTCTGATGATGGGCTCAAAATCAGAAATAATATCGAGATAAACACTCAAAACATAAATTTGTTTTATTTTGTGAAACCTAACTTGAAATTTTACTTACTGATTATTTAAAAATGTTTCACCTAACTCTTTAAAAATTATCACTATTAAAGGTGATTATAAGCTTTTTAAGGTGTTCCTTTAAAGCCGTGAAGAAGGAGGGATAGTCGAACAAAACTTCGAATTTTAAAAGAGTGAAAATTGTATTAATTACATAAATCACTTAATTCGGAAGTTATATACTTTTTATTATCCTTGACCTGCCTCTCATTCAAATCTCAATGAATCTTTTAATAGTTAGAAAATGAATGGAAGATAAAATAATTTTAATTATTAGACTGTTAGTACGTAGTTTAAAATATCTCAGCTTTTTATTTTAACTGGATTTTGATTTGTTAAATAAAACTCCAAACTATAATTAATTCCGAACGTAAAGTCGTAGTTGGGATTTAGAACCAGCAAAAAAAACACAACTTCAAAACCAGATCATTGAATGATATAAATATAGGTATATTGTCTATTTTTTTTTTGGGGGGGGGGGGGTAGTCAGAGCAATTTTATAACAAAAAATCTAAATGTTGAATTTTAAAAATTTGAAAAATAATACAAAATTCTGCGTTTATCGATGAATTTTACAAAAATGTGTGTGTGTGTGATTTCAATATTTGTCGAAAGATAAAAACAAAAGTTTTTAATTTGGAAACTGATAGTAAAAGTCATATGATCCTAGTCGGCTAATACGGGTGAGAATCTTGGAAACTGAATGGTAAGGCCGCGTATGGATTTTCGATAGGGTTTCTTTTTTTCAGCAGACATACCTTGGACCATGAAACTTACGTTGTATTTCAAAAGACTAGGTATACTACTTTGTAATTAATCGGTGTCCCATAGTAATTTTATTTAGTTTAACCCATTCAAAACTCTCCTCTCGAAATTCCCCATGCGTAAGCGAAAAATAAAATAAAATTTTAAAAATTGATGGGTTATATTTTGGACATCATCTGGTTGAAATGTTACCGTCCGCTACTAATAGATAGATAGATATAGATACACCAATACCTCACTTTGCGTCGGGGTTACGTTCCAAAAAAACACGACGCAAATTAAAACGACGCAAAGTGAATTAAGATTTTCTATAGCAAACCATGTAAAGATCGAAGATAGGTTCCAGGGTTACGAAAATACTACTTTTAAAAAAGAAAATTGCACAAAGTAAACATTAAAAAAAAATATTTACCTTTTTTGTAACCAGAAACGACCCGTAAAAATTTATAAAAATTTATTATTCTCTTTAAAAAAAGGCACAACACACTAATTGAATCGTTACAAAAAGCACAAGACACTACATAATGAAACTGAACACTAAAATTAGCAAAACAAAGTGAAAATAAAACTGTATTAAAATTGCTTTGATTTTCAGTTAGAAAGGGAATCCCCGAGTTTTGATGGCATGGCGCAATTAGAAACAAAAGTGGTGCCATCTTTTAGAAAAAAAAGAAAATTTCAAAAAAAAAAAAATAAAGACTCGAACCCAAAACAACGCAACCTCGAAAATCTAACGACGCACAGTGAAAATTAGTACTAATTAAGCAGCGACGCAACTTCGAAAAAACGCAAAACGAAACGACGCAAATCGAGGTATTGGTGTATCTGGCTAGAGATTTCAACATTTCTATTTTTGATCTAATTTGTATTCATTACAATGATATAGCGAGTTTATTTCACGAAATCAACATTCCAACAAAAGCTTTTGTTTAATTCCAAGTTACGTATTCAAGGGAGCATGATATGATTTATGTGTTGGATTTGTTGATCCTAATATATATCTATTTTTAAGCAGCCGTCTGAATGAAGGCCGAGAGATTAGCCATTAATTCCGGTATTTAGCCCCGTTTCGAGTATTTCATTCTGAGAATAAATTAATATCAAAAAGAATCATTTCCATGAAATATGGAATTGTTTTGTTCTCTAAATTTAAATTGTTTCATATATATAGTATATTAATTCCTTCTAAAGTCTAAAGCATCCGTGTATGACTTTTGATGATATTATTCATCATCAAAAGATCCGCGATAGCTTAACAGAAGCAAGCAGCCAGCCAGTTCACAATGGAAAAACGTTAAGGCTTAAAAAGTGAAATATTCCAATTATATTTTTCTCCTCTATTGTACGTTATTTTATAAAATGAAGCTTTGTCTTTTAAAAAATTAAACTTGGCGAATTGAACACGGTAATTTTTTGCTTTAGCTAAAACCGATATATTAATATTCCTTTTAAATTCAAAAAATTTAATTAATTGTTTTTCTAACATTTAAACCCACTTTGACGAACTAACTAACGTACTAAAAGACATTTTTACAAAATAATTAATATCTCATGAAATATAATTTTTCGATGTTCATTCATTAGGGCTTATTTGCAGTCCAAAACGCCATGGTTATTAGCGGTCTTATTTTGACTATTTTCGAATATTTACGCTGACAGAGACCTCATATAGTTCCAAATAAATAAAAAAATATCTCCCAAGTCTTCAAGTCTCTATCTCAATTTTAACACAGCGATTAAGTTTCCCATCTAAATAACATGGGCTTTTGGCATTGACGATCATTTTTTTATTCCGGCCAAAGTAATGGTTCAAAAAATTTGAAACTTTGTCGAATTTATCCTTATAATAGTAGCTATTCTTCAGAATTTCTACAGATTTTTAGCTATTACAATTTTGGAGTTACATCTAGATAAAATACTGTTATATTCTAGTATTAGTAAGTTATAGAATCCAAAATTTTAATAGCTAAAAATCTGTGGAAATTCTGAGGAATTACTACTATCATAAGGTTAAAGTCTATAGAGTTTCAAATTTTTTGAACCATTACTTTGGTCGGAATAATAAATTGATCGTTCAATGCCAAAAACCCCATGTTATTTGGGTGGGAAACTTAATCGCTGGGTAGCACTAGGTTAAAATTGAGATAGAGACTTGAAACTTGGGGGATATTTTTTTATTTATTTCAAATCATATGAGCCCCTGTGAGCGTAAATATTCGAAAATATCCAAAATAAGGAGCACCCAAATGGTTAAGCTCAATTTTTTTTTTTATGAAAATATTTAGTTTCAGCCGTTTTTTTAGATATTTAGAAAAAAAAACAACACTTTGTTCATGCACGATTACAATAGTTGACCATACCCTCTATGGTAAAGTAAAACATCCCGGTAATGTCTTACTCATGTGTAGACAATTTTTTTTCTGAGATATATCTTAAGTATTAAAATTTTGATTAGAATTTATTTACATACGATAGAAATGCTTTTTAAAGTTACGAAAAATCAACTGACGTGATGTGGCCATCCACTTGACTTTACCATAGAACCTGGCCCCTCATTTATATTTAATATTTAATAAAATTATTTATAATCATCTAGGGGGGGGGGTTAATTTTTGGATATTTAGACTTTTGGGGGCTCACTGATTATGTATACAAAATTTGGTTGATAGATTTATATTTTTATTTTTTGACCCCCCCCTCCATTTTGGGCAGTTAGTTTTTGCATTTTTAGACTTCTGTGGACTCACGGATTATATATAGAAAATTTGGTTGAGTTTGGTACTAGGGCCTAGATTTTCATTTTCTGACCTCCCCACAATTTTGCATTTTTAGACTTCTGTAGGCCCACGGATTATGTATACAAAATTTGGTTGAGTTTGCTCAAATGGCCTAGATTTTTATTTTTAACTCCTCCATCCCACTTAATTTAGGGTTGATATGCACCAAAATCTAATCAGATCTTAATCTCAATGCACCAAGCTACGTGTGAAATTTGGTTTTGATATTCAAACTAGTTTTTGAGCTAGCTCGTCCTCAAAAATTTGGTAACGCACAGACTAACAAACAGACTAATAAACAGACATTTTGACAAAACAGTTATTATCTCGAAAAATATAATTTTTTCGATGTTCACTTATTAGGGCTTTTTTGTAGACCGAAATGCCATGGTTTCACTCAATTTTTTAATCAAAATAGTTTCAGCTGTTTTTGAGATATTTCGAAAAAAAAGCAAAAAAAAATAATTTTTTAAGAAAAAATAAAAACCGACTTCAAAAAATTAAATTCAACAAATAAAATACACTAAAAGGTATAACATAATTATTATCTTATTTAGTTACAACTAAACGACGAAATATTAACATGAAATTACTTTTCGAAGTCGGTACCAAACAAACTATACCTATAAGCGAGCGTACCCGCCAAACGTACTAAGTGAAGATCCGTCGAGTGCGATTCATAAAAGGTATATGTTTGGCACCAATTTCAAAAAGTAATTTCATGTTAATATTTCAAGTCGTTTAGTTGTAACTAAATAAGATAATAATTATTTTATACCTTTTAGTGTATTTTATTTGTTGAATTTAATTTTTTGAAGTCGGTTTTTATTTTTTCTTAAAAATTATTTTTATTTTTCTCTTTTTAGTGATGTTATTAATAGTGATCATATCATCAGAACTTGACCAAATTAATATGACACCATCCCTAAGACACCCCCTTTCGATAAAAAAAGAACCATCGAAATCGGTTCATAAACAAAGAGGTTAGGTCTAAGCAAACCTAATAAAAAAGGTCTAATACCTACGAAAAAATGGGACCAATCGGAAGCTAGACTGGACCCAATGCAAAAAACTTTTCAAAATGGGCACAAAAAAAAAAAAAAAAATTCAGTCGAATAGAGAACCTACTCCTTTTTTTGAAGTCGGTTAAAAACACTTTTTTCATGCACGATTACAATACTTGACCATACCCTGAATGGTATAGTAAAAATTCTCTCCACCCTAATATGTAGGTATATTTATATTTTATTAGGTTATTTTTTTTAATTAATTTATAATAATCAAAAAACAGTAAATTGCATAAAAAATGCATTTGAGAATTTATTTAAGGATTTTATATCGAAATATTTCGGCGAATATTGGCCGAGCTGGATTATCTTATCGAGCAACGGGATTCTTTCCTATTCATTCCTGGGTTAATTTAGTGTCGAGATATACTCGAGGCAACATCGACCACAGTGTACAGACAATTAAAGGTAAACAACCCTTAATATCTACCCCTATATTTTTATATATTACTTTTGTACACATCACATTTTCTTTTCTAATTCATAACAAAAAATTATATTATATTTTTGAAAACAAAATGCCGAAAAGTAGTTTTAAATAAATGTCTACTACTCTGTTCGTAAATACTTTTATTCCACTACTGAGATGAACTTTATTCAGTACTCTGTCCGCCCAACGAGAATTTCGAATAATAAACAACTTGTATTTTTGTTATTCAATTTATTAAGAGTTGAAATTTTGCTTAAATCACACATAATTATTTATTACATGGAATACTGAGCGATGCTCGGTAATGTTTTTTCAGTTAAAAGCGATATATTAATATTATTATTAATTTTAAATTCAGGGAAACAGGTCGATTTTTAATCACAGCCAAAATAAAATAAAATTGAAATAAAACTTAATTTATATTTTTACCAACGTTTGGCCATCATCAAGACGTATCACTGGCCACAAAGTTTTGAATGTAATTGCAATTAAAAATAATACTGTCAGAATTTACCCGGATGCCTCGAGTCTGATTCGAACGGAGAATGAAATTGATATTCTAATAAATTATTTTATAGAAAATACTTTTAATTAATTAAATTGGCAAATTCTAATATATAATAATATTTGCAATGATCGGTTTGTGGGATTTAAAATTAAAAAACCAATTAATTATTAAAAGGAAATTGATTAAAAATGTAATTATACATTTTTATCGAGACAACCACCTGTGAATAATTATTCCAATTAACAAAAAACCCATCGAAAACAACTTAGCCGTGGATGAGACCATGACGAATCGAAATGTCAACCCAAAAATCCCTTAACCCGTGAATTTCATCAAATTCGTTAGAGCCGTTTTCGAGAAATGTATTCTATATATATACAAGAATTGCTTATTTAATATAATAAGAATAAAAAATTATTTATAGAACACTAACAAACAATACAATATAACTACGACGTTTTGATTCCAGAATAAGCCGATCGAAACGTTGTACATCAATTAAATTATTTGTTCGTGTTCAATAAATAATTATAATTAATTATGTGATTTAAACGAAATTTCAACTGTTATCGTGTTAATCATTTAAAATTGTGGCATTTTTATTTTAAACTTAAAATTTCAAAATTTTGGGTCTTTATGATTTTGATTGAACCATTCAATTTGCGAAGATTATTATTTATTTTTTTTATTTTTAATATTTCTTCCGATTTATTGCCTTCGTGAAATTTTCACACACACCATTGTAAGGAATGGTTTACTCTTAGATAAATTTCTGTTTTGTATGGTTTTCTAATTTTTTTGATTTGAATTTTTAAAACCCTCTCATTTTGAGTAATCAAAATCATTTGGAAGAACTTAATAACTTCAAAAATGTCTTTTTCTTTTTTTAAATATAAAAATTAGATATTTATAGTAATTATAAGGAATGATAAATAAATAAATAAATAAATATTCTCAGTACTTATTATTAAATTATTAATACTATGAAATGATTTTTTTATTTGTTAATCTATAATAACTAAATCTAATTATATTTTTTAAATCTCATACTGCAAAAAGCATTTTTGGACTTTGCAGTTTTCTCTCAAACACCATAGAAATATTTTGTTAAGGGAGAATCTTGTGGGTTCTTGGTGAAACATTTTAAATAAAAGTAAAAGAAAATTTTGAAAAATTTTAAAGAAACTTTTTAAAATTTAAAATAGCTTCTAAAAAATTTTTCAAAATTTTCTTTACTTTACATCACATAAATTTATGAGAAACCTAACTAGTATTTTATATTTTAAATTTTAAAAGTTTCTAAAAAATCTTCAAAATTTTCTTTACTTTACCTCACATAAACTTATGAGAAACCTACCTAGTATTTTATATTTTAAATTTTAATAAGTTTCTAAAAAAATTTTCAAAATTTTCTTTACTTTACCTCACATAAATTTATGAGAAACCTACCTAGTATTTTATATTTTAAATTTTATAAAGATTCTAAAAAAATTCAAAACTTTCTTTACATTACCTCACATAAATTTATGAAAAACCTACATAGTATTTTATATTAAAAATTTTATAAAGTTTCTAAAGATTTTTTCAAAATTTTCTTTACTTTACCTCCCATAAACTTATGAGAAACCTACCTAGTATTTTATATTTTAAATTTTAATAAGTTTTTAAAAAAAATTTCAAAATTTTCTTTGCTTTACTTCACATAAATTTATGAGAAACCTACCTAGTATTTATATTTTAAATTTTAAAAAGTTTAAAAAACATTTTCAAAATTTTCTTTACTTTACCTCACATAAATTTATGAAAAACCTACCTAGTATTTTATATTAAAAATTTTAAAAAGTTTCTAAAGATTTTTCAAAATTTTCTTTACTTTACCTCCCATAAACTTATGAGAAACCTACCTAGTATTTTATATTTTAAATTTTAAAAAGTTTTTAAAAAAAATTTCAAAATTTTCTTTACTTTACTTCACATAAATTTATGAGAAACCTACCTAGTATTTTATATTTTAAATTTTAAAAAGTTTAAAAAAACATTTTCAAAATTCTCTTTACTTTACGTGACATAAATTTATGAAAAACCTACCTAGTATTTTAGATTTTAAATTTTAAAACAATTCTAAAAATTTTCAAAATTTTCTTTACTTTACCAAAGAAGTAGGTATTTACAGACCCTTATCAAAAACCTTCGAGTGGCTTATGAACTTCTCCTCTCAGAGCATGTTTTGTTATTGTCAACTACTCAGTTAACTTTGCAAGATTTTCATCCCCTTGGGGTTAATAGATAAAATTCATCTTAGCTTGGTTCACTTAAATACAATTTATTGAAGTTTTGCCAAATTTCGCATTCCTGCCTTTATGGGAAACAGGAAAAATAGTGATGAGTTAGTGAAGGCTTTTGTATTGATGTACTAATAATTCACTAATAAAATACCTATTAACAAAGTATTATTTCGAGCATAATTTCATCTTTATTAATCAGAAAATTTAAAGCCTTTGTAAATTAATCAGTCGCCCTAGAGACAGGCGAACCACGTATTGAATTTACTCGATTTTTCTTATTCTTATTCCTGTTTTAAAACAAGGAACTTCACCTGAATAGGCTATCATATCTAATCCTTGATCGTACTAATGATAATGATCTAAAAAAAAATCAAAATCTTAATGATAATCCTTCTTTGACCCTTTTAAACCTTGAAGAAGGAGGTAAGATCCTCCGAAACATCGTTTTTTAAGACGATGGAAATGACGTTTCAATAAATTCTTTCCTTCGGGATTTTATTTATCATTATCCTTGGGCTGCTTTTCCATCACATCAATTCTCCAGAGAATTTTACTTAAAAAAAAATACTTTTACTATAATGAGCTATCTCTTAAAATTTTTACTTAAATTAATACAGAATTTAAAGAAGGGAAAAGTAATGAATCAAAAGGTCCGCTTGGCGATCATTTGCGATGAGCCTTAGTTGATCTTTTTCAACTCTGAAGAAGGAAGGAAGATCTCCGAAACGTCAGTTTTTAAGACGACGACAATGACATTTCAATAAATTATTTTATTTTTCATTATTCTTGGGCTGTCTTTCCATCAATTCTCGATTGTTTTGTTCAGGGACAATAGGGTGTAGGTCCTAGGCGAGGAGTGATCCGCGATTGGAAGTAGGTGTACACCTCTTTGGAAGTATTTCGGAATTACTTGGAAATATTCGGAAGTACTTGGAAATATTTGGAAGTGGTTGGAAATATTTGGAATTACTTGGAAATATTTGGAAGTACAAGTGGAAGTAGGTGAACAGCATATTAGGTCGCGGTTCACCCCTCGGTTCTAGGTGAAACATTTAATAAAATTAAAAATTTATATTTAAAAATATAAATTACTAGGTAGCTTTCATAAATAATAATATAATTTATTTCTGAAACCTACCTAGTAATATATATTTTTTAAATTTAAATTTTTATGAAAAAATTTAGTTTTTAAGATTTTAATTTCTTTGATATTAGTCGAGGGGTGAACCGCGATTGGAATTAGGTGTACACCGTCTTTGGAATTATTTGGAATTACTTTGGAATTCATTTGATAATCTATTGTCTTCTACTTCGAAATGAAAGTGGAAGTGGAAGTAGGTGTACACGATTTTAGGTCGCGGTTCACCCCTTGATATTAGTTAAAATATTTTTATATTAAATTATCAGAGGGTTGTATTTTTGAAAAAATTCCATCTTATTTTCAAAAAGAGATACTCATTTTCTACTCTAAATAAATTTTTAATTTTTAATTCTCCATTGAATTTTACCAGTCTTTCTCCAAAAAAGATACTTTTATATAATGAATAATGACCTATCTATTAAATTTTTACTTAAATTAATACAGAATTTAAAGAAGAGAAAAGTAATGAATTAAAAGATCCGCTTGGCGATCAATTGCGCCTTATTGTTGCCATGTGTTGGACTGCCAAGACATGTTTTAGCATTCATTAGTTAATAATCCATTCATTTTTCGTATGCAAAGTACAAAGAAGCTTCAATTGAGATCCCGTTTGTCGGCTACATTTATTTTAGTGGACTCCTTTTATTCAAATTGGCCTTCAAAAGGAGTAAATATGAATATGAGGCCACCTGCTCTCCATTAATATATCCAGATAAATTGCATAATATCGCCAATATCGAATAAATAAATAAAGCTTATATACTAGAACTCCGCTGTCAGTTTATAGATTTAGGTGGGGGATTAGGAGGGGGAGGAGATAAAGTTATACTGGGCCAAGGAAGACGAGATTGAATTTACTAAACTCTGACATCTGTTGATTTCACGCTCACTGGCTATGACTAATTAATTTATTAAATGGCTTCTTATCATAAACAAATCGCTAGCTGTTTATAAATATAGCTATTAAAGATATTTAATCGTTTTAATTGAAAAAGAGTTTAATTGAAATAGAGGCGACTGAGGGTCAGTAGTTAGAGGGTGGAGCCGCTGTCCTAAAGTACGATGGTTGAAGACTGAGTCTCGGCAGATATTTGCACTCGCCTCCTCTTGGAAAGCAATTGCAAACTTCTTCTTCTTCTTCGAGTGCCATACTCGAAGCGGGTGTCGGCGCCTCCAATATACCTGTGCTGAGTGTGTTTAGTTGTTTTTACACAGATTTACGGGACCTACTTTTTACGCCGGTTCCAAACGGCTAATTTGGAGAGGTGACTAGGCAATTATACTCTTGGTAGGTTGCCATTACTTTCCAAGAGGAGGTGACTGCAAATATTTATCTGCCGAGACTCGATCTCGAACCAGCGATCTCCGAGTCAGCGACCCGACACTCTAGCCACTGACCCACAGTCACCCCAATTGCAAACTACCAAGAGTATAATTGCCTAGTCTCCAAGATAGCCGTTCAGAACCGGCGTTAAAAAGTAGGTCCCGTATATCTGTGTAAAACAGCTAAGCACACTCATCCCAGGTATATGTGGAGAGGAGCCGAATTGTCAGGGAGACCTGATATGGCACTTAAAGAAGAATTGAAAAAAGAATAACTTCTTTCGCGACGGTAGAAGAGATGTTGATTCATAAAGAAAATTCACATCGGTTCTCCTCTGATTGGTGTAAATCGAGGGGTGAACCGCTATTGGAATTAGGTGTACACGGTCTTTGGAATTATTTTGGAATTCATTAGATAATCCCCCTTCATCTATTGACTTCTACTAGGAAATGGAAGTGGAAGTAGGTGTACACAATATTAGGTCGGGGTTCACACCTCGGTGTGAATATCTATATATATATATATATAAAATGAAATAAATTGACACGTTCTGATGTGGCCATCCACTTGACTTTACCATACACTTCTGGTTGGTTTTTTCATTTTTATTTAGTCTTCGTCAAAATATTTTCGTTATTATAGGTTCATTTTATAGTATATTTCATTTTCTTGTTTTTTTTTTAGTTTAAAAATATTATAATTTTAAATTTTAACCCCCTCTCCCCTTCATTTTGGGTCGATATGCACCAAAATCTAATCAGCTCTTAATCTCAATGAACCAAAACTACCTGTGAAATTTGATTTTGATATTCAGGCTAGTTTTTGAGCTAGCTCGTCCACAAAAATTTGGTAACGCACAGACTAACAGAATAACACACTAACAGACATTTTGAAAAAACAATTATTATCTCGAAAAATATAATTTTTTCGATGTTCACTTATTAGGGCTTTTTATAGACCGAAATGCCATGGTTTTGCCCAATTTTTTTAATCAAAATTGTTTCAGCCTTTTTTAAAATATTTCGAAAAAAAAGAGGCAAAAAAACCACTTTTTTCATGCACAATTACAATACTTGAACGTACCCTGAATGAGAATTTCGAAACGAACTACAGAGAAAAGAGTTTTGAATTGGAATTAATAAAAATTACGATGGTAAAGCGATTAATTAAAAAATTGAAAGTTTTTGCCTAGAGTAGCAGAATTTTTATATATTGAAGGAGACAATAAAAGAGTGTGTCTTCTGCTGGAATTATAAATTTTATTTATTTATAACGAGACTATAGTTTCGTTATAAATAAATAAAATTTATAATTCCAGCAGAAGACACACTCTTTTATTGTCTCCTTCAAGATTAATTAAAACGTGGTATACCTACCTAGTCTTATGAAATACAGCGTAAGTTTCCAAGGTATGTCTGTTGAAAAAAAGAAACTCTTCTACAATACATACAAGTGTGTTGAAAAAAGAAATCCTATCGAAAATACATAAGCGAACCCAATCATACAGCTTTCCAAGATTCTCGCCAGTATAAACCGACTAGGATCATATCTTTGATTCAGTCTTTTGATTCTTAGTAATAAATGTATACATTATATATATATATTTAATATATAATACTAAATTTTAAATTTTCTATTAAATCTATTATTCCTGAGTTTATTTTTCTATTAAAAATCTTTCAAAGACTATAAATAAACGTTAATCGAACAATTTTCGAAATTATTATATTTTAATTTCATTGTCAAATCAAAAAACAAAATTTTCGTTACTTTAATCCACCCTGGTTTCAGTCACGAAATTGGAATAAAAGAAACCCCCGAAGCATTATTCACATGGCTAATTATTCAGTGACAGGAAAAATTTAATTCTTTAAATTAAAATTGAAAAATTACATTTTCTTAGGAGTGCTTTAACATAGTATATTGTCTAATGTGTATACATATATCAGACAAGCCAGTCGATAGAATTTCAGTTTAATATGGAAATAAAAAAGATGACATATGAGAAAGACGGGGGACAAAAATGAAAAAATTAAATTCCTGGTAAAATATTTCCTCGTCTCTCTTTCTCATACAACTCAATACGAATGTAGCTTTTAACGAGAAAACCTAGGAATTTAATTAAATTTTCATTTTATTGTTTTACAAAATCATTTTTATTTATTATTTCCATGGAAAATTGAAATA
The DNA here is from genome assembly GCA_024734495.1 of Forficula auricularia. Classification (NCBI taxonomy): domain Eukaryota; kingdom Metazoa; phylum Arthropoda; class Insecta; order Dermaptera; family Forficulidae; genus Forficula; species Forficula auricularia. The sequence goes on from JALMQS010000108.1 coordinate 3,822,313, forward strand.
CCAAAATTGGTCCATTTGTTTACGATTATCTCTTTCCTATGTGGTATATATAAAAAAATAGAAATCTTTTTAAAACAATCTCGGAACGATAATCTTGAAACTAGACGTTTCAGTAAAAATTCTCCTTTTATCAATAGAAATTTTATAAAAAAATTGAAAAAAGAAAGAAATTAATATTTTGATAACAGGCAATTGTAAAGTTAATTTCGTCACCAGGACAATTTGTACAATTGCCTGTTATCAAAATATTTAATTTCTTAGAGTTCTTTTCGAAACATTAGCGGAAAAATTTCTATCGATAAAGGGAGAATTTCTCCCGAAACGTCTAGTTTCAAAATAAACGTTCCGAGATTTTTTGATAAATATTTGTATTTTTTATTATATTAAAACAATCAATAATTAGTTTTTCTTTTCATTATGTATATTATACTAGTATATATATTATATATTTATATGTACAAAAGTTTTAAAACAACATTTTATTTTATAAATTGACATAAAATATAATTCAACAAGGGATGAATTCCCATTACAAAATGAATAAATTTTCTTAAAATAATAAGTATTTTTACGACATTATTAATTATTATTATTAATATAAAATCAAAATCATTCTTACGATAATCTTTATAAGCGTTTTTGAGAGAACTAAAAAAATGTAAATTGAATGTTTCTTTTTGCCGAGAGTAGCAGAATTTTTATAAATTGAAGGAAACTCCTTCAATTTATAAAATATAGCTATTGGGTAAATAAGGAATACAGTAGTTATGTAAATTATTTATTTATTTATTTTTAATCGAAACCTATAAATTCAAAATAATTATTGGATTGATTCTCTATCCAGAATATTTCTATTTTTTTAAGAAACCTTCTTTATTCCTTTATTCAAGAATTTTTTTAGTTTCATTAAGAGAAAACAATGAGGTGTTTCTCATGGGTTCAAATACCCGTTTGGATATAAATAAATTTATTTTGTTTTTATAGCATTCTGACCAAATAATATTCAATTAAACTAACCTGGCCAGCTTGCTATAACTACAAAACGAATTTTCTATAGCCAATCGGGTAATTGGCCCCATGAGAAATATGTACAGATAAAATATTTCTAATTTAAATGACTGATGATGAAAAATTTGGAATATGTGGATTCATTTAAATACCTCGGAGTAGTGGTTGACTCGAAGTTGAACTTTAAGAGTCATCATAGTGAGCTCTTGAAGAATGTAAACAGAAAAGTGCAATACTTTGGTAGAGCTTGTAATAATTTGATTATGAACACTAGAATTAAGGTGTATAGAACTATAATTAGTCCTAGTTTCTCTTACTGTCCTACAATATTATATTTTGGCACTCAGGAGAATATTGATAAGCTGCAACTCTTACAAAATAGATGCATGAGATTTATATTAAAATGTGACAGATATACATCAATAAGTAGTATGCTGGAATGCTTAGGACTTATGAATGTGAAGCAATTCTTATTTTTACAGACAATGTGTTTTGTATATAAATTATATCATAGCCAGCTGCCAGCCTATCTGAATTTCACATCACGTCAATGAGATCCATGACCATGGGACGCGAATTAGAGACAATATATTTATTGAGAGGGCGAGGAAAGAGAGCACAAGAAATTCATTATATTTTAGAGGACTTGAGGAATTTAATTCTTTACCAGCTGAAGTAAGAAATGCATCAAGTCTGATTCAATTTAAGAACCAAGTTAGAATATATCTTAAGAGGGACAGTTGAAACATTTCTATTGAGAAATATTATAAATTTAGTATTAAGATTTGTAAATATTGAAATATATATGTATCAAAAATACATTTAAATATAAATAAAATAAAAAATAAAAAATAAATAAAAATTGAACTTTAAACAAATAAATAGTAGATATATATACCTATACATATTTATATTTGGTATATGTAAGTATATGTTTATTTTCATCAAGCAGAGGACAACCTCATTGATTTCTCCTTTATTAATTAACAGTAACTGCGTACTCTAGTCAAAACAAAATAGTTTCAATAATAGCTTGTTTTTTTATTATATTCAAAATTTCTTAAAAATTGATCAATTTTGATAAAAAAATAAATAAATATATACCATATATTTAAGGTCCCTACAAGGCCTATAAAAATACATTAAGATAAATCCTTTAAATATGATTATTTTTTCTAAGATATACTGTTTCCCAAGTGTTGTATTTCAAAAAACAAAAAACTGATTAGTTTTTGAACTTCAGAAACACCTGTTGAAAAATCTAGTAAATTAGTAAATATATGAGATTAAATTTAACAAATTTTGTATTAATAAACTGGATTTGTATCTATTCATGCCTCTAATTGTTTGCTGACAAATAAAATTTGTCAAATGCCAAGCATTTTTGAAGAGTGTACCGATTCTTAAAAAAGTTTTCAAATTGACCTTCAATTTTTTTTTTCAAATAAACTTGGGTTTTTTTTTGGTTTCATATGTTATCTAATATCTTAATATATATAGATGAGTAAACTCTATTTGAAATGAATCCACATTCAATCTAAAAAGCTTTCCACTCATCTCGGCTTTTAATTGATTGTGGTTTATATTTCCCATTTTATTTATTTACAATAGCTTCTTGGCCACTGTCTGTTTCTTTCTTTGAAGAATGAGAAAAAGAATGAGACAAATTGAAGATTTAAAAAAAGATCATTCAATTTAAATCTTTTGAAAAGTTCCATTAAACAAAAATTAAATTGAATTTTTTTGAGCTAATGCGATGCACATCCCTCCGAATAGTTCAGAAAATCGTTCTTCATAAAACTATATAATTTGGTTTAGAAAAATGTTCTTCAAAAAGCTCTATAAACTATTTGGTTCAGAAATTTAAAAAACTTGAGTATTTTGTTCAGAAAATTGTTCTTCTAAAATCTAATAATTTGGTTCTGTTTCGCCCGCAAATGAGATGGCTTGCAAAGTTGAAGTTAGTAAATACAGGTGTAGTTTTATTAATACTAAAAAACAACATCTAATCTCTTCTTGGTTTCGATAAAAATTTATAAAAATTTTGAAACCAGAACATTCTTTCTACGAGTTATCGTATAGAAAACCAGAAAAATTTAATAGTGGAGATTAATAAGCTTAAATTTTACATAACTGTTTGTATTAATTGTACTTGCCTGCATTTCATTCTTGTTGTCCATTATAATTTTTTCATTGATCATTGTTCCATTGTCATTGCTTTATGACCCCAAACTCTAGTCTGGACCATGGGTAAAAACGGGCCTGCTTACTTACTAGCATGTTGTGAGGTGCCTTCTTGACTGCGAACACTCATCAAAGCGTGTGGCCTATCGCCTCGATCGTTGTCCTTGAGTACACTTTTGAACAGGCGTTTCGGAGGATCTTTCCCCGTTCTTCAGGGTTCAATGAAAAAAAAAACATGTAATAATACTATGTCTCCTTTTTCACTGCTCGTTGGTGTTGAAGAAATATTTTTTTCTTGCCATCATCAATCGAATTTTGAATTATTTATTATATTAAAATTTACTAGTAGGACGGCTCTAACTCTAGCTAGGTTCGATAGTGGTTAACCTGTCCAATGCCCAACTTTAAAATTTGCGGAAAATATTCCGAGTTTCAATTTTAGAACATTACCTTTACTCATTAAAAATGTAGATCCAATCCAATATTTATCTAATGATGTGTAATATAATATTAACTATTCTAAATGTAAATAATAGAAATCATTAGTAAAATTTGCATAATGGAATTTATGTTGGAGACAGCGCTTCAAATATTCATAACTCATTAAACGGAGTCCCATAACGCATAACGCAATGAAATCCCCAAGGGATGGCAGAATACTTTCAGGGTCACTGCCTAATGGATTTTGAATTCTAAATGGTCGAATTAGAAAAGAAAAAAGATAAGACTATAATTCTTTTCCTTGCTTCATTCAAATGACTTATTTATTTTGACACATATTACTTACCCTTGAGAAATTCGATTTCTCGTAGATTACTCGGTACGCCTGGAAGATAGGCTTCCGGGCGAGCCTAGTATTGAATTCACTTTTTACTTGATCATTGTGCTGAAAATGTCTGGAACGAGAGGAAAAATAATTTTCAATAATGATTTTTTTCTGTGTTTCTGGTTTGATACGAGATAAGAAGAAAAAGTCGTAGAAAGTTCATTCTTGTGCTAAAATGTTTGTATTTTCAATACGGAGAACTGATTAGATTTTAGGCTTTCTATCTTTAGAACTTCTGGTTTAATTGAACTCTTATATTAAGTGATTTTATTTATTTTTTAGTAAACTACCATATATTAGGTTTCTTCTTAAGAAAACACTTGGCCAGCTTATTGCTTATATTGCCATCGCTAATAATTTTTTTTGAAAAATTTCAAGAAACTACCCCAGCCTTTCTCAACTGGAGTAGAATTTTCCCCTAAAGGGGAATTTTAGTATTTCTAGGGGGAAATTAATCTGCATACAAATTTACAAAGTTTTAAAGACGCATTAAAGAAATGACAAAAACCCCCTCAGTTTTCTCATTAGATAAATATTACTTATCTTAATCTTTAAATTAAAATTTATACCATGTTAAAAGCATATTACAGGTAGCCCTCCTACAGCACGACAGCTTATAACAAGGTTCCGCTATAACACGATAAACAAAATTGCTAAAACCTTTGTACAACACTGTGCTAGCTTTGCAGGAATTTCAAACCCCTCTCATATAACACGGTTTCACACAACACGGCATTTTCTAGGCACCTATCTATCGTGTTATAGGTGGGTTACCTATATCTGAAATAAACTTTTTGAGCTAGAAAATCCTGGAAAGGAGAAACTGTATAAGGCTCAAATTCGTCCTGTCTCGAATATGGCTGTCATCTGTGGAGGGGTGCCTCCAAGCATTCTCTTGCTACTTCTTCTTCGAGTGCCATACCGGCACGGGTGTCGGCGCCTCTCCACATATACTTGTGCTGAGTGTGTTTTTAGTTGTTTTTACACAGATATACGGGACCTACTTTTTAACGCCGGTTCCGAACGGCTAATTTGGAGAGGTGACTAGGAAATTATACTCTTGGTAGGTTGCCATTACTTTCCAAGAGGAGGCGACTGCAAATATCTATCTGCCGAGACTCGGTCTCGAACCAGCGCTCTCCGAGTCAGCGACCCGACACTCTAACCACTGACCCACAGTCACCTCTCACTTGCTACACTGGATGCGATTCAGAAGCGAGCAATTAAACTAATAGGAGACCCGGCTCTAACCAACTCACTCGACTCCCTGGCTCACCGAAGAACCGTTTCTGCCCTTTCCCTGTACTACAGATACTATCATGGTGTCTGTTCAGTCGAGCTGAAATCAATTGTACCCTCTAAATCCCTCACACGCGGTTTTCGAACGCTCAGCACCCTTTCGCTGTCAAATTGGATAAAAATCGAACAAGCGCTTTCGCCAACTCTTTTATCCCTATGACCTCCAGAGACTGGAACTCGCTCCCTGCCACCATCTTTCCCGTGACTTATAACCTTCAGCTGTTTAAGACCCGTATCCACAGATACCTTCGACCCCTGCCCAGCCCATAAAATTCCCTCTTCTTCTTCTTTTCACGATGGAGGGGCCAACCCAGGCCTTTAGGGGATACACCTTTTTGGTGTAACTCCTTCTCTCATCATTTTCATTAAAAAAATGAATTATTACAAAATTGCATAAGGGGTTCATTGGAAGAAAAAGTTTGAGAACCTCTGCTCTAATCAGTATAAGTAGGTCAAAATTCGATTCCGAGATTCTTCCAAGGCAGATAAATAAGTCTAATAAAAGTTGAATAAAAGCATGTAATAAAATAAATACTAAGTCCAAACTTTGGTCGATCAAGTTATCGTTCATGACAGGGGTCATTACGTCATAAGACCTGACTAACCGTACAATTATTAATCTGCAAAAATCCATCTCGAATCGCCTTTTTTTTGTCATATGAAAAGTTTTCTAATCTGCCAAATTGTTTTTCTAGCAAGCGAGGTTGGCAAATCTCTCATTCATCTTTCCGAAAGAAAAGCATCCATTCTCTCGCCACCACCAAACTTCATTCTTTCTTCATAATGCTCACTCGAACTCAAATCCATCATCGCAACACCATCATTCAAGATAAACGACAGATAGCAAACTCGTTGACAACATTTCATGGTTTCTTTTATTTATCTACATTATGATACAATATTTTCAGCAATTTCGAATTGGATTGGATTTTTATTAGATATCCGAAAATAACTTGATGATCGATTGATTGCTTGGAAATATTTTATCTAAATTATATCCAATAAAAAATTTCTGAAAGAAATACATTTTTTTTCTTCGTTTAAAAATTTAGAGCAAGTGAGAGTGACGATAATTTACATGAGAGTTAATATTTATTCAGAAAATATGTCAAAGGGTAGAACTTTAAATAAATATTAAAATAATAATAATTTTGTGTTATTATCGTCCATTCTAAAAAATAATACGGTTGGTTCTTGAAAATTTGGACTTTGAACTAATTGGATTTTAAGTTTTTAAAAGTTGTAACGTTTTGTCCTTTATTTTTCGACTTCTTCAGGCAATTTTTAAGGTTATCGCCTCGTAAGCAATATGTAGTTCGAATGATACAATAAAAGAGTGTGTCTTCTGCTGGAATTATAAATTAATAAATAAAATAAATTAAATATTTATAATTCCAGCAAAAGACACACTCTTTTATTACATATTTTAAAATAAATTAAATATTTATAATTCCAGCAGAAGACACACTCTTTTATTGTTTTTTAAAAATTCTGCTACTCTCGGCAAAAAGAAACTTTCAATTTAATATGTAGTTAATTAGACCATGAATGAACTACAAATTGCTTACAAGGGGTTAACCTTAAAAATTGCCTGAAGAAGTCGAAAAATAAACAATGAAAAGTTGCAAATTTTAAAAACTTAACATCCAATTATTTCAAAGTTCAAGTTTCCAAGAACCAACTATGTATTAATAATAATTAAGAATATTTTTTTTGCAGAGAGTAGCTGATTAGTCTGTATGTCTGCTTGTCTCTTATTCAGAGCAATCAATCTCGAATACTAAAGAAAATTCAAAAATAAGTATTTAATTTTCCCGAAATGAAAGTCAACAAAACAGAAGGATTTTGATATTTTCAACTATTTTGTAAGAAATAATAATTTTTTCATGAAAAAAATCATTGGGATTGTCCTCTGCTTGATGCAAATAAATACATATAGATTTATAATATATTATAACAAATATAAATATGTATAATATTATAGGAAATGATTAAGATGAGGGATGATTTTTATTATGTTTGACTCGAAGGGTTAGTTGGAAGGATATGAGCCGGGCTTGGATGGGAGATAATCTTCAAAGATTATAATCTCTCTTAAAGCCAGAAAAATGCTATTTTAAATAAGAAATTGCACTAGGCAGTTGAAACATGCTTTTCATAAAATAATGGCACAAGGTCCGCATTTATTGCTTCTTCGTTACAGAACGTGTATACAAATTACTTCTTAGACACAAGTCGTCTCTATCAAATCGTTCCACGGTGATCAGTCACCCCGGAGAGCTGCCTCAATCAATGAGTTTCAACAGGTGACAACTCACACATGACAACTGACAGACAACAACTGAATTCGCTTCGAGGAGCTGGCTGCTTTTATAACCCTGGCTCTAATTAGCAATTAAGATGATTGGTTAATCATTCCCGCCTTTTAGGTGACGTATGCATAATTTTTCCCGCGCTTGATTATTTATAAAAGGGGCGTGTCCTTACTCTTCACCTGTCATTTTATCAAAGGATTCTGACCCGTAAAGAGCAAGCAAACGTCTTTCTCAAGGCGAAAACAAATCTTTATTTTCAAAAGCATTTTACATTGAAAGAGCGGAGAATAAAATCCCACAATATATTGTATATGTTTATTAGAGTGACAAAAAAAATCAGTCTTTTTTAACTCATACCCTCTTTGTTTGATTTCAAAACAATTGTAAATGAAATTTTGTGTACGCTTGACCACGGCAACCTGTTCCGACTTACAGCGAAACATGTCAGTACTTGCAGACTAAGACGAACGTGAGCTGACGTATCGATATACTTGTAATCGCTTGCTATTTTGTTAGTAAACGCATTGTTTTCAATTAGTCAACATGTCGGTGGAATTGCGCAGTTCTAAAAAGAGTATATTTTTATTAAGGGACGTGAAACATCAAATAAAGGGTTCAAAACTTCCCTGTAATGACCAAGTTCTATCAGAAAAAATAGGGGTATGCCTATCTGGTTTCCCGAAAAACCCCTCCTTTATATCTTAGGACCCTAGTACCTATAGGTATATATTCGTATTTAATTTATTTGTTAGAAATTATATTTTCAAAGGTTTGACATTCATCATTAGTCTTTTTGTTAGAAATACCAACCAAAACAGTCTGTGAAATCTACTGTGGAGCCAAGTTATATTCTCCATGAATAATTAAGTTGAGAAAATAGTACTTTCAATTAAATTGCATTCTTTCCATTTTGAATGACAATCTAAATTTATGGATTCTAAATTTTTAATTTAGATTATTTTCTTGAAACTTGGCTGTTCATGAATTTAGTTCATTAACCCTTAGGACCGGTTGTGTCGCAAAGTAAATGCTTTTTACCACTAACACAGGGTAGATGGTAAATGAAGGGATGGCCAATCAGTGCCTGGCATCTGATTGGCCATCCCAACCCCTCCATTTACCATCTACCCTGTGTTAGTGGTAAAAAGCATTTACTTTGCGACATACAACTGGCCCTTACAGTATTATAATTCGTAACTGCCAAGTTTCATGACAATAATCTAAATTAAAAAATGTAGAATCCATAAATTTAGATTGTTATTCAAAATAGAAAGAATGCAATCTAATTGAAAGTACTATTTTCTCAACTTAATTATTCTTGGCGAATATAACTTGACTGCACAGTAGATTTCACTACTTTTGGCCTGTTTTTTCATAGAATGTTTTGGTTGGGATTTCTCTTCTTTTTGTAAGCTACGGGAAAAGAGCTATGTAAAATTTAAGATAAGTTTGGTCTAGAATTTTCATTTATGACCCTCCCCCCATTTTGAAGGGGTTGAAAGATAGAAAGTTTGGATTTTTGAAATTTTTCCTTTGTTTGTGTCCCAAACTGTACTAGTAGGAGAAATTTCATGATACTAGAATGATTGGAAGTACCCTATGTTATGTTGGTACACATGTGTTAGTCATATGTTGGTATTATCAGCCCATTTGGATTAGTAGTTTGTTGTTGACAACTGAAAAGGTTAGTCAGGTTTTGATGTCCTGTCAGTCAGTGAGTGAGGGAGTGCCAAAATTAGCAATTTTCTCAGGTCGATATCTCATAATCCATTTAAGCTATACTATTGAAATTTGGTACTCTCCTTAAGATGGATTACATAATTACATGTGTGTAATTTCAGTTCTGTATCTCAAATGGGTTCAGAGCTGGAGGGGGGTCGAAATTGGCTCGAAATAGTTCGTGTATCTAAATAGCGTTCAGCGTGTATGGCCAAGCTGTGCGCTTTGATTTTGTCTCTTATTTCTTATGTATTCAAATGAATATAGATAAATTCAATTTGTTGTAAAAATCAAACGATTTTAGGCAGAGAACAACCTCATTGATTTCCCACTCGAACGTGCAAGGTCTTTTTGGTTCAAATTTGAGAAGCGGAGAACCAAAACGTTGCTTTAGAAATCAAATATTTTTGTCAACTCTTTTTTTTTGGCTTTTCGGCCTTTCTAGTCATAAGCCAATTTACGATACTAATTATTTTTTTTTAATTTTTCTCTACTCCCGGGGTCAGGTTTTAGCCGGATGCCTCGAGTCGGATTCGAACCCGGGTCCACTTGGTTAGCTGGCTGACATACTAACCCCTAGCCTACCCGATCCCCTTTGTCAACTCTTATTTTACTAAAATAATATATTTGAACATTTTTGAGGTTAATAAAAAGTTTCTATCAGGAAATGTCATTTGTTTTTCTGATTGATTGACAAATATCTCTGTCACTTGTTGAAAATAAACACATCAATTGGAAACAAATAGACTTGATTAGGAAAGAGTTTGGCCCTTTGACCCGCCCAGTTCTCTTTTTTGATTTATGTGTATATATAATCTTGGCTTTCAATTATCAGAACTGTTTTGTTTTTCTTTTTACAAAAATCGTCAAACGAAAACAAAATAACACAACAAACCAATTTCATCTATTTTTCCCAATACATATTATTTGAAAAGATACATAATTTTTTTTTTATGGCTTTTCGACCCTTCCAGCCATCAGCCAATTTACGATACTGATATTAAATTAAGACTTCTATGCAGGGATCAGATTTTTAGCTGGTTGCCTAAGGTCGGATTCGAGCCCAGGTTCACTTGATTAGCAGGCTGGTAAGCTAACCCCTCGGCTAACCCGACCCCCAAGATATATTGAAATCAAATAGATTTTTCTATTAATTAAAGGATCTTTCATTTTCGTCATTCGTTCCTGTAAACATTGAAACTCAATGGAACACATAACAGCAAAAAATCTTAGAGCTGTAAAACTAAAATTAATAGTTTGTTTACCAAGAAAAAGAATTAATTATTTTTCTCCACGTTCCCTTTATGGACTTAACCTTATTGGTTTCTTAGTGACTCATATTTATTTTATTTAATTACTAGTTGACGACCGGGCCTTTGGCCTATGTGCCAATCTTGGCCAAAGATTCAAGCGGTACTACTGCCATCTATATGTAACTAAGTCAAGTTTCTGATTCTCCGGTTTGACCTACCGACCTACCTATCTACCAAACACTTTATTTTATTAATATAGATAGATTTTCTAATTTGGCTCATGTAATACATAATTATAATACTTGATTTATAATATAATATACAGGGTGGGGCATAAAGATCTACCACATTTTGAAGAGGTATAAAAAATGAACAAATTTAACCAGAAAAATAAATTAAAAGAACATAATTTTTTTTTAATGTTTTTTAAACATTATATCAGACAAAAAAGGGGGGAAGGGGGTCAAAAATGAAAATTCGAGCCCTTTCGACCAAACTCAACCAAATTTTGTATACATATTCTGTGGACTCCCGAAGAAGGCTAGAAATGCAAAAACTAACCACAAAAAATGGAGGGGGGGGTCAAAAATGAAAATTCTAGCTCTTTCGACCAAACTCAACCAAGTTTTGTATACATATTCTGTGGACACTCAGAAGGCTAGAAATTCAAAAATTAACCACCCAAAATAGGGGGAGGGTCAAAAATAAAATTATTTCGATCAAATCAACCAAATTTTGTATACATAGTTTGGTCGAAAGGGCTAGAATTTTCATTTTTAACCCTCCCTTCAATTTGAGTAGTTAGTTTTTGTATTTCTAGCCTTCTGGGGGTCCACAGAATATGTATAGAAAAATTTGGTTGAGAGAGCTAGAATTTTCATTTTTGACCACCCCCCCTTTTTTTGTCTGATATAATGTTTAAAGCACATTTAAAAAAATGTATTTTATGTTCTTTTCAAAAATATATTCAGTTTTTTTCTAGTTGAATTTTTTCATTTTTTATACCTCTTCAAAATGTGGGAGATCTTTTTGCCCCACCCTGTATAATATACATATTTAGGTACTTTTTTATATATATAATAAAATACAATATATTTATTTCAATAAAATTTTGTCTAAAGATGGAACAAGACCACCCCTAAGAGAGTTGGCCTCTCCCAAGTAAAGTTGAACTACTTGAAACCATCAATTATTGACATGTAGCCCTGCAATACTCCAATAAGCTAGTATAACGATGAAATGTTGTATAGCAACATCCAGGAGGCGAATCATGAGCTGTGGCCCTCATTATATAGTCAATCCTAGGGTAAAACCGCAGGCAGAAACCGTAATGCTCCCTTGTTGTATTGCGAGAACTTCATTAATATTTGGTGAAGAAAAAAATACAAAGTTTTAATCTTTGATGTTTTCCCATAGATCTTAGGGCAACATCCAATTCTGGTGAATTTTTTTTTATATCGTGAACTTTAAGTGTATCTTAAACGCCTAGACAGACAAAAAAGAACATTAACCAAGTTAACTATAAAAACTCGTATAATATGAGAGAGATGCGAATCAACGACCTTTGTCTTCCAAAGGGAGCGAGACGGCTTTTTTTTCTTTTCCTACGAAAATCGATAGATGAACCAATTTTAAAGTGGATAAGATACTCTAAGTTTGTTACTAGCAAGCGAGCGTTTAATTAAAAATGTGAATTATATGAATATTCTTCTCTTTAAATCTTATACTATTAAGTGTGCAATTCTTGTAAATATCTAAAGAATCGTTATTAGTAATGATGCTGTTAAAGCTTTTAATTTTGTGATAAATTTGATTAAAATTTGAATTTTTAGTGAAATCACACATAATTAATTAGTACCTGGAGGCACCGAGCGATGCTTCTTCCTTCAGTTAAAACCTTTATTTTAATAATATTTTTAATTTAAAATTCTGATAAAAAGGTCGATTTTTATTTGAGAGCCGTTTTCAAATTAAAAAAAATACAAATATATATATAGTATTCGCCCACTGTACCCCCACCCCGCTTGACCCCACCCCCGAAACCTCGCCCTACCCCCGGATCCCCCACCACTGCACCTCACCTCCTGCACCTGTTTTGATTCAACCATATGATTCATTTTTATTCATCCAATTGTTAATAAATAAAACCTATCAAAATGTGTTGTTTTTTCAGAAAATTGAGACCTGCTTATGCGAAATATATTTTTAAATAAATTCTTGATTATTTTTTATTCTATTAAATAAATAAAGTTCTTTATAAAAACAATTATAAAACGTTTATTAATATTTCTAACGTTTAGGTTGAACAAAATATGTTAAAATCCACAATCACAATACTTCTTCAAGGCCTTTTAGAACAATGAATTAAGGCAACCCATTGTCTGCCTGGGTACAAAAGGAAAAGGGAAACCTTTTTTAAAACTCTAAGAATGGGCTTTGTCTACCTGAGAATAATTAATTTGATTACGAAAAAACCCATCAAAAACAATTTTGTCAAAGATGAGACCGTGACAGATCGAATTGTCACCCCGAAAACCCCCTAACCCGTGAATTTAATCAAAATCGGTAGAGTCGTTTTTAAAATAGAACCAAGATACAAATATATAAACAAATACTATATATATATACAAATAAATATACAATTTTTGCTCGTTTAATAAGAGTAGATAGGTGTTAAATAAAGGGCTTATTTTTCAGCAATTTTTTAATTTATCCAAATATTACCTGTTAAAAGCCGACGGTTTTTCATAAATTTCAACCCTTCATTTCGGACCCCGAAAAAGGGAAAGTTTTGGTTTTTTAATTTTCTCATTCTTTACCACTATACTAAATTTCAGCATTCTAGCTTGATTTTATTTCTACTATATGTTAATTAAGCCTATAATAAATTCCCCTCCTTCATTTTAGGTTCTGAAAAAGGAAAAGTTTCATTTTTTCGATTTTTTTCATTAATTGTATCCCCAACTCTACCAGTATGCCAAATTTCAGCATTCTAGGTTCAGCGAAAGTACTCTAGCTTTTTGATATGTGAATGAGTCAGTGTTAAAAATGGCACTTTTCAGACCTTAATAATTCAATAACTATAATAGGTTTATTCATGAAATTTGGGATTCTAAGTGTTCCAGTGGGCCTTATTAAGCTCATAGTTGTTTTATTGCATTATTTATTCGTGTTCAATAAATAATTATAATTAATTATCTTAATTCACTGTGGTGCTGAGGATTTTTATATATTTTTTAAAAAAAAGGCTTATTTTTTCAGTTTTTTTATTTTAAATAGTGGTTTTTTAATTTATCCAAATATTTATCTAATTTTTACATTATACCTTCTTCAGTGGACCTTTTTGAGCAAATACAATAATAGAATGTTAGTTATAGTTAGACATTAAATTAATTTAAAGAAATTTTTAAATATATTATATGTTGTGATGTTATATCATATTATATTACCTCACCCAAAAAATCACCGTATTTTCTCAGTCTTCAAAATTTCGAATACATGGGCACAGAGACATTTCATTTCGTCATTTTTTTTTTTTTAATTTTATAAATTGACCTCCTTTGATTTAAAAATAAAATTTAATTTTAAAGATAATTTTTCCTTTGTTCCATCAGTCTGCTAATTAACTTGTCTGTTAAAGAATCAAAAAGAAATTAAAAATTGTTATTGGTAGAGTTTTTTGAGGGCAGAATTAAAAAAAAATGACGAAATGAAATGTCTCTCCGGCCTTGTGTTCGAAATTTTGAAGACTGAGCAAATACGGTGATTTTTTGGGTGAGTTAATATATAAAAAAACATATAATATAAAAGCTCCGAGAGCTTGGATGGAAGGTTATATCGCACCCACCGTATAGCCCAGACCTGACACCAAGCGATAATCACATTTTCAAGCAGTTGAAAAATTTTCTTGATGGTACAAAACTGGTATGAGCATTGAGCACCCACTCCGATTTCCGAGTTCAATTAACCTAAAATCGGAGAGGATTCTCATACTTGAGAATTATCGAAATGTCGTAGGTAGTTTTATTTGTTCGTATTCAATAAATAATTATAATTATATATCTGTGATTTCACTAAAAATTTTAATTTTAATATAAAGAATCGGTTTCTTGAAAACATCTCTAAAAATTTCGATAAAAATCACCGATAGGGTTTTTTGGGTCGACTAATCGATCTGTCAGGGTTTCCCTCATCTTTGGATAAATTTATGGTTATTGGATAGGTTTTTTCTTAACTAACTAAAGTAATTATTCACGTGTGAGTATGTTAATAAAAATGTATAATTAAAATTTTTTAAATTTCCTTTTTTAATTAATTTTGTTTTTAATTTTAAAACCCATATCACAAATATTATTATGTAATTAAATTAGGCAATTTAATTAAATAAAGCATTGGGACGAAATTGACGAAAAATTGAATTGGAATAATTATCGGAAAAAGAGGTTTTTTTATTTAATTAGTTTTTCCTCTTATTAAAAACAAGGACTAAAAAGATGATCAAGGACAGTCGATGGTGGAGAAGTAATCTCCGGAGTCGAAGCTCAAATACAATGTATACATTAATTCATGTAAAATAATTGGTTTAATTAAATAAAAACCAATCGGTTCAAACAAAAGACCCAAACTAGTCTAAACCCCCTGATACTGGAACTCTACAGGACCTAACGCTCATCTTTCATCATAGCATCATAATTTTTCTCTGATTCTTTTCTTTCTTTTATAAATAACGGCAAAGAGGTTTTTTTATTTCGTCAATTTTTCCTCTTTTTACAAACACGGACTAAAAACATTATCGCAAGCCCGAGAAGTTCAAGAACATTCGATGGTGGGGAAGTAATATCCAAAGTCGAAGCTCAAATAAAATGTATACGTTAATCCATGTAAAATAATTGGTTCAATAAATTTATCATTATTATTATTATTTAATTAAATAAAGGTATTCACTTTTGAAACAGAGTGGTAGAACTCAAGGCTAAATTCAAGTAAAGGAAGCCCAAAAATAATGAAAACCACAAATTCCGTATAAAAGTATTTATTAGAACGCCATTTCTATCTTCTTAAAAAACTCGACGTCCCTCCTTCAGGGTTTAAAACACCGTTGACGAAATAACCTCCATGTATATTAATATTATTTTTAATTACAATTAATTTCAAAACTTTTTGCACATAGATGCCTTGATTTCATGGTCGGACTGGGTCAATACGTAAATAAATAAAGTTGATACAATTTTGATGGCTGTATATGTATATAATAAAGTAATGGAGAGGGATTCAGCCAATGGATAGCCTCTGCTGAATAAAAACTCCCAATTATGGAAAACGTTTCGGCTTTAATTAATGATGATGGCATTATTTAATTAAAGCCGAAACGTTTTCCATAATTGGGAGTTTTTATTCAGCAGAAGCTACCCATTGGCTGAATCCCTCTCCATTACTTTATTATGTAAATAAATAAATTTTATTTAATTCTAGCTGCAAAAACATGAATTTAAAATTAAAAATAATAATAATATATCACATTTAACTAAAGCAAAAAATTATCGATGACGCTCGGTCCACCGGATACTATTATATAATATTACATATACCTAATTTTTTTTTTGATTGGATTTCCATTTCAGTTATAAATTCAATCACAAATATTGTAAATTCAAATGAGCTTTGATCGGATTTCGAGTGGATTTCTGACTAATGGAAAAATGAAATAAGATATTTCCGATTCCAATTTTGAATCATGTAGTTAAGCTTTATACTGCACCACCTTGATTGAATCATCATTTACAAATTTTCCCCCTAAGAATAACTAAAAGAGTAGGCATGGAGGAAATTCGCATTTTTGTTCTTATTTGTGCCAAGTAATTTATTAAAACTTTTTAATATAAATAACATTAAACACACTGTTAAATTTTTATATTTGTTTAAGCATTTTCTTTTAGAGATGGACTGATAAAGTCATTGGAGAATTGATGGAAAGGTAGCCCAAGGATTATAAAAAATAAAATTCCAAATATAATTTGTAAATTTCAAGCTTGCTCTTTATTTAGCTTACGTCGAGGGGTGAATCGCGACCTAATATGCTGTACACCTACTTCCACTTGTACTTCCAAATATTTCCAAGTACTTCCAAATATTTCCAAGTACTTTCAAATATTTCCAAGTACTTCCAAATATTTCCAAGTAATTCCAAATATTTCCAAGTACTTCCAAATATTTCCAAGTAATTCCAAATATTTCAAGTACTTCCAAATATTTCCAAATACTTTCAAATATTTCCAAGCACTTCCAAATATTTCCAAGTACTTTAAAATATTCCCAAGTACTACCAAATATTTCCAAGTACTACCAAATATTTCCAAGTACTTCCAAATATTTCCAAGTACTTTCAAAGAGGTGTATACCTACTTCCAATCGCGCATCACCCTTCGGCTTACGTGATACATTGCTATGACAGTCGGGCATTGTGTCCACGCTAATAATTTTTTATTAATAACAGGAATAGTAGGGAATTGGATAAAATTAAAAACACAGAGTTTTTATTAAATGGGCCAGACTTTTCGTCAATTTATCTTGGCTTCCTAGTGGTCTATTTTATCACTCTTTGTCAAAAAACAATTTCACTAGAAGACAAACAGTGAAATTGTTTTTGACAAAGAGTGATAAAGTGGGCCACTGAGGATGTCAAAATAAATTGACGAAACTTCTGGTCCATTTAATAAAACTTTGTTTTTAATTATATTCAATTCCCTACTATTACTGTTACTAATTTACTATGGATACGAATGATGCAACGTTCTATTTTATGTTTCAATGAAAGCCTAAAAATATACCAGTCAATAAATATTTGTATTTTATTAATGACAAACCGATTAGATTTTGAACTTATTAGCCTCAGAGTTCTGATATAAAACTGGATAAAAGCAGAAATCCCAACTTAAGACCACATGGCAGAAGCGAAAAAAATATTATATAGCTTCAAATATTTGATATTTTTCAAAAAGCCCCTTAAAGATAGTCAACCAAACATACGCTTATACTGCGTCATTTACATAGCACCCATTTTTTTTTTAAGAATTCCGTTTGTGCTTAGCAGGTCAGTAAATATTCTGCTTGTGTAAAAAATACTCAAAACATATTTATATAAATCGTCATCAGTTCAAATCATATTCTAAAATCAATGACAAGTGTTTATAAATAATTTATTTTTTGAAATTTATTGAAATATGCATGTTAATAAATTAAGAATGAGTTGTACTATATGCAGTGGCAAATTCCAAATCTTGAACGAAATTTACTACTGAACAGGGGCGGACCGTGAATTTGTGGGGCCCTGAGCTAATAATACTTGGGGGCCTACCTAATTAATCAAACTAATTGCCATTTTCTCAAAAAGTTGTTTTCTATAATGATGTGTACAGTTTAGGAAAAAAAATTAGGACAATAAAATATTTTATTTATTTATAATAATATGACTTAGATACACAAACATTTCTTCAAAGAGGATGCCCTCGGCTTTCAAAGTCTAAAATTGACCAAATTATAGCGAAATCAGCTCGTATTTTTTGATCAAATGATGGCTGTTAGGTTAATTAAAGAAGTTCTGAAATATACATCTCTACTGAAAAGAAATTATCTTCAATGGGGACCCGGGGTTTTTTTATATCCACGGGGCCCTGGGCTGCAGCCCCAAAAGCCCATATATACTGTGGTGCATTAAAATCGAGCCACCAATAAAAATTTTATTAAATATTAAATTATTTATAAAATGTTTAAAAATAACCACATAATTTGTTCTATTAACTCATAAACTAACATATTCAATAAATATTATTAATAATTTTTTAATTTTATAAAAAAAAATAAGTAAAATTAAATTAATAGATACAATTACTTTCTCAAAATCACTTTTACATTTAAATAAAGTTATAATAAAAAAATCAAATTCCATTTGCAATATAAATAAAATGAATCGTTTTGAATTAAGCATTATTGATAGAAAGATTCAGTCAAAATAAATAAATAAATAAAAACTATTTAATAAAATTTTTATTGGTGTGGCTCGATTTTTTTGCACCGCAGTGTAGATCCGCCCTTGCTACTGAAGATGGTCTACCACAGGGATGTTTAGTAAATCTATCAAATAAATAATAGTAATTGACTAAAATTACTCTATTTATTTATTTTATGTGAATAAATAAACTCCTTAATTTATAAAATTAAAAAAATGTAAATATTTGTCTCCAAGTTTTACCTCCCAAACCTTAAAATTTTTGACTCCGGACGCCCCTGTCTACACCCCTAAGCATGCTCTCTCATTTTCAAATCTTTAAATTTTACAATCAAGTATGTATTAACATTAGGCTTCATTTATAGACCAAGTTTGAGTTTTCAAGTACATACAAGAAAAAAAACATGAAAAGTAGCTCTAACTAAGAGCGCTCTCCTTCTTGTTTCATTTATTGATTTGTTCTTTAAGCAATATTTTTTCTTTTCTTTTTTCTAGAAAGAATGCAAACCGTGTTTTCCTCTGAAGGCTCAACAAGTGCGTTGTCTATGTGTTTCAGCCCGGGGGGCGGCGGCGGCGGGCGCTCGGCCTCCGCCGGCCCCACCATTCGGCACGCAGCGAGCGCCCTGTGGCCGGTGCCCGCAGGGCGGCAAAGCCGATCGGCGGGCGCCAAGGGTTCCCTGGTGCGCCACGGATCCCTCTCGCGCCTTGGGGTCATGCTTAACACAGCCGTCCAGGGAAAACGAGCCAAGGAAGGTAAAAAGTCAACAAAACTAATCAACCCTTATTTTAGTCTGTACTAAATGTTATCTGTACGTTAAAATATCAAATTTTCCAATATTATTACATAAAACTGTGCTTATTAAACTTTTTGAAATCACCGCCCTATTGGAACCCAAGTCAATATCTCACGGCCCCCCTATTTTATTTTTTCATATTGGTTAAAAACTTTTTATAATTTTCAATTTCGTATATGCATACACTTACTAGTCAATGCATGTATTTACTAAGGTTAACAGTGAAAGTAAACAGTAAAAGCGTGAAAATCACGGTTATTATGTTTTGTTTAATGAGTGTACGCTTTAAAAATAATTAACGTATGAAATCAATAGTCGATGTTATAAGTAGTTGCAAATATATTATCATTTCAATACAAAATCAAAATTTTATAATTATAATTCAAGTATCTAAACTTATTTAACAATAATAATTTATTTGTTACATTTGCGACTCTTCGCAGCCTCCCTGGGGATAATCCATGGCCACCTAGGGGACCGCGGCCCCATTACTTTAAAGAGCATTGACCTAAAATACTCAAAAATTATAAATTTAAGATTATTGGTCATGCTTACCTATTTCTCTGCTAGATGGAGCGCACAAAATTTACTTTTGGCGCATTTTTTGAAGTTATATCGTTTCCCTTGTCCCCACTCACACATTTTAGGTAGTTCATTTTGTACCAATAGTTTCCGCAGGTCATAGACAGTAACTGTAACAAATTGCATATTAGATCGATCAAAGGACCTAGGAAACTCCTCATAAACTTCTTCTTTTATATATAGATATAGATATTATACAGGGGTGCCCCCCCCCCCATTATATTAACTTCTAAAGATTTAGAAGAGCTTTTTATTGAAGTTATAAGACTTGACCGTTTTATTTTTAGCACACAATGCTAAAATGCACCAATTTTCACCCCCTCCCCCCAGAAATTTCAATGACCCACTCTGAGTCTTAAGCCACCCCCTCCCCCCATGTGGGCACCCCGGTATTATAAATTCATTATAGAGAATTTGTCAAGAAAATCAAAATTTCTTAAAAAACTACTAAGTCAAGAATTGAAGGAACGAAATATGATTAAGGAGATCCTTTATAAATTTTCTTCAAAAAATTATTCCTTACATAAGGAATGAATGTGTATGAAAATCTTCAAAATCAAGACTTTTTTATAATATATAATGATATTTTCTTTCAGAAAAACTAGAATTTTTTTTTGGTTTATAGAAATTATCTTGATGTTCGATATGTGCCAAAAAATTACTGCATTGTAAAAATTCAATATCTAACAACCAGACTTTAAAAAAATTATAAATAAAAAAAAAATAAAGAATTAAGAACTATACAAAATTAAAAATCATAAACATAGAACGTTATTGATTCAGAAAGGGTATTATACCTGTATAATACTATAATTTTAAAAATTATTTTTAATGACATTTCGTCTGAATTAATTAGATATCAACTTTTATCAATTTTTTAGAACCAAAATTAAACCCTATCAAGTAAACTACTATAAATGTAGATTAGGATGCTCCTTATTTTGGATATTTTCCAATATTTACGATGACAGGGACTCATATGGTTCTAAATAAATAAATAAAAATATCCCACAAGTTTCAAGTCTCTATCTTAATTTTAACCTAGTGCTATACAGCGATTAAATTTCCCATCTAAATAACATGCGGTTTTTGGCATTGAACGATCAATTTTTTATTCCGGCCAAAGTAATTGTTCAAAAAATTTGAAACACTAGAATTTATCCTTATAATAGTAGCTATCACTTTGAATTTTTAAAGATTTTTCGCTATTATAAATTTGGCGTCTGTAACTTAATAATACTAAGATATAGCAGTATATTATCTAGATGTAACTCCAAAATTATAATAGATTAAAATCTGTAATAATTCCAATGTATAGCTAGTATTATAAGAATAAAGTCTACAAAATTTCAAATTTTTTGAACCATTACTTTGGCCGGAATAAGAAATTTATCGTTCAATGCCAAAAGCCGCATATTATTTAGATAGGAAATTTGCATCACTATGCGGTACAGGTTCAAATTTAGATAGAGACTTGAAACTTGGGGGATATTTTTATTTATTTATTTAGAACCATTTGAGCCCCTGTTCGCGTAAATATTCGAAAATATCCAAAGTGAAGAGCACCCTGATGTAGATCAGTATTTGTCTAATTCTTTTAATTCTTGTACATAATATATCACATTTCAAATCAAACTAGACCTTTTTTTATTAATACTCATTAATACCATTCAACAGTATTTTCCAAAACGTTATATTATTCACATCACTCAATTTATTTTTTAATATTGATTGTATATTTTTTCGAAGCTATTTAAATGTTCATTTGAATGAGATTTAATAAATCTCCACTGCATCGTTGATTATAGTCATTATGAAATAATTCTATACGATTGGTTCGCATGAATAGATATGAATGCATTATCTCTGGGACCCTCGGAGGACTTAAGGACTCCAGCCGCTCATCAAAAACTAATTAATCAAACAAATGGATATTCATGCCATTCCATTAATCAATCATTATTATTTCATAATAAAACAAATAATAACACAACAGATGATAGCCAGAACAAATTCAATTAAAAGAAAAATGTTAACAAATGTTTGAATTGTCCAAGTATATCAATCCAAACTTAGTTCTAGTTCAACATACATCGCATCGCTCGGTGCTCCAGGCACTTATTATCTATAAATAAATAAATAAATTTTGTTAAGGGAGAATGGTGTGGGTTCTTGGTGAAACATTTTAAATAAAGTAAAGAAAATTTTGAAAAATTTAAGAAACTTTTTAAATTTTAAAATATAAAATACTAGAAGAGAAAGAATTTAATCATTAAGACAAATTCTAAGATTTTAGTAGAAATATTATTAAATTGCGATATCAGAAGGGATTCATCCCCTCAGGAGTCGAACCTGAGAACTAACATACTTTCCCTGGAGTCAGCTCACACCCTCGAGACTAGAAACCTCTCTCGGGGGTATGAGCTGACTGCAGGGAAAGTATGTTAGTTCTCAGGTTCGACTCCTGAGGGGATGAATCCCTCTGATATCGCAATTTAATAATATTTCTACTAAAATCTTAGAATTTATCCTAAAGATTAAATTCTTTAAGTATATCAATCCAAACTTAGTTCAAGTTTAACATACATAGGCTTCACTGCCTAGTGTATTTATTATAAACAATTTGCAGAGACTTCAGATCTTTTATTGAGTCTAATTCAAGATATTTTAAATGTATGAATATCAATTATTATCTCATTTTTATAAAATTAAAATCTCTTCGAATACCGATTTTATTTTTTTATTATTATTATTATCTATAAATAAATAAATAAATTTTGTTATGGGAGAATGCTGTGGGTTCTTGGTGAAACATTTTAAATTAAGTAAAGAAAATTTTGAAAAATTTAAAAAACTTTTTAAAATTTAAAAGAAGATAAAGAATTTGATCTTTAGAACACATTCTAAGATTTTAGTAGAAATATTATTAAATTGCTTTATCAGAGGGGATTCATCCCCTCAGGAGTCGAACCTGAGAACTAACATGCTTTCCGTGCAGTCAGCTCACAACCTCGAGACAAAAATCTTCTCTCGAGGGTGTGAGCTGAATGCCCGGAAAGCATGTTAGTTCTCAGGTTCGACTCCTGAGGGGATAAATCCCCTCTGATATCGCAATTTAATAATATTTCTACTAAAATCTTAGAATTTGTCCTAAAGATTAAATTCTTTCTCTTTTAAAATACATTGGTTAATCTGAGCCCCGAGCTGATTTTTTGAAAAACATTCCAACTATTTTCAAAAAAAGATGCTGAAATCTTTAGTTTTATAAAATACTAGGTAGGTTTCACAAAAAATTTTCAAAATTTTCTTTACTTTAAATAAATAAATCTTTATTCCTCGACCTGTTTATAGGCACAAGTCCTCGGTGGTTAGGTCCTCCACACATCAATACAAGCTCTAGCTGTTAATTTTGGTGGATAACTGAAATCTCTTTCACAAGAATTAACTTTATCTCAAAAATGGTTAATCTAGTTAAGGAAATTTAAAAAATCTCATAAATTTGGTTAAATTTTCTTTTTGCATCAAAATCTTCATTATTTGACGTATATTTTTCCTATTTTTATGATGAGTAGTGTTTTGAATACAATAACTATAAAAATCCTCAAAATTATCAAATATCGTACAGCATTTTAAAGATAATTAAATTTAACAAAATACACAGCATTTATTATATGAGTAAAGTGCACTAGTTTTACCAAAAATATGCAATACATATTCAGACTGAAAGCGAACATAACAAGGATATCATATTGGAACAATTTATCCCTTAATTATACACCTACTCTGAAAGGTGATAAGATTAACATTTTATTAGTACATTGTTAAGTCTAAATCGAAATCGATTAGTATCATTTAAATAATATTAATAGAATTTAGTCCACGATTCATATTCAAAAATATCTAATCTATTGATTAACACAAGCGATATATCTCAGCTATATTTAGAATATAATAATAAATTAATCAGCTTCTCCATACTCCAGACACACAAACAGACACACAGACAGAACAATCATGGTGGAAAATAAATATATATGAAATTGAAAAGATTTTATTTTGCCGAAAATACCAGAGTTGTTGAATCATAAAGAGAAACAAAGAGGTCCTCTTTGAAAAATTTTAATTTTTAATTTCCTTCATTTTTTTGACATTTTTTAGTACCCATCAAAAAACTATTCCTGGCAAATTTTGAAATTTTTTTGATCACAGGTTTAAAAGATATCGAATTTCGGTTTTCCGCTCATAACTTCTTCAAAAAATGATCCAAATTCAATTTTTTTTTTGAAATTTTTGTTTTTATAAATAATTTTTATAAAAAATACAAAAAACTTATTTAAGCTGTTTATATATGAGATTTTTGAATTTTAAAATTATAATCTTCTTTTTGAAACTGTATGTAAGTAAGTCTTTGATTTTTTTGATATTTTTTTTATTTTAAACTTTTAAGACCAGGTTTATAGTGGTCCTATGATAATTAACCATTATTAAAACCACTTTTTGTATTGAGTTCTCTGTTTTTAATTATTTTGAAGTAATTTTTACTAAAATTATTGGATAAAAAATACTTGGTAGGTTTCACATTAAGATATAAAAAATAAAACGAATCTATTTTTGGAGAACCTTTAATCTCGATATATATATTTCGGGTGACTAACCCATCTTTAAGAGCAACAGAAAGTTAGTGATGATATTTAATTTGAATTTAAAAAACAAAAAAATAAAAAATAAAATTTTTCACTATCTCATGCACATCACATTGCATTGTTTATTGCTCCCTTTATGGTACATACATAATTTTCGGCACCTTCCTAGTATAAATATCTTTTCTTTATTCCCAACTTAGTCCTCTGTTTGCTCCATCTGTACATTCGGCTCTCTCTCTTTAAGGCCATCCCATTCTCTGATAATTCTTTCATATTTACAGTAACTGTTACTTTCTGTTTCTCCTGAAGATGGGTTAGTCACCCGAAATATATATATCGAGATTAAAGGTTCTCCAAAAATAAATTCGTTTTATTTTTTATATCTTAATGTCAAACCTACCAAGTATTTTTTATCCAATAATTTAAAAAAAAAATGTTTCACCAAGTACCAACACCAAATTATTTAAAAAATAGTGATTTTTATTGTTTACAGGTGTTTAAAATAAATAATTAGTATTTTAGTTTGTTGAAAGAAATCAAAAATCAAAAATCGAAAATCGAAAAAAAATAGTAATTATCATAGGCCCACTATCAATCCGGTCTTAAAATTTGTGAAATGAATGGAAGCTTAAATTAAAAAATTATAAAAATAAAATAAAAAAGTACATACAGTTTCAAAAACAAGATTAAAATTTTCAAACTCAAAAAACGCATATAAAAACCCTTTAAATAATTTTTTTTATTTTTTAAAAAGTATGTAAAAAGACAAAAATTAAAAAATAAAAAAAATTTGGAATTTCGACCATTTTTGAAGAAATTTTGAGCAAAAAACCGAAATTTGATATCTTTTAAAACGGTGATCAAAAAAATTTCAAAATTTACCAGGAAGAGTTTTTTGATGGGTACTAAAAAATATCAAAAAAATGAAGGCAATCAAAAATTAAAATTTTTCAAACCATCCGATTTGTCGTGGAATGCCCCATAAAATACCTTGCTATATTCAATCAACTGGTGTGTTCACCACACGACTTTCACATTTTCATTTATTTGAAAACATCGCGAGACTCCTAATTTACACCCCCTTCTTTTATTTCGTTTTTTTTTTTATTTTCTTAAAAACGGCTCTAACGATTTTTTTAAATGTCAACTTCCGGTTTTCCGATTTCAACCAAAAACTTACTGTACTCCTTCTAGCCTATATCTTAAGTTTCGAATTTCGTAGCTCTGAGACTTATGGTTGCGAAACGTAAGGGGGAGTACATACAGACATACATACGTACCCACTTACCAATGGATTTTTGGCCTCTGGGGACCAAAATATCCTGTTTTATGTCCCAAATCCAGTTTCCAACTATTAAGGGCATCGATTCCTAGAAGTTAGAAAAAGAAATTAACATTTTTCATCTCTGAGATACAAGCTCTCAAAGAGTCAGGACCCAGACAGGGCATCGCAATACTTCCACATTATATTCTATGAATATAAATGTGAAAGTAAAAATTACCTATACTATAAAATGTAGTTTTTAAAAAGATCAAATGTTCTCAGAGATTCCTTTTTCAAATTTATTCTGAACTATTGAGATATAGAGTTGAAAAAAGAATCGATGCTAATAGACTCTCTAAGAGCTTTGAGTGAATTATTATAATGTGTAGACCTAGTTTGCTGGTTTATTCGACCAGGGATGAAGAATGACGCATTTGATATAGAAGCATCAATCAACAAGAGAGCTTTGAAGTGGCTAGAAGAGCATGGAACTTCAATTGGATTAAATTTGCAATTAATTAAAATTCAAATTGCAGCCCAAGTGAGGATAATCCCTCAAGTATACTCGCCACTGGCCCTTAATGTAATGCCTACCCTTACGGTTCTCTATTATTATAATGTTACCCTAGGATCCTCGCCAACATAGCTACCACATTGGAATATTAACTTGAAAATGAATCGTATTTAGAGAGAGACAATACCTCACTATTTTTAACCAACTTCAAAAAAAGGAGGAGGTTCTCTATTCGACTGATTTTTTTTTTTTTTTTTGTGCCTATGTTACCTCATAAATCCGCCAATTGTGAACCGATTTTGAAATTTTTTTTTGCATTGGGTCCAGTCAACGTTCCGATTGGTCCCATTTTTTTCGTAGGTATTAGACCTTTTTTGTTAGGTTTATTTAGGCCTAACTTCTTTGTTTATGAACCGATTTCGATGATTCTTTTTTTATTGTCAAGAGGATATCTTAGGGATGATGTCATATTAATTTGGTCAAGTTCTGATGATATGATCACTATTAATAACATCACTAAAAAGGGAAAAATAAAAATAATTTTTAAGAAAAAATAAAACCGACTTCAAAAATTAAATGCAACAAATAAAATACACTAAAAGTTATAAAATAATTATTATCTTATTTAGTTACAACTAAACGACGAAATATTAACATGAAATTACTTTTTGAAGTCGGTGCCAAACATATACCTTTTATGAATCGCACTCGACGGATCTTACTTATCTTGGAGTATGCTCGCTTTTAGGTATAGTTTGTTTGGTACCGACTTCAAAAAGTAATTTCATGTTAATATTTTGTCGTTTAGTTGTAAGTAAATAAGTTGATAATTATTTTATACCTTTTAGTGTATTTTATTTGTTGCATTTAATTTTTTGAAGTCGGTTTTATTTTTTCTTAAAAATTATTTTTATCCTAATATAAACTTTCAAATATGTATATATATATAATTTGGATTAATTTATTCTTGGTTCAATATCGACTTGTTTCGGCTATTTCTTCTAGCCTTCATCGAGATCCATAGTTGAGGTAGAGAGAGGGATACCATCCTTGTTAAGGTTTTGACCAGGTTTCCTTATCAACTTATGGCAAATGCCGGGATGGCTAATGCGCCGCTTGCTTCTGGTATCGGATTTTTTCGCGGAATTTTTAAATTTCTTTTTGTCGTTTGATGGAAATCTATGGTCATGTTATTTGTTAATCACCATACATTTCTATTTTTTTTTTGTATTTGCTTATTATTTGTTAAATTGTTGTAGTTTTTTTTTTTTGGCTTTTCGGCCATGGTAGCCATAAGTCATTTACGATACTATTTATTTTTATTTTTAAATTTGTCTCTACCTCGGGGATCAGATTTTAGCCGGATGCCTCAAGCCGGATTCGAACTCGGGTCCTCTTGGGGTTAGCTGGCTCACATGCTACCGCCTAGCCTACCCGACCCCCCCCAAATTGTTGTAGTTAATTTGTATTGATGTTTGTTATTGTATTGTAGTTAGATTGTATTGATGTTTGGAGGACCTAGCCACCGAGGACTTATTGTGCCTCTAAAAAGGTCGAGGAATAAAGATTTATTTATTTATTTATTTATAGTAAAAATAAATAAATTGGTCATTTTTATATATGATTTTTATACCTCTCGTCATTCAGATATGGCTTAATTTAAAATTATGAAAAAATTTCACGAATTCATTCAATCTCTTTTTACTAATAACTTATAAGAAAGAATTTGATATCTAAAGTATAATATTTTGGAATGATAGGTAAGGAATCCTAAATATGAAAATCCGACTCGCAATTGCCCGGCGTTTTATTATTTAATGGTAATTCGTGTCCATCAATTTTTTTTTCAATTTTAAATATGAGTTGTTAGGAACTTATAAAATATATTATTTTATTTCATTTTCATCTAATGTGCTTTCATAATAGAAACGCGAAACCTATTTGTGATAATTTTTCCTTTACACGTTCGATAGGATATCTTTTTTTCAGTAAACAGTTCCTTTCAAGGGACTATTTACACATCGATAGGGTTTCTTTTTTTCAGTAGACACATATTTCATTCAAAAAATATTCTTCTTTTTAACCGACTTCAAAAAAGGAGGAGGTTCTCTATTCGGCTGATTTTTTTTTGTGTCTATGTCACCTCATATCTCCGCCAATTGTGAACTGATTTTGATGATTTTTTTGCATTGGGTTCAGTCTAGCTTCCGATTGGTCCAGTTTTTTTTTCATTGATATTGGACCTTTTTTGATATGTTTGTTCAGGCATAACTTCTTTGTTTATGAACCGATTTTAATTTTTCTTTTTTTATTGGAAAGAGGGTATCTTAGGGGTGGTACCATATTAATTTGGTCAAGTTCTGAAGATATGATCAATGACGAAATAACGTAAATCTCCAATTCTTGTGACCAAATAATCGAAATTATAATAAATAAAATATTTTATGAAAAAAATCTTAGAACATTCATTTAAAACCCGCAAACGTTTCAAGAGAATGTCTATACTTATGAATTGAATTTTATTATCATTTTCTGATTCATTCGCCTGCTTTCTATTACGAGATACATGGTATTATATTTAGTCACTATTAATAACATCACTAAAAAGAGAAAATAAAAATAATTTTTATAAAAAAATAAAACCGACTTCAAAAAAATTAAATGCAACAAAAAAATAATAATAGCTTAAAAATCAAATAAAATACACTAAAAGGTATATAATAATTATTATCTTATTTAGTTACGACGAAATATTAACATGAAATTACTTTTTGAAGTTGGTGCCAAACATATACATTTTATGAATCGCACTCGACGGATCTTACTTAGTACGTTTGGCAGGTACCCTCGCTTATAGGTATATTTTGTTTGGCACCGACTTCAAAAAGTAATTTCATGTTAATATTTCGTCGTCTAGTTGTAACTAAATAAGATAATAATTATTTTATACCTTTTATTGTATTTTATTTGATTTTTAAGTTATTATTATTTTATTTGTTGCATTTAATTTTTTTGAAGTCGGTTTTTTTTTATTTTAGAAATGGAACAGTTTATAAGAGTAATTATTTATAGGTGTAACACCTTATATTATTTTTATTAAAAAATATTTTGGTGTGATCTATGCTCACCCCAGGGTATTTTTTTTTTATGTCAAGAAAATTATTTCTTGTCAGATGAATGTATACTTTTATTTAGTACGATTATTTAAAAAATAAATAAATAATGGAAAAATGAAAAAAGCCCAAAGATATTAAAAAATTTCTAAATAAAAGAATTTATCGAGACTTCATCTTCATACTCCTAAAAAACTGAAGTTTCAGCAAATATTTCCTCCTACTTCATGGTTTAAAAGAGTCAACAAACCCTGAAGAAAGAGGGAAGATCCTCTGAAACGTCGATTTTTTAAGAGGATGAATATGCAGTTCCAATAAAATATTTTATTCTCAATTTTATTTTTAAATTGAAATTAATTTAAAATTAATGAGATTAAGTTATTCAAGAAAAAAAGAAGGTAAAATTAATTGTATTATGATTTGTCTTCATCTCGTTATATAGAAATAAATATAATGGATAAAATTTCGTTTTACCTTTGATGACAGATTTCTTTCATCATAAAGCACTTTATTAAATTAGATTTATGATTTTTTTAATATATAAAAAATATATATACAAAGATTCTTCGAATTTCTTTTTAGCAAGATAATTTCAAGTTTATTAAAACATTAAAATTAACTAGGATAAAAAGTTTTAAACTTTATTAATTTAATATTCAATATTTCTCTCGACTCACCTCATCATTTTGCAACACGGACGCCCTTATTTGTTTCTCTTCTGAGAATTCATAGTGTATATTGTATGGAACCCCTTTTACAAAGACCATGGGCTACTTTGGAAAAAGTCAAACATATAATCCTTGTTAGCACATTTGGTCTAGAACAGTGTTCCGCAAACTTTTTGTGTTCAAGGCACACATACCAAATCAAGAAATTTTAGAGGTACACCAAAGAAAAAACCAATGTTTATTTAATATTTATTTATTATTAAATAAATTATCCCTTGCTACTCGCATAACTCTCAGCTGTATAGGGGCATTATCTTCACAAAACTTAACATTTTTCCGCGGCACACACTTGCGGAACACTGGTCTTAGAACATGTTTTCTAGACATTATATGTCTTCTAGACATCTTAAAGACATTTTAAAGACAATCAGCTGGTGTGTTCACCACGCGACTTTCACATTTTCATTTATTTGAATCGCCACACTACTAATTTATACCCCCTTCCTTTATTTCGTTTTTATTGATTTTCTCAAAAACGGCTCTAACGATTTTTTAAAAATTAGAGTATTTATCATGTGTCATGAGTTATTAGTTGTGTCAAATTTTTAATCCGATTGAAATAAAGGAAGGGGGTGTAAAGTAGGAGTGTCGTGGCGCACCAATGGATTTTTGGCCCCTGGGGACCACAATTTCCGGTTTTATTTACTAATTCCAACTATTAAGGGCATCGATTCCTTCCACCTAGAAGTTAGAAAATGAAATTTTTCATCTTTGAGATACAATCAATGAGTCAGGACCTAGACTGGGCATCGCAATACTTCCACATTATTTCTATGAATAGAAATGTGAAAGTAAAAATCTCAATAAGACATCTTCTAGAGCGAGTTTTTTTTTTTTTTTTTTTTTTTTTTTTTGGTATTTCTACAAATAGGCTGAGCTATGGCTATCTTATTTCATACCTGAATAGTGATATCCTGGAGTTAAATGAATCTAAGTTTAAAATCATTAACTTCACTAAATTAAGAAACCTGATTAGATTTCCTTATTCGGTTAATAACCATAACCTGTTGATGTTTGATACTATTTCTGATTTGGGAGTGATTATTAAGTTATTATGATCTTTTCTCCTTAAACTTATTGGGAACCTTGGTAGGGGCGTAGCTTAATTTGTTGGCCCACGGTGCCTAGTTTCAATTTAGACCACTAGATAGCGTAATTGTCCAAAATCCTGTTCGAACTGTACTTCAGAATCCCTAGTCACGGCACAAGATCCCTAGAGATTTTCAAGATTTACCATAACTCCTCTAACTTCGGCAGTTCTTTAGATAATCTACAACAGCAATTATTCAGCCGATTTGGATCTTTCATTCGCTTCCTTATTGAAGAATTTAATTTTGTTTCAAAATTAATTAAATTGGTGTCTCTTGTTGTTTTTGTTTTCCACAGGCAAAGTCTTAAAATGTAAATGTTGTGGTGATTTTTTAAATATTCTACTTTTATCCTGATTTGTTTCACTAGTCTTTTAGCCTGTATATGTGAAATCAATGTTTTAATTTTGAAAGTTGTGTTTTATATAAACAGTAACGAATCTTGAAAAATTATTACCCACGTACTTTTTCCCCCAAATTATTTTATGCTATCGAATTAGATTCTTCAGTAAGGAAGTGAATGAAAGATCCAAATCGGCTGAATGATTGCTGTTGTATCTTATCTAAAGAACTGCCGAAGTTAGAGGAGTTATGCTAAACCTTGAAAATCTTTGTTCCCTGACTAGGATTCTGAATTACAGTTTGAACAGGATTATGGACAATTTATTTTACCAGATATATGGGAAACTGAGAATTCCGATACGCTATCTAACTTTATAACTATTATAAAGATTAATCACAAATTTTAATTTCAATACCTAATCCAACCTTTATCCCACGCATAGCAGCATCTCATCTCTTTCCAGAATCTAGCTGACTTCATAAAGATATGTAGATGTGAGAAAGTACATAGCAAATTCGATATACGCACATATGTACATATTCGAATAATAATGAATGTTTATGCTTAAAGCGACAGCTCTCGAGAAGGATTTGAGAGCAGAAGCAACATATTTCTATGACAATTCACATGTATAGGTTATGAATGCATATATGTAAAGTGTGTAAAGTCAACAGCACTGGG
This sequence comes from Forficula auricularia, assembly GCA_024734495.1. Taxonomy (NCBI): domain Eukaryota; kingdom Metazoa; phylum Arthropoda; class Insecta; order Dermaptera; family Forficulidae; genus Forficula; species Forficula auricularia. The sequence goes on from JALMQS010000108.1 coordinate 3,854,672, forward strand.
GCTTAATCAAATACAGCCTGAGGGTTTCTTTTCAGCCACTCTCAAGGAAAACAAACACTAATTAGAGATGCACCATTCGGATATTCTTTTTAATAGAAAATTAAATGGCTTTTTTTAGATGATAATAATAATAGGGATATCTTTTGTTTGGAGGACAAGAATGATGGAATAACCAGCTTTTTTGTAATAGGATATCATAGAGCCGTTTTGGCCCTTTGTATTCTTTTCTACTTATCAAACGAAGTAGGAAAATATAATAATGAAGGGGAAAATATGGCGTTTTTGTTTTTTGATGAAATCGATAAAAGAATGGACAGAACTAAAGATCGATGATAAATATTCTTCTTTCTTTTTCTCAATACATTATTAACACCTGATTATACTCCTTTGGTACTAAAAGTGGTAGTTGTAGACAATGATTTTTGAAAAATCTCTACACCCATAGTATTCCCCAAAGTATCATATTACCAATGAATATCATGATGCTAATTAACGTTTATATTGATCAACCAGGATCAATAGAAATAAATATCTCGATTAATGAGAGGCGTATTTATTACATAGGATACAAGGTTAAATGTTGCTCAATCGACCTTTAGTAGAACAACGCATTTTTTTAACGATATTCGGTTTTTAGGTTTTATTCGGATTGATCTGATTTGATTTGCGATTTATTACCGGTAGATTAAAGCGTATTCCGAACCAGGCACAATTTACGTGATTTTAATGCCACGTTTGGGATTAACTTTTCTTGCGCTGAATTCAGCTATTTTACAATGGGGCGGACAACAATGAAATGAACTTAACCTGAAAATCTCTGATTAAAAATTGTGACCTGCTTAGGGCACACTACTGTTTGACGTTCCCTTACCCAAGAATTATTACATAGTAATTACTCGGAACTTCCGGAGGGGCAGGTTTCGTCTGAATGCTGGGCGAGCCTAGTATAGAATTCACTCAAAAATTTTCAAATTTTTACTTTACCATACAGGGTATGGTCAAGTATTGTAATCGTGCATGAAAAAAGTGTTTTTTTTCCTTCTAAATATCTAAAAAACGGCTGAAACTATTTTGATTAAAAAAATTGAGCTAAACCATGGCATTTTCCTCTACAAAAAATCTCTAATAAGTGAACATCGAAAAAATTATATTTTTCGAGATAATAATTGTTTTGTCAAAATGTCTGTTAGTTAGTTAGTCTGTGCGTTACCAAATTTGTGTACGAGCTAGCTCAAAAACTAGTGTGAATATCGAAACCAAATATCACACGTAGTTTTGGTCCATTGAGATTAAGAGCTGATTAGATTTTTGGTGCATATCGACCCAAAATTAAGGGGGGTCGAGGGGGGTTAAAAATTAAAAATCTAGGTCGTTTGAGCAAACTCAACCAAATTTTGTATACATAATCACTGGACCCCCAGAAGTCTAAAAATGCAAAATCTAATCGCCCAAAATGGGGGGGGGTCAAAATATAAAAATCTTGGCCATTTACCAAACTCAACCAAATTCTGTATACATAATCAGTGTGCCCCTAGGAGTTTAAAAATGCAAAAACTAACCCCCCTACCCTACATGACTATAAATAATTTTATTAAATATTAATATAAGTGAGGGGCCAGGTTGTATGGTAAAGTCAAGTGGATGGCCACATCAGAACACGTCAGCTTATTTTTATCATTATGTTGAAAATGTCCGGAACTTGGAGCACAATTATTTTCAACCAGTCTAGATTAAGATATCCACGATAACGTAAGAACGAAAAGTTACATAAAGTTCGTTCTTATGCTAAAATGTTTGCTTAGATAGATGCTGATTAGGTTTTGGACTTTTTTTTACTTCAGATTTCCCGGTAAAAAATGCAAAATTATTCAAAAATTAACAGGAGAAAAAACAACTTAGGAACAAGGCAATTAAAGGGATACTTCTTATTGCCTGATTAAACCATAACCATGAAGTGATAAAAAAAATACAAAACTTTTAAAAAACAATATTAAATATTAAAACGTTTATTAAACCAGAAGTTTCGGGAGAATTTCTCCCTTTATCACTGGAAATTTCAAAATTCAAAAAAAGAAAATAAAAGTTATTTTCGCTAATGTTTAGAAGGAAACCCTAAAAATTTAATATTTTGATATTGAGAATTGTACAAATTTTAAAAGATTTATATTTTTTTATTATCTATACAACCAATAACATTTTTTTTCTTTTCATGATGTGATATCTCAAATCTGTAACTAATGTTTCATACGAGGGGTGAACCGCGATTGGAATTAGGTGTACACCGTCTTTGGAATTTTGGTACTTTGGAATTCATTAGATAATCTATTTTCTTCTACTTGGAATTGAAAGTGGAAGTGGAAGTAGGTGTACACGATTTTAGGTGCGGTTCACCCCTCGGTTTCATATCTCTCTTTTTGAGTCATCGCGATTATTCATTTAGAAACAGATATACGAAAAGATTCCCGGGCATTTTTATGCCCTTAAGAAAAGTACATTCGTGGATTGCCCTTCCAATTCTATATACTCGCAAGTAAAAGTAAAAATACTTCTAGTTTTTTATGATTTCATATTTCATTTAAGTCATTAAGATTTGGATGTTATCGAAAGCATCTGAAATCAAGGCAAAAACTATAATAGAATAAGTGATAATAATAATAATAATTCACAAAGAGAAACAAAGAGGTTGTCCTCTGCTTGGTGCAAATAAACATACACACATATATATCGAGATGATATATCTGTATATATATATATATATATTATTTATTTGTTTGAGACTATAGTTTCAAAGACTTGGTCTTCATCATCAGTCTTTTTTAACTATAAATGTTGTTTTTCATGGAGTCAATATCCATACGATATTGACTCCATGAACAACAACATTTATAAGAATTTCGCTGGCTTGGTGTGTACTGGATATATTAATTTTTTATTGTTAAGTATAAATAAACTGAATTTGCTTCTTTCCAGTAATTTATTTTGTTTTTCAAACGGTTACTCCAAATATTTCGAGAGCGTTCTCAGCATCTCTTCCTCAGTGGAAACCACTCCCCACCAATGTGCCGACCCCATCAGTTTGTACAGAACAGTACAGTATGTGTGTGTTGTGTGATCGAGCTTTTTTCAATGTTGTGTACAAACTGGTGGGGTCGGCCCATTGGTGGGGGAGTGGTTTCCACTGAGGAAGAGATGCTGAGAACGCTCTCGAAATGTTTGGAGTGACCATTTGAAAAACAAAATACATTGCTGGAAGAAGCAAATTCAGTTTATTTATCCTTAACAATAAAAAACAACATTTATAATTAAAAAAGACGGATGATGAAGACCAGGTCTTCGAAACTATAGTCTCAAACAAATAAATAATATATATATATACATATACAGATATATCATCTCGATATATATGTGTGTATGTTTATTTGCATCAAGCAGAGGACAACCTCTTTGTTTCTCTTTGTGAATCAACAACTCTGCTACTCTCGGCAAAACAAAAACTTTTCAATTAAATACAATATAAAAAGGCATTTTTAAAATAAAATGATTTATTTTTCGATAAAATGTTAGTTTCCAAAAAATATTCTTCTTTTCAAGTTAAAGCAAAAAAAAAACATTAATAAAATAAAACTGTTATTTATTTAAATTTTATTTTTTACCTGTGCTTGAGAATTTGATTAGGCAAGTGCGTCTGATGGTTTGTAATTTGATTAGTACATTTAGCGAAGGTCAAGTGTTCGTTGTAACTGACACTATAGATTCTAGAGGCGTTAATTACTTAATAGAAGAGGCTTTTCACTCAGTGGAGTGGCATAGGAAGTGATAGTCACATTAACTATACGATGTATTATACCTATTAGTTAAGTTCATATAAGTGAAAAAATATATAGAAAATTGAAATATGAAATATGGAGGAAAAAGAGAAGAGTTTTTCCAAGATCCGGTACGCTTTCAGCAATTATTTTTCTTTTGGCAATTTTTCGACAGTGAACGATTTCAACGCTGAAACTTGGTATCAAGGTGAAGATTTTTAATATAAACTTTTTAAAAAAATTTAAGCCCATTAGCTAAAACCGAAGGGTGATTCGCGATTGGAAGTAGGTGTACACCTCTTTGGAAGTATTTTGGAAATATTTGGAAGTACTTGGAAATATTTGGAAGTACTTGGAAATATTTGAAAGTACTTGGAAATATTTGAAAGTACTTGGAAATATTTGGAATTACTTGGAAATATTTGGAAGTACAAGTGGAAGTAGGTGTATAGCATATTAGGTCGCGGTTCACCCCTCGCCTAAAACCATTTAAAGAGTTGAAAAAAAAATAAAAATTTAAAAATATAAATTATTAGGTAGGATTCACAAATAATTTATTTGTGAATCAATCCTTCCTAGTAATTTATATTTTTAATTTTTTTTATTAATATGTTTCTCCTGGAACGAAGACAATACCCCCTTGTCAAAAATAAGAACTTGAAGTTTAATAACTTTTTTTCGGATTTTCTAAATTTTTATACTAGAAATTTTGAAACTAGAGAATCAGTTCTTCGTTTTGGAGATAGGAAATTTTTTTTTGCCCAGAATGGCATTTCGTTCTTGAGATAAATATCAGAATTATATAAATGTAGACAGACCATACCATAGCACAGACAAAGACTTATAGAGACATATTGTCAGTATCAGGAAAAAATTCCTCCTTGTAATTGTTTTTATTCCAAGTTTCAGACAATTTTAAGCACAACTAAATCAAAAAAAATCTGACGACAACTAAAAACTATGAGTAGTAATTTATAAACCTGAAATAGCATTTTGAATATGCTATTTTTGATCACAAGCAGAAAATTTTATGAAAATTTAAATGTCCAACTATTATATAAGTAGTAAGTAATTCAGGAGATGGCGGAATTATGTGGTGATATCTAAAATTAACATTGTAATATTGGCAATGAATACAGACATATATAACATATGTTGTTTTTTGTCGTTATTCGGCCATGAATAATAATTGGTCTAGATGTCGAAAATGGTCTACGATGAGTGAATAAAAATTAATAAATTTTGATTTAGCTCTTTTGATCATTGTTCTGCATACTGTTCTACGATATAATCCCTAAATTTACTGAAAACAATTTTATTTTAACACTTTATCCGTAACATATTCCATTAATACACTGGGACAAAGATGGGCTTTAGAGACCCAGGCGAATTTTTTCTTTTATTTCGAGCTTCTGAGGTTTGTAGATTAATAATACGTTTGCAAGTAGCTAGACCTCAATGAGTTCAGTGGTAGTAAATATCTCCAAAATGAGATTCAGCAGAGCTCAGCACTGTTGTGTAAAAAGCGTTAAATTATGGTTCATAATAAATTTGTGGGTGGTCTCAAGGACTCTCGGTTTGGGTTAACGGTTAAGTACTCGATAGTTTTAGGGGAAAATGCCAAATCCGCTTGCTGGCCGAAGTTTATTGAATTCACTTTTTTTCTTTATTGTGATTAGAAATGTCTGAAACCAGGAGAAAGTGATTTCTTTTCTCTTTCTTTTGTCTGTCTACTGCCCATTGCCATTTCTGGTGTTGTGCTTACAATGCACAGCATTGGCTGGTGTGGGCTACAATAAACTGTTGTTTCATGTACTGTCACAGTCTCACTTTATGATTCTGATAAAATGAAATTGTCTTAGGTATGTTGGGTACAATAGGCCTTTGGATCCCTGAGAAAAGTAATCAAAAGTTACCTCAGGCTTGCTATTCTCTAGTAAACCACTTCAGTTCTGTTAATAGTGGAACCGATGAGTGAACTGCGATTGGAATTAGGTGTACAGTGTGTACGTCTTTGGAATTATGTGGAATTATTTTGGAATTCAGTAGATAATGCTCCTTCATCTATTGTCTTCTACTTGGTACTTCTAAGTGGAAGTGGAAGTAGGTGTACACGATATTAAGTCGCGTTTCACCCCGCGAGTGGAACTAAAGAGGATCAAACCAGTTTTCTGACTGACAATTAGTCATACGCATTACGCATATTACAATACAATAAATATCTGAATTCGTTTGCATTAAAGTTATCGTTTTTAGTTACATGTCAAGCTGGAAATAATCTAGAAAATATTTAATTTAAAAGTTTTTATTATTTTATTAGAAAATATTTTGCTTTACCAAGAGTAGAAGAGCTGTTGTTGATTCATAAGAAAACACTGAGGTTGTCCTCTGCTTGATGCACATAAATTTATACATAAGTATATATAATGAATATATATATAAATAAATATCGTCGCCTTAGAGTGTAAATCTGCTAAATCCAATTTTTATCATATATGACATATTAATACCGTTCGAAAGAAAAATAGATTCAGCATCGTCCAAATAAAACTCCTACTTAAAATTACGATCGTAAGTTGTAAAAAAAATGTGAAAAATAGTTTCTTTCCATAACAACAATATTAAATTTTGTTTGTTTTTTCTCTGTCTTGTAAAATTTCTTTGTTGTGAGTTAGCAGGTTTATACTCTAAGGGCCGGTTGTATGTCGCAAAGTAAATGCTTTTTACCACTAACAAACGGTAGATGGTAAATGGAGGGACTGGGATGGCCAATCAGATGACAGCCACTGAAAGTTTGCGACATACAACCGGCCCTAAGCCAACGTTATGATAAAAATAAATAAAAATAAACTGCAACGGATCGTTGCTAAACTTTATCCAAATTCATTTGAAATATTAATATGTTTGTTCCTTTATTATTAATCAGATATCACTTGCAATTTGTAGTTCATATTGAAATTAATTCAAAAATAATTCTCATTTAAGAGTCGAGGAATAACCATTCTACATTGGATTTTTGACGTTTCGGTTTTTATTGGTAACCATTGCTGAAGACATAGAGGAATCGACTTAAAATCAAAAATAGCCATCGATTCTCATCTAATACTTGAGGAATAACAATTCTACATTAGGTTTTTGACGTTTCGATTATTATTGGCAACCATTGCTGAAGACATGGAGGAAACGACTTAAAATCAAAAATAACGATCGATTCTTTATCTAATACTAGATCCGTTTTTGATGTTTTGACTATTAATGGAAACTCCTACTGAAAATGTAGAAGAATCGACTTAAAATCAAAAAGACTAAATTCTTTTATGGCAAACAACTCAAGCTTGAGTTGTTTACCAAAAAAGAATTTAGTCTTTTTGATTTTAAGTCGATTCTTCTACATTTTCAGTAGAGGTTTCCATTAATAGTCAAAACATCAAAAATGGAATTCAATAAGGTTATTCCTCTAGTATTAGATAAGAATCGATCGTTATTTTTGATTTTAAGTCGATTCCTCCATGTCTTCAGCAATGGTTACCAATAATAATCGAAACGTCAAAAACCTAATTTAGAATTGTTATTCCTCAAGTATTAGATGAGAATCAATCGCTATTTTTGATTTTAAGTCGATTCATCTATGTCTTCAGCAATGGTTACCAATAAAAACCGAAACGTCAAAAATCCAATATAGAATGATTATTCCTCAAGTACTAGATGAGAATCAATCGCTATTTTTGGTTTAAAGTTGATTTCTCTATGTCTTCAGGAATGGTTACTAATAAAAACCGAAACGTCAAAAATCCAATATAGAATGGATATTTCTCAAGTATTAGATGAGAATCAATCGCTATTTTTTATTTTAAGTCGATTCCTCCATGTCTTCAGCAATGGTTACTAATAAAAACCGAAACGTCAAAAATCCAATATAGAATGATTATTCCTCAAGTACTAGATGAGAATCAATCGCTATTTTTGGTTTAAAGTCGATTTCTCTATGTCTTCAGCAATGGTTACTAATAAAAACCGAAACGTCAAAAATCCAATATAGAATGATTATTCCTCAAGTACTAGATGAGAATCAATCGCTATTTTTGGTTTAAAGTCGATTTCTCTATGTCTTCAGCAATGGTTACTAATAAAAACCGAAACGTCAAAAATCCAATATAGAATGATTATTCCTCAAGAACTAGATGAGAATCAATCGCTATTTTTGGTTTAAAATCGATTTCTCTATGTCTTCAGCAATGGTTACTAATAAAACCGAAACGTCAAAAATCCAATATAGAATGATTATTCCTCAAGTACTAGATGAGAATCAATCGCTATTTTTGGTTTAAAATCGATTTCTCTGTCTTCAGCAAAGGTAACGGATAAGAAAACAACGCAGTTGCTATGGTTACTCATAAAAATTCCTCCCAAATTTTTAGCATTTCACAGAGAGAAGCCTATCCATTCTTACTTAAGCAAGGCTAAATGAGCTATATTAAAACTTTCAAATGAATAAATTTTAAAGAATTTAAAAATTAAAAGTACCATCTTACTCTAGAGTAAAGTACTTTAAAATATAATTTTACTAAAAACTTTATTTAACCTTTTTTGTGGTCCCCAAGGTACTTAATTAGGATATTAAATTTCATCAAAATTGGTTAAGTCATTTTCAAGATATTTAGAAAAAACTAAAAAGTACTGAAATAAAGTACTAATGTTTGTGGGCCGATATGTACCAAAACTAATCAGCGCTTCATTTTGTTAAACTAATGGTAGGTTTTCAATTTCATTTCAATCGGTGCAACGGTGTGGAAAAAATCGTGGGCCAAAAAAGCGATAACATACCATACATACATACATCCATCCATACATCCATCCGCACGCACTAAATGAAAAAATCGCACTTTTTGGCCTCTCGACGAGACCCCATGTAATTTTTGGCAAAACCGTCACGTGCTAAAATTCAACCTAATTGAATACTACAATTTGTGACTTTAATTGAGTCCATGGGTTCCGTAGTCTTTACCTGAGGACCCTTTGAAGCCACGCTTGCCCCGAGAGCGATTGCAATACTTTACCCATGCTTTGCATTGGATAAAGTAAAAAAAAAAAACTTAAAATTTTTAAATAAAAATTGAATAATGTAATTATTTGCATCCAAGCTTTCGTCTCCTCTTAATTTTGGGCCCATTAGCAATTAATAATATCTCTTTTTAATTATGAGACTATTCTATTAGAAATAAAAGTTTTTTTCGATTTATGTTTGAAAATAGTTTTATTCCCCCCCCCCCCCCTTTTTTGGTCACTGTTAGTTATGTTTAAAAGATTTATCAAAAATTTGAAGAGAACATTCTTTCGTTTATTAAGTAATTGTCAGATTTTTAGATGGATACAATTAATCTATTCATCAGTCGAATTGCGCAGCTCTAGCTATTTTAAAAAGCTTTTTAAAAAGCCCGAAGTCACCGTTAGAAATAAAGCTGACAAAGAATGTATATTCATCTTGTATGAAAAATGTACATCTGTAATTATAATTGTATAAATAAAGAATTTCTTTAATTAATTAATCTTGAAATAATAATAAACTACTTTGATATAGATTTTGAGATTCATTATATTTCACAATATGAAACTCGTTCTATGATTCTATAACATTTCTTTTAAAATTAAAAAAAATCCAAACCTGATTATTAAAAAATTTGGATATAAAAATATTTTTTAAAAATAATTAAGTTAAATTTAATCCATAGATAAGCTTTGTCAATTACTTAAGCTTTTGCTTAATTGTTTAAATTGTTTAATGGGCCAAAATAATTGTTTTTGAGATATTTCGAAGAAGCAAAAAAAATCAACAAGTTTTTCCCATACTCCGTCGACGATATTTAATAATTTAATTTATAAATTTGTATATAAGTAGGCTAGAGATGCATGGAGACAGCTGGGAGAGGCCTATGCCCTTGGGGGTCTCGTTTCATTATAAAATAAAGTAAAAAAAAAGAGAGAGAAAAATTGTATTTACTTATATGTGTATTTGTATTTGTATTTGTGTAATATTTTTTATGATTGTCATTTTTCTAGCCCCTAAGGGACAGCTAGACATGTTTTTACTTCATCCAAAGCGAAGCATATTACTTTATCCAATGCGAAGCATGGGGAAAGTATTGTAATCGGTCTCGCGGCAAGCGGGTCCTCAGGTAAAGACTACGGAACCCATGGTCTTAATTAAAGTCACAAAGTGTGGTATTCAATTAGGTTGAATTTTAGCATGTGACGGTTTTGCCAAAAATTACATTGGGTCTCGTCCAGAGGCCAAAAAGTGCGATTTTTTCATTTAGTGCGTGCGTATGTATGTATGTTATCGTTTTTTTCGTCCTCGATTTTTTAAACACTGTTGAACCGATTGAAATGAAATTGAAAACCTACCACTACTTTAACAAAATGAAGGGCTAATTAGATTTTGGTACATATCGATCGACAAACATTAGTACTTTATTCCAGTACTTTTTTAGTTTTTTATAAATATCTTGAAAATGGCTTAACCAATTTTGATGAAATTTAATATCCTAATTAATTACCTTGGGCACCACAAAAAAGGTTAAATAAAGTTTTTAGTAAAATTATATTTTAAAGTACTTTACTCTAAAGTAAGACTCAAGTGAGTTGAGTTGGTTACCATAAAGAATTTTGTCTTTTTGATTTTAAGATTCTTCCACGTTTTTAGTAGAGGTTGCCATTAATAGTCAAAATATCAAAAATGGTCTCTAGCATCTGATAAGAATCGATCGTTATTTTTTATTTTAAGCTGATTCCTCCATGTCCTCAGCAATGGTTACCAATAATAACCGAAACATCAAAATTCCAACGTAGAATGGTTATTCCTCGAGTATTAGATAAAAATTGATCACTATTTTCGAATTTAAGTCAACATGGACTGCAAATAGCAAGTGATGATATCTGATTAATATTAAAGGAATAAACATATTAATTGTATTTCAAATGACTTTGGATAAAGATTAACAACGATCCGTTGCAGTTTATTTTAATTTATCCCGAGAGTTGAACTGCGACCTAATATGCTGTACACCTACTTCCACTTGTACTTTCAAATATTTCCAAGTACTTCCAAATATTTCGAAGTAATTCCAAATATTTCCAAGTTATTCCAAGTATTTCCAAATATTTCCAAGCACTTCCAAAGATTCCCAAGTACTTCCAAATATTTTCAAGTACTTCCAAAATACTCCCAAAGAGGTGTACACCTACTTCCAATCGCGGATCACCCCTCGATTTCTCCTTTTGTTAGGTAATTGTAAATACTTAATTATTATTTTTGTTTTGATTTTTTTTTTTTTTTTACTAGTCAAGTTTTATTAACTCAAAACATTCTTGTAAATAACCTAAAAGAATATTTCATACATCTCCTACTTGTCTTTTCTATAATATAACAAGTTACAAGACACAAAAAAAGAATATTGTGTTATTTAAAACGAATTATTGGATTTTAAATGTAAAAGTATTTGAGACAAATTGAGTGAGTGCACTTATGTAAATAAAAAAAAGATGTTGGAAAATTAAGTAGAGATGTGAAAGAAAATTAAATTTAGTCAAGTTGTTTGTCTTGTGCTTTGAAAAAATTTATTTTTTTCATTAGAATGTTCGTTGAAGTTTCAAGTTAGAATTCATTATTTGCTTCTTTTTCGAGACAATTCTTTAATAAAAATCTTTTTTTCTTTTGTGATGTGAATCAAAAAAACATTTCTTTTAATCATAGAGGGTGCTGATTTTTTTCTCATTTTCATTTCTATAGAATAAGTCAAGTATTTCAATGGCATCTCTGGAAATGAACTTTTGAGATTAATTAAATATTTTAAATTTATCCACTCTTTCGATCCTTTTGTTGGCTCTCTTAACAACAACAGCACCAACTTACAGTCAGGTCAAGTAGGCATAAGTACTCAACAACCGCAGAACACGGCCAAGAACCTACCTCTTGCCACTTTAGCTCACCAAATTGGACATCTCTTATATTCATGGTGCCTGGAGCACTAAGCGATGCTCGGTAACTTTTTGCCTCTAAATAGTTTAAGTTTCAAATTTCAAGGCTCTACGGCGTACCGAAGACGATATATATATATGATTAAAATATTTATTTTACGACACTGCTAATTTACACACCCTTCCTTTATTTCGATCAGATTAAAATCTATGCACGACTAATAACTCATGACACTTGATAAGTAGGTACACCAGTTTTAAAAAAAAAGTGAGAGAGAAAAAAAAAACGAAAAATCTTTCATGTAAATGTCCACTTACGGTGTTCCAATTTCAATGAATGATTTATTGCGCCACATAGAGGGAGGCAGCCATTTACAGAAGGAAAACAGATTTATTTACAATTTATGTTGTAACCCTCATCAGTCATCCAATAATTACGCCAGATGTTGTGGCTATTAGTAAGAAGTACATTATATGTATATATCGGCGCCAGTAGGACTCCAGAACCGAGGCCAGAGTGTTGGGAGCGCCAAAAGCGCCCCACAACTGTGCAATGCGATAAAGAAAAAATAATAAATAAATATTATACTATTATAAACAAAAAAACAAAAAAATATAAATAAAAATTAACATTAAATGTTAAAAAATACAAAATTCGTTTAAAATGGGCTGGCCACCGCAGAAAGGTCATTTGTCGAAGAAGGCCAGTCCACCAATGCACATAAATTTAAACTTATATATAAAATCTTGCTGTACCCCTTCTAGCCTATATATAGCTTAAGTTTTGAATTTCCTAGCTCTGAGACTTATGGTTGCGAAACGCAGAGGGGTACATTCTTACGTATGTAAACATCAACTTCCGGTACTTCTATTTTAGACAAAATCTTGTGGTACTTCATGTAGCCTCTAGATAGCTTAAGTTTCAAATTTCAAGACTATTCAAAATGATTAATTTACGACATGACTAATTTACACCCCCTTCCTTTATTTCAATCGGATAAAAATTTATACACGACTAATAACTCATGAGACTTGATAATAGGTACACCAATTTTTAGCGAAATCGTTAGAGGCGTTTTCGAGAAACCGATTCTATATATATATGAATATATATATATATATACAAGAATTGGTCGTTTAATATAATAAGATAAACATACAGTGGAATCTTGGTATATGTCTGCTTTGGAATACGTCCAATTCGGAATACGTCCTGTTTGAACGTGACAAATTTTTCTCGATATACGAATACTGTTCGGTATATGACATAGATTTTGTGAGTGAATTTTGCGTCATTTTTTAATAATTATCTCAGAGGAAAAATTAAAATAATAATCAATTATATTCGGAGTCGATGTATTATTAACTGACTCATCATACAAGTAATGATATATGTGTTATCATATCAAAATATAACCGCAAAATAGGAAGCAAAAACAATGTTTATTAACCAGAAAATAAAAAAAAATGTAAAAATTGAACAAAAATTATTACAAAATAATATTACATAAATACAACTTCACAAATAAGTAAATACAATTTTTTTATTTTATATATATTAAAAATAATTAAGACTAAAAGTAAAAAAATAAAATATATTTAAAAAAATAAAAAACATGCTTCTAAAAAGTACAAAATAATGTAATACTTAATCAAAAAGCTTGGAGCACTTTGTCGAAATTAATTAAAACTACGTGCTTCTGCGCCCCACGCTTTTTGATTAAGTATTAGATTATTTTGTACTTTTTAAAAGCATGTTTTTTAGTTTTTTTAAAATTTTAAAAGAAATGTTAAATAATTATATATAGTGCTTCATCTTGGGTTGTATTTATGAAAATTGGTATATATTTTCTCTATGAATTATATTTTCATCACTCACTCTCAATTACTTTACATGAATTAATGTATACATTATATTTTCATCAATAAGGTCTTTGATATTTATTTAAGATAACGTTGCATTTTTCTAATGAGAAATACTGCAATAGAAATATTTTTTGTTTTTGGCTTTTCGGCCCTTCTAGCCATAAGCCAATTTACGATACTACATATTTTTTAAATTTTGTCTCTACCCCGGAGGTATTTGTTTATTAGATTATTTAAAATTTTTTAACAATGTCATATTGGAGTGAAAATTTTAGTTAAAAAAATGTATTTTTAAAATTTGAAATGCTTTAAAAAATTTTAAGGCAATATAAAAAAAATACTGAATACTTTTTAAAAAGTAACGCACTACTTTATATTAAAAGTATTGGAAATACGTATTACACATACTTGTTTTTGCGATACTGCCCAGCTCTACCCCATACTATTTAGAGATTTTTGAATACAATAAGTAATCAAATAAATAAATAAAAATGAAAGTATTCAATACAGCAGGCTTTGTGTAAAATGAGTTGGCGATTTTTTGTTTTTGTATATCCCTTTAAATGTAGTGTCTTCGTATAACCGAGTGTTTTTTTTTGTTTTGTTTTTTTTACTTAGGGAAAGTGGTGTAGGTTTTAGGTGAAACATGATATTAATTAATCAAGTAAAGGGAGTGTAGTTTCACACTGAATGAAATAAACCTCTTTGAGTTTTATTTCATTCACTGTGAAACTACACTCCCTTTACCTTATTAATTTATAACCGAGTTTAATATTATTAAAAATATTTTGAAAGAGACAATAAAGAGTGTGTCTTCTGCTGAAATTATAAATTTTATTTTTATTTAATAAAATTTATAATTCCAGCAGAAGACACACTCTTTTATTGTCTCCTTCAATATATAAAAATTCTGCTACTCTCGGCACAAAAACTTTCAATTTAATTAAAAATATTATTAATTCATCATATTTTTACGAAAGTTCTTTTATTTGGCTCATTGGGGATAATTTATTCTTTCAGAGGGACACAGATATCAAACTTTGGTGTAAGTGAAGAACGTGACCAGTTAATAAAAGCAATATGTAATACCATTTAGCTCCAATCAGCAAAGTTTTAAATAGGTCCAATTATTATGCCGCCATTTATATCCTAAGATAGCATTCTCTGTTTCATGTACCTATGTACAAGTTCAGATCAACCATATATACAAATTTAAACCATCACATTTGTATATAGATATATTACATGCAAAAATATTAGGCATATTCAAGAATAGAATGAATTTCTATTTTCACAAAATGTGGGTACAGATTCCATGAACATGTTTTTGAATAATTAATTTAGTATAACATGTTAACATGAAGAATATTTTGACGGATATTTTTAGATTATGTACTCTAAAATAAATAATTATAAAAACGTGTTTCTTCATTTTAATGGAATACCGAAATTATTGATGACATGATTGAAATAGAAAATGAAGTAAAAGGATACATTTTCACTTTTACTTATATAATATCTCAATATTCTTTCTGAAGCTAGAAACTAATCAATTCTTTTTTCCCAACAAAAAATACATTGACACCAGAATGAACTTTCTATGACTCTTCTGTAAATAAGATATAGGTTTGAAATTGAGAAATTGTGTGTACATTTTTTTTCTGTCTTCGGGCCTAGCCGTTTGGCCAATTACATTGCTTATATTTTCTTCCCCTATTTTAAGAATTTATAGACACTTTAACTACCTAAGTTTACCCCGAAATAAAAATTATATTAAAATTTTAATTGGATGTTTATTTTGAAGAGAGTCAAATTCTTTATGATTTATTTAAAAATTTACAAACTACTAAATATATATATATATATAATTCTCCCCTTATAAACAAAAAATAACTATTTAGCAAGATATACTAGTAAGGCAGTGTTTTCGAACATTTTTCATGCTATGTCCCATTTAAGCCTTTTTGAAATTTTCATGCCCCCTATGTAACATAATATATCATTTTTATATTCTAACAATGAATTATTATTTATTTAAATACAGGTTGGGGCATAAAGATCTCACACATTTTGAAGAGGTATAAAAAATGAAAAAATTTAACTAGAAAAAAAGTGAATATATTTTTGAAAAGAACACTAAATAATATTTTTTTTAATGTGTTTTAAACATTATATCAGAGAAAAAAGAGGAGGTAGGGTCAAAAATAAAAATTCTAGCCCTTTGGACCAAACTATGTATACAAAATTTGGTTGAGTTTGGTCGAAAGGGCTATAATTTTCATTTTGACCCCCTCCCCCATTTTGGGTGGTTAGTTTTTTGCATGTCTAGCCTTCTGGGGGTCCACAGAATATGTTTACAAAAAATTTGGTTGAGTTTTGTCGAAAGGGCTAGAATCTTTATTTTTGACCCCCCCCCCTTTTTTTTGTTGGATATAATGTTTAAAACACATTAAAAAAATTATTTTGTGTTCTTTTCAAAAATATATTCAGTTTTTTTCTAGTTAAATGTTTTCTTTTTTAATACCTCTTTAAAATGTGGGAGATCTTTATGCCCCACCCTGTATAATTACAAAAACAAAATTTGGTTGATTAGTATTTTGTATGGTTCTACATACATTTAAGTGTATTTTATATATTGCTGACCAAGTTTATAGTTGCTTTAACTATATTAGTTGCTTAAATTAACTATTTTTTACATTTCTTAAAATTTCCCTTATAATAAAGGGATAATTTCTCTCGAAACGTTTGTTTTTCAAATCAACATTTTCTGATTGATTTTTTTGATTCAAGATTTGTCTAACAATTATTTTCAAAATTGGAAAAAAAAAATAATCAAATTTTAAGGAAAAATAAATAAATAAATTGAGAAACGTTCCAATATCGACCCAGGTGAATCTACACATAAATAATTCATGATTTTGCTTCCAGTTTTAAAAAATAGCAATCTCTCCAGTAAAAGAGAGAATCAATTGACTTTTCCACTTTTCCACATAAAAATATTTTGGCAAGTATTTTTTTGCGCTTTTATTTTCCAATGAAAAAAAATACTTTAATCTGTATGTTCAAGTTCAAAGAAATTAAAAAAAACACAAATTTACTAGAAAAAAGGATGTTTTCTCTCTCTTTTTTTTATTTTTATTTTTTTCTTATGTTTTATGCATTCTCTATATTTGTTCAGGATAGAAACCCAAATGAATAAAGAAAATAAAAAAAAAACCTAGAACAACTTTGAAGGGAGTGAAAATACTTGACACCCGAATGGGCTTAATAGGATGTCAGGAGATGTGGAGAGCCCTTTGTCACAGGTGGCACTCTGCGAGAGGAAAATAGTCCCTTCAGAGGGGTCTAATTAAGCCGGTGGCACTTGGCTTGTTTACACCCTGACTCCCCTTGGGTCTTTCCAGGAATCGATCGCGGACCCGCGCCTTTAATTTTCCGCCCTGGGGCTTCAATTTACTTTCTCACTTGACTTTAACTAAGTCTAAGTCCTATCATTACCGAGAAACTCTCCTCGGACTCCCATTCCGTGGAATTAATAATAAATAATTTTTCTAGACACTTTCAAGTTATATTGAAAAAGCAGGGGGCCTACAAATAGGGGGTTATTGAAATTTCTGGGCGGTTGTTGCAAAATTATATGCTAAAAATAAAAACAGTCAAAGTTAATAACTTCAACAAAAGTTGATAAAAACCTCTTCTAATTCTTTAGAAGTGAATAAAATATAATGTATAAAAAGCAGCGGTGCCCACATAGAGGGGGTTAAGCTTCATTGAAATTTCTGGGCGGTTGTTGCAAAATTATATGCTTAAAAATAAAAACAGTCAAAGTTAATAACTTCAACAAAAGTTGATAAAATCCTCTTCTAATTCTTTGGAAGTGAATAAAATATAATGTATAAGGGGGGTACTTTTCATGAAAATGGGGGAGGGGGTTAGTCATGAAGCTATGGGGGTGGTCACCCCTGGAAAAAGGTTACATTTCTTAAAACTACCATGTTCGGTCCGAGGAACTCTCCTCGGACTCCCATTCCGTTGAATTAATAATAAATAGTTTTTCTAGACACTTTCATGTTACATTGAAAAAGCAGGGGTGCCCACAGAAAGGGGGTTAAGCTTCATTAAAATTTCTGGGCGGTTGTTGCAAAATTATATGCTAAAAATAAAAACAGTTAAAGTTAATAACTTCAAGAAAAGTTGATAAAAACCTCTTCTAGTTCTTTAGAAGTGAATAAAATATAATGTATAAGGAGAGGAGATGGGGGGTAATTTTCATGAAAATGGGGGAGGGGGTCAGTCATGAAGCTAGGGGGTGGTTACCCCTGGAAAAAGGTTACATTTCTTCAAACTACCATGTTCGTCCGAGGAACTCTCCTCGGACTCCCATTCCGTGGAATTAATAATAAATAGTTTTTCTAGACCCTTTCATGTTTCATTGAAAAAGCAGAATTGCCCACAGAGAGGGGGTTAATCTTCATTGAAATTTCTGGCCGGTTGTTGCAAAATTATATGCTAAAAATAAAAACAGTTAGAGTTAATAACTTCAAGAAAAGTTGATAAAAACCTCTTCTAATACTTTAGAAGTGAATAAAAATTAATGTATAAGGAGAGGGAAGTACTTTTCATGAAAATGGGGGAGGGGGGGGGGTCAGTCATGAAGCTATTGGGGATGGCCATCTCTGGAAAAAGGTTACATTTCTTAAAACCGCCATGTTCATCTCATGTTTCAATCAATATTTCATAACAATACCGGAATTAGATGACGAAAATTCTATAATTATTCAGTATTTGAAGCTAATGAAATAATGGGCTCTGATCATTACAAGGAACTTTAATTTACTTTCTCACTTCACTCTAACTAAGTCCTATCATTACCGAAGAACTCTCCTCGGATTCCCATTCCGTGGAATTAATAATAAATAGTTTTTCTAGACACTTTCATGTTACATTGAAAAAGCAGGGTTGCCCACCAGAGGCGTAGCCAGAAAATTTTCATGGGGGGCTCAATCCACCAATCAAAATATTTAGTCGGAATTTTTTTTTAATAAAACAAATAGTCCAGTTAAATTGTGTTTTTACCTAGAAAGTTTTGGGGTAGTTGTAATTTCTTCGACCCTTTATGTTTTTGGGTGTGCTGAATCCGAATCTGAGGTTTGCTAACAAAATTTCGTCACGGAACATTGTCAAAAATGCAAAAAAAGGTAAAAAATCTCCCTTATGAAAATGCCTCACTATGTGAAATTGATAGTGACTAAAAAAAGGGGGGGGGGGGCGTATCAAAAATAATATAAAATAATAAATCAAGAAAGAATTTAAATTTTAAGGTCAAAAATCTAAGATTTTATTATAAGTACTAATACGCTTGTCGGGCTTGTTAGAACTAGAACTAACAAGCCTGGAAAGCGTGTTTAGTACTAGGGTTCAACTCCTGAGGGGATGAAGCCCTCTGATATGCAATGTAAAAATATTTCTACTAAAATCTTAGATTTTTTACCTTAAAATTTAAATTCTTTCTTGATTTATTTGCTTTATGTCGAGAGTTGTATTTTTGAAAAAATTCCAGCTATATTTCAAAAAAATATACTCAAATCTTCGGGTTAATTTATTATAAAATAATAAAATTTTCAAAAGAAATCGAATAAAGCTGATATTTACATGAGAAGATTCACATTTAAAAGGAAATATTATAAATTTCTAATGAGTTCAAATTTTATTTCGAGGGGTGGATGGTTCTTTCGTAAATGATTATAAATTATTTTATTAAATATTAAATATAAGAGAGAGGGCAAGTGTATGGTAAATTCATGTGGATGGCTACATCAGCTTATTTATTTTTCTCTCTGGGACGAAAAAGTCAATTTTGACTTTATAGGTTTTTTGATGTTTTATGGATCCATAAAAAAAATCCTGAACTTTTATCGCGAGAAGTCTCAAGCCCTTTTAACGCACCTTTCCATAAGTCTTTTGACATTATTAATATTAATATTTTCCTCGCTTTTAATTATTCAAGGGGCGTCTCTTGCAATTTTTCATTATTAATCTCAGGCCACTAGACACATACTAAATCTATCATTTAAAAGAAGGTGGAGTCGATTCCGTCTTTCTACCAGTTATTTCAGAGATATTTACAGTTCAATCTACGAATAAAAATTAGTTATTTTACATAGAAGCTCGTTGCATCTATTATATCTCTCTATCTATGTATATAAAATTAAGGTTTTGTCTGTACATTGGTCCAAATCACGCCAAATTTTGGTTGCACACGTTTCAAATTCCTGTCTGTCTGTGGATGTCTGTCTGTCTGTTTGTATGTTTCCGTGGGTTCCACGAAAAGTTGCTCATGATTCACGTAAAAACGGCTGAAGGGATTATTATGAAATTTCATGTTTACGTCAGATGTCTTCTAACTTACGTTTTTAGCTATATAACGTTTTGATATTTTGACCCCAGAAGGAGGTTTGGGGGGGGGGGGGGGGGCACGAATGAATATTTATCAAATAGCTCCCTACGGCAAATTTTATGATAAACAAAGTTGTAGGGGATGTGATTTCTGACAACTTTTGTTTAAAAAAATTCCCCCCAAAAACCACCCAAAAAGGTGGGTAGGGTGAAAAATTGTAAATTCTTTCCCTTGGAGCAAACTCAACTAAATTTTGTATACATAATCTCTGGGCCTCTAGAGAGCTAGAAATGCAAAAACTAACCACCCAAAATGGGGAGGGGAGGGTCAAAAAATGAAAATTCTTTTTCTTGGGCCAAACTCAACCAAATTTTGTATACATAATTGTAGGTGACTAGAAGGCTAGAAATCCAAAAACTGGGTGCGGAGGGTGGGTGCGGGGGTGGAATGGGGGTGGAGTGAGGAGTGGGGCGGTGTAGGGTAGGGGTGCAGGGGTATGGTGCGGGGTGGGGTCCAGGGGGCTAGGCGGGGGCATGGTGCGCAGGGTTGGAGGGCACGGGGTGGGGTCCGGGGTGGATGGGGTGCGGGGTCCGAGTGGTGGGGTGCGGGCAGGGGTTTGGGAACGAGTGAATGGTGCGGGGGTGGGGGTGATGGAGGGGTTTTGGGTGGGGTGGGGGTGGGAGTGAGGGGGTTAGTGGGTTAGGGTGCGGAATGGAGTCTTGGGGTGGGGGGGTGCTGGGTTGGTTTCCTGGGGTGGAGGTGGGAGTGGGGGTGAGGGTGGGGTTCGAGGGCTGGGGGTCCAGGGGGCGTGCCTTGCAACTAGTCAATTAATATGAATAATAGTGAAGGAGACAATAAAAGAGTGTGTCTTCTGCTGGGATTATAAATTTTATATTAATTCCAGCAGAAGACACACTCTTTTATAGTCTCCTTCAATATATAAAAATTCTGCTACCCTCGGCACAAAAACTTTCAATTTAATATGAATAATAGGTAGGTATAAATAACATACCATATATCGAAAAATTTCAATTTTATAAATTTTAGGGTTTATTTAGTCACACAAATTAAACAAATTGAGTAATTTCAGTTAACTAACACTATTTATTTAATAGATTTACTAGAAAGTTTCGGTCACGACTGATAGACCATCTTCAGTAGTAGTGGAAAAACGAAACATTTTTTCTATTATATTATATACAATTATACAAAATAAAAACCATACAATTTCATATTTATACTGTACATACAATTTCGTTCAAGATTTGGAATTTGTATTAGTAAATATGAAATTGTATTATTTTTATTTTCTATAATTTTATATAATAGAAAAAAATCTTATTGTTTATTTATTTATTATTTTTATTCATTATTTATTATTTTCATTATGACATTATTTCATTATCTGTGATACTATTTAATTGTTTGTAATTATTTATTTATTTATTGTTTATTTGTTGATTATTGTATATTTGATTGTACACAATTTTATAATTATGCCTAATTTATATTTGGCTGTACATATAGTTAGACTCATGGTAGACTGGCTACAATGGAATTCATTCCAAGCCCATTAAAAGGAGAGAAAAAAAGAATTCCAGTACTACTGAAGATAGTTTACAAGTGGTAGACCGAAACTGTCTAGTAAACCTATGAAATAAATTGTGTTAGTTAACTGAAAATTCTCTATTTGTTTAATTTGTGTGATAAAAAAAATCTCACTAAGGGCAGTCATTTGAATGATGTTGTGTTTAATTCTTAAATGAAAATGTCCAGTCTTTCTAATAATAATAATTTTGAAAAAATATTCATTTTTACTTTATCCAATGCAAAGCATGGGGAAAATATTTTTTATAGACGATTCAATTCCAAAAGTTAGATGGCCCACCCTATAGAAAAATTTGTCATCAATTCTACTAAAAAGATAGTTGATTTTTTAGGGGGGGGGGATTATTTTTTAGGGGGGGGGGCAATCTGCACTTGCCCCCCTTCCTTGTGGACACCCCTGCTTTACCATACCACATTTTCATTTATTAAAATAAAATAGAATAAGTAGGAATATCTTTTCCTTGTCCTGGATATTTTGATTACAATTTTTTTGGAATTCCCCTCCCCCTCGTGGAAGTTTTTAAGACTCTGCGAGCTTTTTGTACGTAGGTTGATACGTAGGTAAGGGGAGATTCAGGGATTCACCCCCCCTCCCCCACATACATGTGATAGTTAAATTTTTTTTTTATTTACTTTTCGAACCACATCTTATTACTACTTACCTGAGTCTAAACCAGTGGTGCCCTCCCCCTAGTTTCATGGAAAGTAAACCCCCCCCCCCCAAGGTAGTCTTCTTTTTGCCCTTTTCTTTTCTACCTCATTCTCCAAAATATTCTCAGCAATCCCCAGAGGGTGAATGCTGCAATAACCTAACCTCTGCTCGTTCTCATATTCTTCCGCAAAGTTCTCTTTTATCTAATCGATAAGAATGAATTTTTTCTTTTCTCTTTAGCGGACCTTTTGAATCGTTAAATTCTGTATGTAATCTAATTAGCTTTGCATTATGTTTCGTGCATCCTAGATCACATTCAAAACAAACCTCTTATCTTCCATGTATCTGCTTGTGTCAATTAACAGTAGGGTAATCCCCTTCCAAGAGCCTAAATATAATCCAGGTATATGGGATCAAATCTAAATTTCTATCTCTATCATGTTATAGTATCAAGACAATATTAGTTTGATCTTACATTGAATACTTTGTTTTTAAATATTTGGTATCAAAAATTTTTAACCGAAACACATTTTTTACATTTTTTTAATGTACAAATAAATAAATACAATTCTTTTATAAAACAATCTATAAATGTACCTATTTAGAAATCCAACCGTTTGGGAAGAAATTCTCCCTTTATCAATGAAATTTAAAAAATAGAAACATAAAGCAAATCCAACCATAAACGAATAAATATTTTGAAAATACCCAATCATACAGATTGTCTTGGAGATGAAATTACCCTGAATAAAAATAAAAAATATAAATATTTACATATGAAAAAAAAATTTGCAAAATTTTTTGATAAACATTAGTACAGTCCATATGTGTGTGACCTTTGGCTAAGGGAGTTCGAGACAGCTTATCTATCTGTTTGATCTTCGAAAAAATATTTTGTATTTGTGCAGAGTGGCACCGTCTGCCTACTAAATTTTTTAATAAAAAAATTGTTAATAATGAGGTTAATTTCGAATAAAAATCTTTGTTTTGATAATATTAATAAAAAGAATATTGAGATAAGTTTTTTCTCATTATAAAAACGTTTATTTAACACAAAAACGATTTCAAGAAATAGAGTTGAAATTATACTCTAGTGCTTTTGTTATATTCTGTTGGCTGCAAATAACTTTTTATTTTTTACATTTATGAATAACTAATTAACTACACTGTCAAATCTATTGAAAAATGGATCATTCTATTCATAAAAGTTGAATTATTGATCTGTACAAATTTGTTGAAAATGGTAGCTTATAACCCTTTTAAAAGCTTATCCCATTTACTTCCATGTTAAAAGGACAATTTTGAATAATTTATTTCTTGGTAATGGGACAGACGATCAACTTCAAGTTTCGAGATTAAATATTTAATACATCAATAATTAGATGGTAAAAATTTGAGAATTTTCTTATAAAAATGATTAACAGTCCCGAACCCTCTTAATTGAATTTTTATTATTTAAAATTTAGATCATTTCTAAAATTGATCTCTTCTAAATTCAAAACCCAAAAAGGATCAAAACTACGACTAAAACACCCAAAGAGAATAATTCAAAGACCTGCCTGAAATTAAAATAAATCAAAAAACTATGCTCTTTCAATTTCAAATTGGTGTTAAAAAATTCTAAATGTAATTAAGCAATTTCAAATTGGAAATACTAATATAACTAAGTACCTACTAATGTACTAAGTTTTGGACTTAATTGAAATCTCTCTATATATAAAATTATCTATCTATACATTTTAGGATGGCCGTTAAAAATGGAAACGTCAAATTTTTTCGATTTTCTCTATAAAATTGCTTTAGAATACAAAAAAAAACTGACCGATATTGTTATAGTAATAACACGTCCCACCGAGGGGTTGAAATTTAAATGCAATTTAACACAGGAAATCGTACTATTTTGATACTTGTGAATATAACATTCTTTTTTCCAATACTTTTGTATGAAAATGTGTACCTTATAATTTAGGTTTTGGGGTCGCTGGACATGAATCTAATGTTGAAAAAAAATTTTATTTTTGACAACTGTTTTTTTTTAAATTACTTTTCTCAATTAAAAATTGAGTTCTTCCTGAAGACTTTAGTGGAATTAAAAGTCAAAATTTTTATTTATTTATTACACAAAGCCCCCCCCCCAAATTCTAATTTGGATCCCACATTCTAATTTATTTTCCATCCATAGTAAATTAGTAACAGAAATAGTAGTGAACTGGACAAAATAAAAAACAGAGCTTTTATTAAATGGGTCGGACGTTTCGTCAGTTTATTCTGACTTCCTCAAGACTGATAACTCCGATCAACAAAAAATTTCCCCCTTAAACTTAACAATGGATTTCAGTAGAGTTATATACGCTGATTATCATGCAATTTTCCGATTTTTTACAACACGTCAGAGTTTTGAGATATTATCGGTTAAAACGACGAAAAATGGCATTTTGACCTATTTTCGAGTCACATAAAATATTAAACAGCAATATTTGAAATCAAAATACTTTGTTGGCGTAATAGAAAACAGCTTCCTCTTTGATTTTTAAATTATCACTTGTTTGTAACTCAATTAGAACTCGAGTTATAACTATAAAACTAAAACTACGTGATTTTAAAGGATAATAAATATAGATAAAAACATAAGTTTTTAGTCTTTTAGCTATGATTCGAGTTCTAATAAAGCTAAAAACAAGTGGTAATTTGAAAATAAAAGAAGCTATTTTCTATTATGGCAACGAAATATTTTGATTTCAAATTTTGCTGTTTCATATTTAATGGACTCAAAAATAGGTCAAAATGGCCTTTTTCGTCAATTTGACCGATTATATCTCAAAACTCTGACGTGGTGTAAAAAATCGAGAAATTGCATGATAATCAGCGTATATAACTCTACTGGAATCCATTGTTAGGTTTAAGGGAGAAATTTTTGTTTAATTTTTGTAAAGCAGTTTAATGGGCCACTGAGGAAGACAGAATAAACTGACGTAACGTCTGGCCCATTTAATAAAAACTCTGTGTTTTTAATTTGTCCAGTTCCCTATATTCCTGGTACTAATTCTATCATAATGTATGCTTCTTTCATTTCCGCCCTAATCTCAAGTTATCTCTGAATTACTCCCTTTTAGCTCGAGTTCTGGAATATTTAATTTTTGAGTCTTTTTAGTATTTACTGTGATGGAGCAATTTACTTGCATGATATGGACATTTTCTATCTATGACATTATATTTATATTAAAAGATAAAAATGATATATTAATCAAGATCTAGGCCATGGAACGCTGACCTTTAGTATTCTATAGCTTTACCAACCCTTTGTGATTTTAGAATCTTCCTCGCAGGGTTTAAAGAAATGATTTTGCCATCTAGATTTTTTATGGACACGTCAAACTAGTTTCTTCAAAGCGGATTTGATGTCTACGTTAAAAAGACCTGTCAATTTTTATCGGCTTATATATTTGTATATAGTTTCCTGTTAATCATAAACTATTGTTGACAAATGCAGGGCGTTTACATTTAGAAAATATGACACTGAAATATTTTTTACTTTCACATTTATATTCATAGAATATAATGTGGTTAAAAATGTCTTATTTAATTTTACTATAAAAAATGGGAAGTCCGGCCTCAAAATTTTTGGTATACTAGTATTGCAGCGCGCAAGCTTGGTCTCCTATTTAGGTCTAGACGCTGTTATACTCCCAGTCAACTTCTTATACTGTATAAGGCTCAAATTCGTCCCTGCCTCGAATATGGCTCTCATCTGTGGAGGGGTGCCTCCAAGCATTCTCTTGCTACACTGGATGCAATTCAGAAGCGAGCAATTAAACTAATAGGAGAACCGGCTCTAACCAACTCACTCGACTCCCTGGCTCACCGAAGAACCGTTTCTGTCCTTTCCCTGTACTACAGATACTATCACGGTGTCTGTTCAGTCGAGCTGAAATCAATTATCCCCCCTAATGCCCTCTTTACGAGAAACACGCGGTTTTCTAACGCTCAGCACCCCTTAGCTGTCAAATTGGATAAAAGTCGAACAAGCGCTTTCGCCAACTCTTTTATCCCTTTGACCTCCAGAGACTGGAACTCGCTCCCTGCCACCATCTTTCCCGCGACTTATAACCTTCAGCTATTTAAGACCCGTATCCACAGATACCTTCGACCCCCGCCCAACCCATAAAATTCTTTCTTCTTCTTTTCACGATGGAGGGGCCAGCCCAGGCCTTTAGGGGTTGCACCTTTTTTGGTGTAACTCCTTCTCTCATCATTATCATAAAAAAAAAATTGTATTCTTACAACTTTTTTTTAGTAAAACGTAGCTATCTAATTAATCCAAGAAAAAAGTAAAGTTACAATTTGTTTTTTTACTTTATCAAATGCGAAGCATGGGAGAAAGTATTGGAATCGCTCTCGCGGCAAGCGCGACTTCAAAGGGTCCTCAGGTAAAGACTACGGAACCCATAGACTCAATTAAGGTCACAAATTGAAGTATTCAATGAGATTGAATTTTAGCACGTGACGGTTTTGCTAAAAATTACCTGGAATCTCGTCGAGAGGCCAAAAAGTGCCATTTTTTTTGGAAGTACGTGGGGATGGATGGATGTATGTATGTGTGTGTGTTATCGTTTTTTCGTCCACGATTTTTTCCACACCTTTGCGCTGATTGAAATGAAATTGAAAAACCTATCATTAGTTTAACAAAATGAAGCGCTGATTAGTTTTTGGTACATATCGGTCCACAAACATTAGTACTTTATTTCAGTACTTTTTTAGTTTTTTCTAAATATCTTGAAAATGACTTAACCAATTTTGATGAAATTTAATATCCTAATTAAGTACCTTGGGGACCACAAAAAAGGTTAAATAAAGTTTTTAGTAAAATTATATTTTAAAGTACTTTACTCAAGAACATATTAATATTTCAAATGAATTTGGATAAAGCTTAGCAACGATCCGTTGCAGTTTATTTTATTTATTTATTTATTGTCACCGGGAACAAAGCCCATTTAGACATCACATCAGTAAAGTGTTACTAGGGTTAGTGAGGGAGCCGAGATTTAGCAGGTAGAAATTTTATATTGTGCCAGGATCGAACCCCGGCCTCCCGCTTGAACATCGTCATCAACGATTCTGAAGCGGGGCTAGCGCATTAGCAAGCTCGGCCAACCCGACTCCCCTATTTCTATTGTAAACATAGTAAATTTGCAATTTCTTGTAACATTTAATTATGCCTATATTATAATTTTTTTTTTTATTTATTTATTCTCACCTGGAACAAAGCCCATTTAGACAACACATCAGTCAAGTATTAGTAAGGTAAGGAGGGAGCCGAGTTTTAGCCGGTATAAATTTTTATATACCAACCAGGCTCGAACCCGGGTTTCCTGCTTGAACATCGTCATCAACGATGCTGAAGCGAGCCCAGCGCCTTAGCCAGCTCGGACAACCCGAATCCTCGCCTATATTATAAATACATCGCCTTAAAATCTCAAATCATTCAAAAAATAATGTTTTCTGAATTTTTGAACCAAAAGTTCTAAAGCTAGAAAATCCAACAGTCCGACCTTTGCATTAGAAATAATATAAACATTTGAGGACAAGAACAAACTTTCTACGACTTTTTGTTCTTATGTTAGCGTGGGTATCTGTATCCAAGACACATAGACAGACATGGAAACAGAAAAAAATCATGGTTGAAAATGATTTTCTTCACGTCCCAGATATTTTTAAGGAGGTCCTTTCGCCGTCAATGTTAAATAAAAAAAAAAATTAAATGCAACAAATAAAATACACTAAGGTATAAAATAATTATTATCTTATTTAGTTACTACTAAACGGCAAAATATTAACATGAAATTACTTTTCGATGTCGGTGCCAAACATATATCTTTTATGAATCGCACTCGACGGGTCTTACTTAATACGTTTGATGGTTTGCTTCGCTTATAGGTATAGTTTGTTTGGTACCGACTTCAAAAAGTAATTTCATGTTAATATTTCGTCGTTTAGTTGTAACTAAATAAGATAATAATTATTATTGTATACCTTTTAGTTTATTTTATTTGTTGTATTTAATTTTTTTGAAGTCGGTTTTATTTTTTTCTTAAAAATTATTTTTCTTTTCTCTTTTTAGTGATGTTATTAATAGTGATCATATCATCAGAACTTGACCAAATTAATATTGCACCATCTCGAAGATACCCCTTTTCCAATAAAAAAAGAATCATCGAAATCGGTTCATAAACAAAGAATTTAGGCCTGAACAAACCTAACAAAAAAGGTCTAATACCAATGAAAAAAAAACCGGGACCAATCGGAAGCTAGACTGAACCCAATGCAATTTTTTTCTTTCAAAATTGGCGGAGATATGAGGTAACATAGACACAAAAAAAAATTTAGTCGAATAGAGAACCTCCTCCTTTTTTGAAGTCGGTTAAAAATATTAAATTATAACTATAACTTAATTTTTTATAATATTTTAAGTCTCTATCTATGCTTTAGTGAAGTTTGAATCACACATTAGCGAGCGAATTTTTGAAAACAAAATTTACTTAGAGTCTTATGGAAAATTAAGATCTTAACACTTTCTCTTGAATTACACTACTATTAGTTGATTATATAAAGTTAAAATAACTAAATACTAGCTTTTTGAAACATGCGGGTTTCTTTTTTTGCAATAAAATATATCATTGACCGACGAATTTACTTAGATATTTATTTTAAAAATCACATAAATGCTATGTTTGGATGTAAACATAATCAGTATTAAAGATAAAAGTAAATAAATATTATATGTAATATTCATTTACTATGAGTTAAGGATTCTAGGTCACTTGTTTCACATTAAAAGTGAAATGTGAAACAAGTGACCTAGAATCCTTAACTCGTGGTAAATGAATATTGCATATAATATTTATTTACTTTTATCTTTATTAAAGATGTTTCACCTTGCACCAAAACCACAATCTCTACTAATTATAATCAGTCTTAATACAACGCATTGCCAAATCATACAGGACTTATTATCAGCTGATTTGAATAAATCAAACTAACTTTTGATATTTAATTATTTTTTTATAATTGTTTTTATTTCAAACATTTACGGTTTTCATACTACTATATTTATTTTTTAATTCTATTATTTTTCATTTGTATTTTAACTTATTTTATTAAATATTAGATATACTACATTTCTTTTGACTCAACTGGAGCGAAAGGACCTCCTTAAACACAATGATAAAAATTTTTTTTAGTTTTTTCGTGAATTCAATACTAGGCTTTGAATTTAGAATTGAGAATTAAAATTAGCTTGATTAAATACATTACCTTAAGCAAGTTTGTTGAACTAAGAGAAAAATAAAAAATTAGTAGATGAAATAGAGCGAGTTAGTAATTTGTTCCATTTAATGTCAATTATCCAGCTCAATTAATAACATAATCAAAGTTTGTTTTGACACTTGACGATATGCTAATCCTCGTTATAATTAGCATATTAATTTGAATTTTAATTGAAATCATATATGAACATTAACAACATGTATTTTTGAGTTAAAATTGCTTTTCCTGTGGTCGCCTGCAATATCGGCAACCTAGGGTACAGCGCTCATTAATAATGAACCCGGAATCGATGTCGAAGGGTTTTTCAGACCATCCGTTTTATTCATTTATTTCGAAAACGGAATCTCATTGAAAAATGAAAAAAAAAATTACAATATCTACTTATCCTACCATTTTGTGACATTTTTGTTTTACGTTAAAACCCGGAAGTTATTACTATGTCTCATGGAATCCAACATGGAAATTTCAAATAGAAATTACACTCAAGTGGGGTATATTTTTATATATGTTGAAGTAAAATTCCGATTTTAGTGAGAACGGGTTCTTACTAGCTAATACGCGTTTCACTGAATACCTTTGTGGCAACTAGAATTTACTGTTGTTGGTTGAGTTTGGTTCAAAGGTCTAGAAGCTTCATTTTTGACATTCCGTCTCATTTTGCGTGTTTATTTTTAAAAAATTTTAAACAATAATGTCAAAAATTAGAAACAAAGTAGAGGATATAATTTTTGAAATTTTCGATAAAAAATTTTGACAATAAAATCCCAAAATGAGGCGGAAGGTCAAAAATGAAGATTCTAGACCTTTGAAGCAAACTCAACCAACATCAGTAAACTCTAGTTGCCACAAATGTATTCAGTGAAATGTGTTTTAACTAGTAAGAACCCGTTCTTCAGAGTTTAAAAGGACCAAAGAATTATTTCCTTCTCGTCTTTTTTTACAATTGTTTTTGTTGACCCTTGTTAGAAATTGACATTCTGTTGCTAATGACAAACTTAAACAATATTCAACCAAATGCGCTGTTAAAGAAGACGAGAAAGAAATAATTCTTTGGCTCTTATAACCCCTGAAGAAGGAGGGGACATTCTCCCAAACGTCGTTTTTAAAAAAGATGAAAATCTTCCTATCAATTCCCCATCAAATTCTACCAGTCCATTTTCGGTAAAAAATACTTCTAATAATAATAATTTTTATTATATAACGATATTTATTTATAACGATTACATTATATCGTTATAAATAAAATTTATAATTCCAGCAGAAGACACTCTCTTTTATTGTCTTCTTCAATATATAAAACTTCTGCTGCCTTCGGCACAAAAATTTTCAATTTAAGTATGCCTTTATTTATATCCTATTAATATTTTGTATTCCTTCAACAAGTTAAATATATTTCAAATGAATTTTTAATTAACCTCAATTTGACTGAATGTTTGTTAATTAAATTCCATGCACTTCAATATATCTTAATATAAATTGAAAGTTTTTTTGCCGAGGGTAGCAGAATTTTTATATATTGAGGGAGACAATAAAAGAGTGTGACTATATATAGTCTCGTTATAAATAAAATTATATTTATAGTATATATAATTCCAGCAGAAGACACAATCTTTTATTGTCTCCTTTTATCTTAATATATAGTACCTGGAGGCACCGAGCGATGCTCGGTAACTTCTTCCTTCAGTTAAAACCTTTTTTTAATATTATTTTTAATTTAAAATTCTGATAAAAAGGTCGATTTTTATTTGAGAGCCGTTTTCAAATTAAAAAAAATACAAATATATATAGTATTCGCCCACTGTACCCCCACCCCGCTTGACCCCACCACTGCACCCCACCTCCTGCACCTGTTTTGATTCAACCATATGATTCATTATTTATTAATCCAATTGTTAATAAATAAAACCTATCAAAATGTGTTGTTTTTTAGAAAATTGAGACCTGCTTATGCGAAATATATTTTTAAATAAATTCTTGATTATTTTTATGGAGAACAAAATATGTTAAAATCCACAATCACAATACTTCAAGGCCTTTTAGAACAATGAATTAAGGCAACCCATTGTCTGCCTGGGTACAAAAGGAAAAGAGTAACCTTTTTTAAAACCCTAAGAATGGGATATGTCTACCTGAGAATAATTAATTTGATTACTAAAAAACCCATCAAAAACAATTTTGTCGAAGATGAGACCGTGACAGATCGAATTGTCACCCCAAAAACCCCCTAACTCGTGAATTTCACCAAAATCGGTAGAGTCGTTTTCAAAATATAACCAAGATACAAATATATAAACAAATATACAAATAAATATACAATTTTTGCTCGTTTAATAAGAGTAGATAAAAAGAGAAGGTGATGTTTAATCTATCAACGACCAGTCTAAATGGCTTGACCTAGAAAGATGAAATTTGGAGTGTATATTCTTTCAACGATTTATGGTTGTGCTAAGAAGGGATTTTTTGAAATTCGAGCCCTAAAGAGGGAAAGGGCCCCAAAATGTGTTTTCAGTGTTTTTCAAAATCTCTTAAACCAGAATAGATATCGATATGGGTTTAATTTAGAAAGATGAAGCATTGAAATACAAAAAAAAAAAATTAAGTATTTTACTCTTTTTGTCCCCGAAAGGGAGATATAGTCATTTTGGGGTTGGTTAATTTTTAAAATTTTTAAAGTGCTCTATCTTCTCGAGTTTTTAAGATTTACCATTCAAATTTGGTACATAGGTTTATTAATGATAAATCCCGGGAAGGGTTTTTATTTTTTTGAAATTTGATCCCTGAACTGAAAAATGGGGGTTTTTCGATTTTCAACAAGTTAAATATATTTCAAATGAATTTTTAATTAACCTCAAGTTGTCTTGTTGACAATTGTTCAGTCTGAATGTTTGTTAATTAAATTCCATACACTTCAATATATATTTTATAAAAACTAAATCAATTTAAAAATAAATTCTACGTGATTACATACACGACCAAACTTTACCATTTATTTATATAATTTCAATTACGCTTCAAATAGGTATTTTTGTTATTGTAATCGTTTTGAAAATAGATAAGTTTTTTTAAATTTGTGTTTACTAAATATTTCAAAATTGATAAAACTATTGTAAAAAAAGCAAAAAATAGCCAAACTTAAATATTAGAGAAATCTAGACATTGAAAAATCACTATATTTGAAGAGTTTTTTTTAATTAATTTCATAATTGGCATTGTCTAAAGTAAATGTCAAGTATGCACAAAGCCTTTAAAATTAAAGAAAATAAATTACTACATATAACTTAGAAAAATTTAAATAATTAATTGATATCATACAAAAAAATTTAATACTTCATTTATTCTATATAAAATTATTTTCTGGGCCCCTTTCAACCCACGTCCAAGGGGCAGACTCAAAATAAGTAGATTGTTAGATAAGAAATAGGATTTATTATCTAGATTTGGAATTTGAAGGTATTTTTTGAAAATATTTAAAAATCCCCCTCCATACTACCCCTCTTTGTTGCAATATAAGACAGGAGATCAAGGCAGGCGAGCCATTTGTGCTCGGACTTTCTTACTGAAAACATCTTTGGAAATTGTTCTTCACGAGGGGATAGTTAACTATTTCCCACTCTTATTAAATATATCAACCCCTTACATTATTTAACGATGTTTTGAAAAAAATTAAGTGACTTTTTCATTAATTATCCTTCAGGACCTTTTTACATTTTTCATCCAAATTGAACAACATTTTAGTTTTAGGTTTCTTACAAAGTTTTGAATAAAATTAAGTGATTTTTTCATTAATTATCCTTAAGGACCTTTTTACACTCTTGATCCAAATTGAACAAAATTTTAGTTTTAGCTTACTCACAACGTTCTGAATCATATTAATTTACTTTTTCATTAATCAACCTTAAGGACCTTGTTACACTCTTGATCCAAATTGAAACAAATTTTTGTTTTAGCTTTAAGCAAAAACGTTTTGATTCAAATTAAGTGACTTTTTGATTAATTATCCTTAAAGATTTTTTATACACCCCAAATTTTAGTTTTAGATTTATAAAAACGTTTTGAATACAATTAAGTGACCTTTTCATTAACAACTAATTATTTATTAATGTTTTGAAATTTTTCTATCAAAATTCAAGTATTTTCTAAATTATAAATAATTTTATTTCTTATTAAAAATTGATGAAATTAAGCCAAATTTTTTAAAATCGCTTTAAGTGCCATAAGTTATTAGTCGTGTATAAATTTTAATCCGATTGAAATAAAGGAAGGGAGTATAAATTTTGAGTGTCTCGATGATTTCAAATAAATGATAATGTGAAAGTCGTGTGGAGACCACACCAGTTGATTTCCCTCCAAAAACTTTGGTATAAACGTCAAGATTATATGATCCTATTTTAATCACAACCAACTGAACTCCTCATTTCAGTATAAAATCATTAAATATATAATTTCGTTTTAAAATATGTTTAAGTTTTTATGGTAGATCATACAAGATTTCACATGGACGCACTATTTTCAAATAATATTCAATTACTCTGAAAATATAATTTTTTGATATTTACTATATACCTAATACTTTTTTGGAAATCTTAATGCCATTAATTCAATAATTTTTACTTTATCCAATGCAAAGCATGGGTAAAGTATTGTAATCGCTCTCGGGGCAAGCGTGGCTTCAAAGGGTCCTCAGGTAAAGACTACGGAACCCATGGACTCAATTAAAGTCACAAATTGTAGTATTCAATTAGGTTGAATATTAGCACGTGACGGTTTTGCCAAAAATTACATGGGGTCTCGTCGAGAGGCCAAAAAGTGCGATTTTTTCATTTAGTGCGTGCGTATGGATGTATGGATGTATGTTATCGCTTTTTTGGCCCACGAATTTTTCCACACCGTTGCACCGATTGAAATGAAATTGAAAACCTACCATTAGTTTAGCAAAATGAAGCGCTGATTAGTTTTTGGTACATATCGGCCCACAAACATTAGTACTTTATTTCGGTACTTTTTTAGTTTTTTCTAAATATCTTGAAAATGACTTAACCAATTTTGATGAAATTTAATATCCTAATTAAGTACCTTGGGGACCACAAAAAAGGTTAAATAAAGTTTTTAGTAAAATTATATTTTAAAGTACTTTACTCTAGAGTAAGATGGTACTTTTTTAATTTTTTAAATTATTTAAAATTTATTCATTTGAAAGTTTTAATATAGCTCATTTAGCCTTGCTTAAGTAAGAATGGATAGGCTTCTCTCTGTGAAATGCTAAAAATTTGGGAGGAATTTTTATGAGTAACCATAGCAACTGCGTTGTTTTCTTATCCGTTACCTTTGCTGAAGACAGAGAAATCGATTTTAAACCAAAAATAGCGATTGATTCTCATCTAGTTCTTGAGGAATAATCATTCTATATTGGATTTTTGACGTTTCGGTTTTTATTAGTAACCATTGCTGAAGACATAGAGAAATCGACTTTAAACCAAAAATAGCGATTGATTCTCATCTAGTACTTGAGGAATAATCATTCTATATTGGATTTTTGACGTTTCGGTTTTTATTAGTAACCATTGCTGAAGACATAGAGAAATCGACTTTAAACCAAAAATAGCGATTGATTCTCATCTAGTACTTGAGGAATAATCATTCTATATTGGATTTTTGACGTTTCGGTTTTTATTAGTAACCATTG
This sequence comes from Forficula auricularia, assembly GCA_024734495.1. NCBI lineage: Eukaryota > Metazoa > Arthropoda > Insecta > Dermaptera > Forficulidae > Forficula > Forficula auricularia. The sequence goes on from JALMQS010000108.1 coordinate 3,889,981, forward strand.
CTGAAGACATAGAGAAATCGACTTTAAACCAAAAATAGCGATTGATTCTCATCTAGTTCTTGAGGAATAATCATTCTATATTGGATTTTTGACGTTTCGGTTTTTATTAGTAACCATTGCTGAAGACATAGAGAAATCGACTTTAAACCAAAAATAGCGATTGATTCTCATCTAGTACTTGAGGAATAATCATTCTATATTGGATTTTTGACGTTTCGGTTTTATTAGTAACCATTGCTGAAGACATGGAGGAATCGACTTAAAATAAAAAATAGCGATTGATTCTCATCTAATACTTGAGAAATATCCATTCTATATTGGATTTTTGACGTTTCGGTTTTTATTGGTAACCATTGCTGAAGACATAGAGGAATCGACTTAAAATCAAAAATAGCGATTGATTCTCATCTAATACTTGAGGAATAACAATTCTACATTAGGTTTTTGACGTTTCGATTATTATTGGTAACCATTGCTGAAGACATGGAGGAATCGACTTAAAATCAAAAATAGCGATTGATTCTCATCTAATACTTGAGGAATAACAATTCTACATTAGGTTTTTGACGTTTCGATTATTATTGGTAACCATTGCTGAAGACATGGAGGAATCGACTTAAAATCAAAAATAACGATCAATTCTTATCTAATACTAGAGGAATAACCTTATTGCATTCCATTTTTGATGTTTTGACTATTAATGGAAACCTCTACTGAAAATGTAGAAGAATCGACTTAAAATCAAAAAGACTAAATTATTTTTTGGTAAACAACTCAAGCTTGAGAATTATTTTTGAATTAATTTCAATATGAACTACAAATTGCAAGTGATATCTGATTAATAATAAAGGAACAAACATATTAATATTTCAAATGAATTTGGATAAAGTTTAGCAACGATCCGTTGCAGTTTATTTTTATTAAAATCGAATGAACACTCTTTGAGAATTTTCTAAAAATTCAAACAAAATACCACTTTTTTCAAAACGATTACATACCACTTATAAAAAATTTACATTAATTTTGAGCACACACACCTACTTACAGATATTCAACTAAATAATTAATATTTTTTGAAAATATTATTTTTTTATACTGTTGGGGCAGTGATTTTTTTAGAAATAATTTTAACCTTTTTAGGATAAATTATTCAAAAACATCATTTTTTTAGTAATTTGATTTTTCATATGAAAAATATCAAATTATTCCATGAAAAAGTGATGTTCAATTCTTTTAGAAAAACTTTGATAATTATCTGAAGGTCATGTATCAAACATTTTTTTATATATAAATACTGCTCTTATCAGTATTATCACTATATATATGTTGTTTATTTTATAACTAGCCTAGTAACCTTAAACTAAATATTTTTAATTAAATCGCATTCAGCAATATTTCCTTGTGCGTTAACATAGAGCAAAGGTCGTCTACGGTCAATACAAATGATTGACATTTAGAAATTGATATTTTCGATTTCGGCTAGAAAATGAGAATATAAAAATAAATATATTTTGAGTTTTTTTGTTTTGTTTTGTTTTCTAATATACAGCATTCCGACCTCTTTTTGAGTTAATCTCCTGATTCTAAGGGTTATTAAGTGAACCAAAAAAAAGATAAGTTTTCAAAATAAAGAATGTGACTATCCAGATACCTGGGCCCACTCTTATATTTATTTAAGAAAATAATTACCCTCTTTTGGGCCACTATCAATTTTACACAGTGAATTATTTTCATAAGGTCTTATCAGGCGCGGATCCAGACCTCTGATTTTTTTTTGGGGGGAGGGGGTCGGCAGCCACTGAGTTTTACCCCCCCCCCCCCTTAATGAAAAATGGATCCTATCTCAAACCAAATAAAAAGAGCATTATATTTTTAAATGCATTTCCTTTTTCAACATTTTTGATAGAGATGGGAAAAATCGTTCTTTTTAGGGAATAGTTCTTTTATAGTTCGTTCATTATATGGATTTATGTTCGTTCAATTGAACTATATAGTTCAGGGGTGGCCGGTGTATATAAGATCTACTTTTTATCTCGAAAGTGTGTCGCGATCGAATTGTCCAAGCCGGCGGGGGTGGGGGTGGGGGGTCAGACACGCCCCCCCCCACATAGAACATTATTTTAAAATTTAATGTTAATAATTAGTAGAGATTGTGGTGTTGGTGCAAGGTGAAACATCTTTAATAAAGATTAATGTGAAATAAGTGACCTAGTATCCTTAACTCATAGTAAATCAATATTAAATATAAAATTTATTTACTCTTATCTTTAATTTAATGTTATAAAAAATAAAAACTTTTAAATAAACATAAAAAATGTTGATCTCCAATGCTTTGGGGGAGGGGGGGGGGCCCACAAAACATATATATTCAAAAAATCAGAACTACCCCAAAACTTTCCCATAGGGGGAAATTTGACTGGACTATTAATATTATTTAATTAATATTAATTAATCTCTTAATGAAAGTAATTTTTAGAACTAATACAATTTAAATTTGAAACCCATTTAATCAATTTATCTATTTTATCGAAAGAAATAAGAAAAATCTATATAAATCAAAGCCCTAGATCTATTTTCTTTTATTGCCTTTTATTTGGTTATTTGTTTGTTTGTTTTTCTTTGTTTGTTTGTTTTTCGCCCTTTTAAGGGATTATTCCGCAGAGATTTCCTCTTATCACTTTATATATATATATATATATTTGAAATATAATTCGAACTAAAAATAAGCTTATTTCACGTGTAGTCTGTCTCTTCATCCCTTAATGGATTAGTATCGAAAATAGTTCCAAAGGGGTTATAGGATTTCCAGGGCTTTTGAATTTGTTTGCTTTTACTTGAAAATCGTTATCGAAATTATTTACGTAGTATTTGGAGATTATCTAAATTCAGGGAATATCATATATGAAGTCTATTCCAGCGGTTGAGAACCTAGGACCTAAGGCACTTTTAAGCTAATTTAAAATTTCTCCTCCAATTTTAATTCTTTAAATTCATGTATTTTAAAGTGACTAAGAAGCAGAGCGAATTATTTATTTATTTAATTTAGTAAGTGCTTGGTGTGGTAGATATATATATACATAAAAATCCACCCATTCATCAAACAAGTTTGAAATTAATATGATGGAAAATGTCAAAATTAGATTATAAAACATTCTAATTCTTATAAACTTAGTAAAACAATATTTATAGATCGAAAGTACATACTTTGGCTGGGTCCAAATTTATTGATGAGTTTGCAGTCCTTGGGCTTTCTAGTCTCAAAATATACTTAATTTCCACCTGTGGTGCTCTCCAGGGGAAACCCTTCATCCCTGCAAAGGAACCCAGACTTCACTAATGGTCTCATTTTAGTATTTTTTTTTATTTTAAGAGGGCCACCTTTATTTTATTAGCCCCTGGGCTCATATTACCTACATACACTTTCCGGTCTAATTATTAAAGTCATCATGAATGTTAATGTTTTGTGTTATCTTTGGTAATAAATCAATAGTTCTTACTCTTTTAATGAATTTATTTAATATCTCATAAAAAATACTAAACAAATCAATTTTAATACAATATTCACAAAAATGTTGTTAAGATATGGTTGATTTTTCAAATGGCTGCAATTTTGAGAGGCACTTTCTTTATAACTATTATTATCTTTTCCGTCCATAATCTGTATTAATTTGGAAGTTTATAATAGGAAAATAAGGACAAGTTTTTATGTGTGATTTTTTTATTTATTAGCCAACGTTTCGTCGACTTTTCCGACTTCTTCAGGGCTTCAAATAGTCATGCCACATATTGGTCTAAATTTTCTTTTTATCTTCGTTACCATTGAAGACCATCACCAATTTATGTTTCTGATGGTCTTCAATGGTAACGAAGATAAAAAGAAAATTTAGACGAATGTGTAGCATGACTATGAAGAAGTCGGCAAAGTCCACGAAACATTGGCTGATTAATAAAAAAAGTCACACATAAAAACTTGTCCTTATTTTCCCATTATAAACTTTCAAATTTCTTTATAACTAAGCACAAATTTAAAATATTTACAAACGTTGATTGCAGTGGAATATGATCCTTTCAATTAATTGTACTTTTCTGGATATGGATACTTGCTTAGTTCTAAAGTTGGAAATCCCAAAATCTTATCAGTTCTCCCCATAGGAAATTGTAACATAAGAACGGACTCTCTACGACTTGTTCCTAAGCTAATGTTGGTCTTTGAATCCAGATACATCAAAAGGTACAGAGGCAAAAAAAATCATTCTCTAAAATGATTTTTCCCCATGTTTCACAGACATTTTTTTAATAATTATTATCTTAACTCAATACTAGGGTGCCAGGGCCTGATATAGGTATTGCGGGGCCCCTAAGCACATTTTTTGTTTCCTCCCCCCCCCCCGCCTCAAATATAAAACAGTTTATTTGTAAAAAATCTAAAAATTACACTTATTAGTATCTCATTATAAACGTATAATAAACATAAATACTTATGCAAAGAAAAATTCAAACGTGTGTGGTCGGGGCCCGTCGTCAGGAACGAAGTTCCTTACGTTATTTTAAAAATATTAGAGCTAATAAAATTCGGCCAAACTAGAATTAAAAAAAAGTCGTGAGCTTCATCCTGATAAGCTCAGGTTGGAAGTGAAACTTGCTTAGCTGAGATGCTTAGCCACTAGACCAGTGATTCTCAACCACTGTGCCGCGGAACTTTAGTGTGCGGCGAGATTCTTGAAGTGTGCCGCCACAGCTAGGCAGTGGTCCCTCCCGAATTGATAATATTTATTTTTGACAAGGCTTGGTTCAATCACATATGTGTACCGCATTTAGTGTATAACTGTAAGTCTAAACAACCAACTTGGTCAACTTATAATTTTTTATAAAAAAATATATCAATTAACATCCATTTGTAAAAAAAAATTTTAGCCTAATTGTCTGAAGATGGCCAAATAAAATTCAGGCCGAAACGTCTCATTAAAGGTGTTTTATTGAACCCAGTGATTCCATCTTTGGCTGATACCTCCTCCTTCATCAAGTACAGTTTTCATCACAGCCACGAACTCTTACAATAATTATTTATTTTGTTTACATTTCTTTTTAAGTGACACTATATTTAATCCAAATATTTAATTGATCATTTGAACTAAAGAGGTAGTAACATTTTACAGGATGCAGAATGTCCTATGATAATTTTACATATCAATCAATAAACCAGATAAAATTCTATTAATTTATTTTATTGTTAGTGTGCCGTCAAATTTTTAAATTATTAAAAGTGTGCCGTGACGAAAAAATGTTGAGAATCACTGCACTAGACCATCCGTCATATAATTATTGGATAAAAATACTTGGTAGGTTTCACATTAAGATATAAAAAAATAAATTCGTTTCATTTTTTTATATCTTAATGTTAAAACCTTACCAAGTATTTTTTATCCAATAATTTTAAAAAATGTTTCACCAAGTACCAACACCAAATTCCTTAAAAACTATCCGTCATATAGTTAAGATTTGATAAAGCATCTATAATATATAGCTCTGAAATTTTTTATATTCATTTTTTTGAATGTGTTAAAATTTACATGTTATTTGTATATAAAAAAAATGCCAAAACGTTTATTCCTCTTAAAAAATCACACTCCAGAGAAATATCTACTTAATTAAATAAAACAAATGTAAAAATAAAACAAAAATAATAATAACAAATTTCATAAGATATCAAAATTTCGATTAGAGATAGATATATTCATTTGAGTTAAAAAGATTTATTACTCGGTACGTCCGGGAAGCAGGTTTTGCCTGCTTCCAGGGCAGCCTACGCTATTTAAAAATATTAGAGTTAATAAAATTCGTCCAAACCAGAAATAAAATAAAGCCGTGAGCCTCATCCGGATAAGCGCAGTAAAAGAGGCCAGTAATCAGTAAAATTTTAATTATTTTTCTGGAATTGTTAAAAATATATTTATGTTATATTATTTTTAAATATAATATTATTATATTTAATAAGAATTTTGCTGGCTTGGTGTGTACTGGATATATTAATTTTTTATTGTTAAGGATAAATAAATTGAATTGCTTCTTTCCAGTAATTTATTTTATTATTCAAATGGTTAATCAAATATTTCGAGACGCTCTCGGCATCTCTTCCTCAGTGGAAACTGTGGGACCACACAATAGGCAAGTCGGCACATTGGTGAGGGAGTGGGTGAGTACCTTTTGACATCTGTAATTAATAATAACTCACTGACTTCCCTATTGTGTGGTCCCACAGTTTCCACTGAGGAAGAGATGCCGAGAGCGCTTTCGAAATATTTGGATTAACCATTTGAATAATAAAATAAATTGCTGGAGGGAAGCAGTTCAATTTATTTATCCTTTAACAATAAAAAATTATATTTAATGTTTAGTTTTTTTATTTTAGTTTTTTATTCAGGATTTTGGACTAAATATTTCTATCTTTTGATTTAGACTTTTTTGGGGAAGTAGAGGTCCTAAGCTATAGCTTGTGTAGCTTATGCGTAAATCCTGCACTGTAGGCTGCCTTGGAAGCAGGCAAAACCTGCTTCCCGGGAGTACCGAGTAATAAATCTTTTTAACTCAAATGAATATATCTATCTCTAATCGAAATTTTGATATCTCGTATGAAATTTGTTTATTGTTTTTGTTTTGTTTTTTCATTTGTTTTATTTAATTAAAAAACGATGATTAATCAACGGCAGGATGACTGGATGGCAATTGAATTGGATCTTGCCACAAGAATAGAGAGGACTAAAATGATGAGTGCGTTGCACTCGACGGGCTGAGAGCTGAGAGGCCGGCATCGATCCATCCCGCTTGGCCTGAGCCAAAGGGAATACAGGCCATATAGCTGAGACCAGAGAGACCAGGCTCAGATGCTGCCGACCGACACACGAGGACCTTCTCTCAAACAGAGTGGATGAAATCTTATTAGACCTGGGAATTTAATCAGGAAATCGGAGAATTTCTACTTCTTAAAATAGACCAGAAAACCATTTCTGGAGGAATCTTCCCGGCTGTGGACCATCCATGGTGAAATTAAATATTGGATGCAATTCAGAGACGAGCAATAGGGGACTATGGTGTAACCAAAGAGGATGAGATAGAGAGGAAGTCTGCATATCGACAAAAGTGCCATCTGGTGATCGTGACCGGGTGATCAAAATTATTCATTTTTACTTTACCATACAGGGTATGATCAAGAATTGTAATCGTGCATGATAAAAGTCTTTTTTTGCTTCTTTTTTTCGAAATATCTCAAAAACGGCTGAAACTATTTTGATTAAAAAAATTGGGCAAAATCATGGAATTTCGATCTACAAAAAAGCTCTAATAAGTGAATATCGAAACAATTATATTTTTCGAGATAATAATTGTTTTGTCAAAATGTCTCTTAGTCTGTGCGTCTGGTTGTCCGTTAGTCTGTGCGTTATCAAATTTTTGTGGACAAGCTAGCTCAAAAACTAGTGTGAATATCGAAACCAAATTTCACACATAGTTTTAGTCCGTTGAGATTAAGAGCTGATTAGATTTTGGTACATATTTGACCAAAATTAAGGGGTGGAGGGGGGGGTGGTTAAAAATTAAAAATATAGGCTCTTGTACCAAACTAAACCAAATTTTGTATACATAATCAGTTGGACACGAGAAGTCTAAAAATGCAAAAACTAACCGCCCAAAATGGGAGGGGGGAGGTCAAAAATCAAAATTTAATATATAGGCCCTTGCACCAAACTCAACCAAATTTTGTATACATAATCAATGGGCCCCCAGGAGTCTAAAAATTCAAAAACTAACCCCCTCCCCCTACATGATTTTAAATAATTTTATTAAATATAAGTGAGGAGACCAGGTTGTACGGTAAAGTCAAGTGGATGGCCACATCAGAACATGTCAGCTTATTTTTATGGCCAAAGAAAGATTTAATGTAAGTAAATGATATTTTAAATAAAGTATTATCTCTCAAAATAATGTTGATTATTGATTATCAATCATTATGTACAGTTTGTAAATATTTATACTCCTTAAATATTTTCTTAATCGATCATGGTCATTAGAGGCGCTAAAACTCGCATACTCTTTTTTAACATCCCTCCGAGGGGTGAACCGCGACCTAATATCGTGTACACCTACCTTCACTTCCACTTTCATTTCCAAGTATTAATAGAAGACAATAGATGAAGGGGGCATTATCTAATGAATTCCAAAATAATTCCACATAATTTCAAAGAAGTATACCTACACCTAATTCCAAATTCCAATCGCGATTCATCCCTCTATCTCATCCTCTTTGGGGGTAACTAGCTCATTCTATTTCCTGACACATCGTACAACGCGTGCATTCTTTTTGTATTTTATATAGCTCTCTGGTGTTTATTCTAAATCAGTGTGTGGCAAACTTTTTTTACCACACGGCACACTAGGCAACAGGACGCAATTGGGCAAGACTAATTATGATCCCCCCCAGTATCCAAAACCCATCACGTCTTTTCCCCTTAACCCACTGGTTCTTAACAATTTTTAAGCCGCAACCAAAATTTATGATATCTGTGCATGTCGCGACCCAAAAAAGCCAATTTTTTTCATTACCTTTTTTTTAGATCATATAGTAAAATATATTTTTAAACTTATTGAAAATAAAAATAATAAAATTATTTCGTTAACGACTCTGTGTGACCCAAAGAATATGCTCCTCGACTCATAGGTTAAGAACCACTGTTTTAACTCAAAATTAGTTTTTTACTTCTATACTAAACAATATTTTGAAAATAAATAAAAAAATTTTTTTTTTTTTTTATTTAATGTCACCGGGAAAACAAAGCCCATTTAGACAGCACATAAGTAGAGTGTTAGTAGGGTTAGTGAGGGAGCCGAGTTTTCAGCCGGTAGAAATTTTTATTTGCCAGCCGGCATCGAACCCCGGACCTCCACTCCAACATCTTCATAATCGATCGATGCCGAAGCGAGGCCAGTGCGTTAGCTGACTGAGCTACCCGACTCCCCCAAAATAAAAAATATATAATAATAAATAAAAAAATAGACATAATAGGTTGTACTATGTATAATTATTATTATAATCATAATCAATGCAAATTAATAATTTATAAAATTTTAAGTTAGTCCTCCCAAAAAACAAATAAATAATCCTGGACTCTTGGCTTGATAATATTATATAGGTTTTTAACTTCAAATTCGGACTTTTCCATATCAAATTCAGGATTTTAAAAATCAAGTGCTGACTTTTCCATATCAAATTCAGTATATTAAAAATCAAATTCAGGATGTTTCAAACCAAATACAGGATTTTAAAAATCAAAATCAATCTTTTTTTTAATCAAATTAATAATTACTATAAAACTATGCATATTTTACATATTAAATTATAACCTTTTAACTAAAAACGTTTCTTGAGAGTGCAAATGCTAATCTTGAAAGGTTTTAGTTGATGAGCTGTAAATCGGTACGGAAATATCTTTGAATGCACCAAATTTTAGCTTTTTATATGAAAATTTTTCCTGAGTGTTAAATTAAATTAAAACTTTTTTTTAAATATAACCTTTTCTTTTTTTTCAACTGTTTATTAATAAATTCTGAATTTGATTGGAAAAAGTCTGATTTTGATTTTTAAAATCCTGAATTTGATTTGAAACATCCTAAATTTGATTTTTAATATCCTGAATTTGATATGGAAAAGTCCGCACTTGATTTTTAAAATCCTGAATTTGATATGGAAAAGTCAGGATTTGATTTTTAATTTCCTGAATTTGATATGGAAAAGTCCGCACTTGATTTTTAAAATCCTGAATTTGATATGGAAAAGTCCGCACTTGATTTTTAAAATCCTGAATTTGATATAGAAAAGTCCACACTTGATTTTTAAAATCCTGAATTTGATGTGAAAAAGTCCGCACTTGATTTTTAAAATCCTGAATTTGATATGGAAAGGTCCGCACTTGATTTTTAAAATCCTGAATTTGATATGGAAAAGTCCGCACTTGATTTTTAAAATCCTGAATTTGATATGTAAAAGTCCGCACTTGATTTTTAAAATCCTGAATTTGATATGGAAAAGTCCGCACTTGATTTTTAAAATCCCGAATTTGATATGGAAAGTCCGCACTTGGTTTTTAAAATCCTGAATTTGATATGGAAAAGTCCGCACTTGATTTTTAAAATCCCGAATTTGATATGGAAAGTCCGCACTTGGTTTTTAAAATCCTGAATTTGATATGGAAAAGTCCGCACTTGATTTTTAAAATCCCGAATTTGATATGGAAAGTCCGCACTTGGTTTTTAAAATCCTGAATTTGATATGGAAAAGTCCGCACTTGATTTTTAAAATCCCGAATTTGATATGGAAAGTCCGCACTTGGTTTTTAAAATCCTGAATTTGATATGGAAAAGTCCGCACTTGATTTTTAAAATCCCGAATTTGATATGGAAAGTCCGCACTTGGTTTTTAAAATCCCGAATTTGATATGGAAAGTCCGCACTTGGTTTTTAAAATCCTGAATTTGATATGGAAAAGTCCGCACTTGATTTTTAAAATCCCGAATTTGATATGGAAAAGTCCGAATTTGAAGTTAAAAACCTATATATATATATATATAAAGATTATTTTAGTGCCCCTCGTCTTTTGACAAAGTTTTAAGATTAAATCGAAAATATTTGATCCATCTACTTGGAGTTTAATTAAAAGGTCAATCGTTTTTTCTTTCTTTTAGCCACTTGAAATCTACAAGATAAACAATAATTGCAGATTTTAATCTTCTGATTAGTATTTCATCTTAGTGATTAATATTTAATTATTTTCTTAAATGCTATTTAAACTAACTTAGGAGAGAAATCAAGAGATCCTCTCCTCTATTGATTGATCATCATTAGCTTAAACTTTTTTGATTTTTTTTTCTCTTCTTTTTTTAGCAATTATTTTTCTCGAATTCCGAGTTTTCTGCCCTTTGGTAAAATTACAACTTCTATTATATCATTTCCGGCTTTTGCCCTTTTAATGATTTTTTCTAGCCATTAGGAAATATCAAAATAAGTTGACGTGTTCTGATGTGGCCATCCACTGGACTTTACCATACAACCTGGCCCCTCACTTATATTTAATATTTAATAAAATTATTTATAATCATGTAAGGGGTTAGTTTTTGAATTTTTAGACTCCTGGGACCCACTGATTATGTATACAAAATTTGGTTGAGTTTGGTAAATGGTCAAGATTTTCATTTTTTGACCCTCCCCCCCCATTTTGGGCGGTTAGATTTTGCATTTTTAGACTTCTGGGGGTCCACTGATTATGTATACAAAATTTGATTGAGATCAAACGACATAGATTTTTAATTTTTAAACACCCCCCTCGAACCCCTTAAGTTTGGGTCGATATTCACCAAAATCTAATCAGCTCTTAATCTCAATGGACCAAAACTACGTGTGGAATTTGGTTTCGATATTCACACTAGTTTTTGAGCTAGCTCGTCCACAAATTTGGTAAAGCACAGACTAACTAACTAACTAACAGACATTTTGACAAAACAATTATTATCTTGAAAAATATAATTTTTTACGCTTTTTGTAGACCTAAATGCCATGGTTTCGCTCAATTTTTTTAATCGAAATAGTTTCAGCCGTTTTTTAGATATTTTGAAAAAAAGAAGGAAAGAAACCACTTTTTTCATGCACGATTACAATACTTGACCATACCCTGTATGGTAAAGTAAAAAATCGTTTTCAACATATATTAGCATCTGCAGAATTAGTCAACACATTGAATAGGTATCAACCTGATATTAATTTTCAAATAGTGTCAATATATATTCTATAAAGATATTTGCTTCTTAAGCTCAATTTAAAATAAATTATAGTTTAAAAAAACTAAAAAACACCATTTTGTTTATAATGAACTAAAAACTACAAAATATTAAAAAAACTTTTTTATGTCCAGCGTGGAGCGCTTCTTTGAGATGGATGCACTTTTAATTTTGTACTTTTTAGTGTATTACTTACATAAGAGTGTTTTTTAGTTTTTTTTAAGCTATAATTTATGTTTTTAATTTTTAGTCTTAAAATGAGTACAATTCTAAGCGTACATCGCTAAACTACCACAAATCTCAATTTGACAAGGGTCTAGTATATTTTTCCCGATTTCACCCCCCTTTTGATATTTTTTGTATTGTTATCCTTCTGGGGGCCCACAGATGATGTATACAAATTTCGGTTGTGTTTGGACCAAAGGGGTCTATAATTTCCAAATTTCCTCCCCCCTGGGTAATTTTTCTATTTTTACCCTTTTGGGAGCCCACAGATGATGTATATAAATTTCGATTGTTTTCACCATGAGGGTCTATAATTTTCAAATTTCCTCCCCCCCTGAGTAATTTTTCTATTTTTACCCTTCTGGTGACCCGCAGATCATGTGTAGAAATTTTGGTTGAGCTTAGACCGGCGGAGGCTATAATTTTCAAATTATATATTATGCAATAATAATAGTAGATAATAGTGAAAAATTTGATAAATGATATAAATAAAAATAAATTAAAAAAAATATATAATATATTAAATCAAAACAAACCTTCTGATATATAATTAAAATTAATCCAATCCATTGGATCTAATAGATGACTCTCTCTTAGGTTTTTCTAAGTATATTAAATTCCTTTAGTTGAGTTTAATTTATAAAAAAATGTCTACATTTATTAAATTATAAGGTATAAAAGTGATAGTGTGACGTCACAATACAGGGTCAATGAAAATATGACAGAATGTGACACAGAGGGGTCTAAAAAACTTAAAATTCGTGTGATCTAATTTATGGACTGCGGCTTATCCGGTAGAATTTCTAAAATAATTTTTTATTATTTTTAATTTAGGGAAAGATATTTCCTATAGTTTTTAAGGAATTTGGTGTTGGTACTTGGTGAAACATTTTTTAAAATTATTGGATAAAAAATACTTGGTAGGTTTCAGTTACTTTCTGTTTCTCCTGAAGATGGGTTAGTCACCCGAAATATATATATATCGAGATTAAAGATTCTCCAAAAATAAATTCGTTTTATTTTTTATATCTTAATGGGAAACCTACCAAATATTTTTTATCCAATAATTTTAAAGATATTTCCTCTATTTCCACGGTAACCAAGGGCGGATCCAGGGGGGGGGGCGACCCCCATAGAGGCCCGTGCCTGGCGGGAGTGCAACACGTGCGTCGCACGCAGAGGCCAAAAAACGGCGGCCAAATCGACAGGGAATTTATAAAAAAAAAATTTATTTTAATATTAACTTAAAATATGAGATATGAAATTTGTAAAAAAAAATTTGAAAAAAAAAACATTTATTTTTATAAAAAATTTTAAAATTGAAAATAAAGTTCCATGTGTGTGGGGGGGGGCGGCGTCTCTGACCCCCCACCCCCCCGCTTGAACAATTCGATACATCGGGCACCTTATATACACTCTCCCCCCTCATAAAAAATTCCTGGATCCGCCCTTGACGGTAACTGATAAAGTTAAATATAAAAATAAACCCGTAACATCATCTGCAAAACTTGAAGATAGAGTAGGCATATTTAACTATTAATATCTAATGATTTTTATTTAGTTTTTGTATTTTTATTCTAATATAAATTAGGGACAATTTTAGTAAAATTAAAAAAATAATAAATTCAAAATTTTTTTGCTGAATCTATTTTTATTATCATTTGCTATTCTTCAACTTGATAGGTCTTTGGGCCTTTTTGCATCATTGTGATAAATAAAAAATGTCAATCGTTTACGCTGCGCTGAGTAGCTTAAAAAAAACGTTTCGCTGACAAAGATCGCACCGGTGGCATTTGATGGACACATTGCGTTGGTTTAAATAAAAATAGATGGAATGTTATCTTAATGAATAAATCAGCCGTGGATTTCGTATCGTAGAAGCAAATTTTTTGCCTAATCAACTTCAAGTAAGGTTTTTCGAGTAGAGTACGTAATTGATTTTTTTACTTTAGGGGGGGCATGGTCAAGTATTGTAATCCTGCATGAAAAAAATGTTTTTTTTTCGAAATATCTCAAAAACGGCTGAAACTATTTTGATTAGAAAAATTGAGCGAAACCATCGCATTTCACTTTACAACAAAGCCCTCATAAGCGAACATCGAAAAAATTATATTTTTTGAGATAATAATTGTTTTGTCAAAATGTCTGTTAGTTAGTCTATGCGTTAACAAATTTTTGTGGACGAGCTAGCTCAAAAACTAGTGTGAATATCAAAACCAAATTTCACATGTAGTTTTCGTCCATTGAGATTATGAGCTGATTAGATTTTAGTGCATATTGACCCAAAATTAAGGGGGGTGGAGGGGGGTTAAAAATTAAAAATATAGGCCATTTAAGCAAACTCAACCAAATTTCGTATACATAATCAGTGGGACCCCAAAAAGTCTAAAAATATAAAAACTAACCGCCCAAATGGGGGGGGGGGTAAAAAATGAAAATCTAGGCCCTTGTACCAAACTCCACCAAATTTTCTATACATAATCAGTGGGACCCCAGGAGTCTAAAAATGCAAAAACTAACCCCCTCCCATACATGATTATAAATAGTTTTATTAAATATTAAATATAAGTGAGGGGCCAGGTTGTATGTTAAATTCAATTGGATGGTCACATCAGAACATGTCAGCTTATTTTTATTTTCGAATTGATCCGGAAATATGTTTTCAATCAAATTTTTATAAAAATCTTCCTATATTTGTATCTATATTTGAGTATTTTCAATAAATATTTCTTTTGTTGTTATAAAATAATTAGTTTGAATGTAATATGCAAAAAATTATGGTTTGCGAGTATCGCTTGCACTTAGCCGCTTTTTTTAAATATTTTATATACCTGATTATAATATTGTTCTCATAATGATGAATTCAAAAAGATCCATATTGGTTATGTATCATGCAGACACACTTGTGTTCAAGGTCTCGATAAAACAGCACTGAAAAATAGAAAATAAAAAATAAATCGATCTTATGTTCACAACATCTTCTAATATAAATAAATTGACACGTTCTGATGTGGCCATCCACTTGACTTTATCATACACCCTTCTGGTTGAGTACAATACCCCCCCCCATTTTGAGTGGTTAGTTTTCTCATTTTTAGTCTTCTGGTAGCCCACTGATTATGTATACAAAATTTGGTTGAATTAGGTCCAAAGGCCTAGATTTTTATTTTTTTACCCCTCCCCCCACCCGATTTGGGCGGTTTGTTTTTGCACTTTTAGTGTTCTGGGGGCCCACTGATTTTGTTTACAAAATATGGTTGAATACTTGACCATATCCTGTATGGTAAAGTAAAAAATAGTATTTCAATTAAGAATTTTTCTTTTTAAATGAAATTGTAAGAAAATTATATATTAATTTGTCTCCGACCAATAATTTAGAAGATATAATATGAAGATTTTCAATTGATATTCACGAATTTTTTTTCGTGAAAATAAAAATAATTTTTCAAAAATATTCACTTTTTCTGGCAAAGAGTTGTTTCCTTTAATATCCCAAAAAATTTTATCGAAATCCGTGACATCAACCGAATTCCACTTTTATTATCTCTGTTCTCATGGTCTTGCGTCCCAGCCTCTGGATATGAGAGACCAAAATAATTATAAATGAGAAAGAAAGCAATCTTATTTTATCAATTTCATCCATCTTAATCCATTTTAACTAAGAATTTTGTATTTTAAATGAAATTTTATGAAAAGATTCAGTTTTTCGTCTCAGGCAGCAATTCGACTAGGATTGTACAAAAGTTTTATTTTTTTTCTCATTAGATATTTATTCAAATCTATTGAAATTTCATATCTGTGAGTTATTTTTAATTATCTTTTATAAAAAAATTTAATATTAGAAAATTTGCATTTTAAAGGGTAGTTTATTTGAAGTACAATTTAAAAAAACGCTAATAACTCCATTGAAATTGTATTTTAAAAATATAAAATTGATAGATATTATAAAACAATTAATTACTAATAATTTACTTCAATTTTGAACGAAATCGATCCAGCACTTTTTAAGAAAATCGTCAAAAACCATCTGAACCGTTTACAAATCGATGTTTTTTGAAAGCACGAGAGCCTTTGAAAAAAGTTTAAAAAGTCATATGAAACGAAATATTGACTTGTGACATGGAGGTGAGTTTTCAAGTGCTCTCTAAAACGGCCTTTCATAGAACGTTTTCTGGGTTTTTGACGATTTTCTCAAAAAGTACTGAATCGATTTCGTTCAAAATTGAATTGAATTATTATTAATTAATTGTTTTATAATATCTATTAATTTTATATTTTATTAATTATTTCAAATGAGTTATTAGCGTTTTTTCAAATTATGCTTCAAATGAACTACTCTTTAAAATGCAAATATTCAAATAAAAATTATTTCCTATAAAAGTTCATATAAAATAACACTCAGATATAAAATTTCAAAAGATTTGATACAATATGTAATGAGAAAAAAATTAAACATAGTGGAATTTCTAGTTGATTCGCTGCTGCAGACAGGAAATTGGATGTTTTCATACAATTTCATTTAAAAAGTAAAATTCTTAATTGAAATGCTATTTTTTTTTATATTAGAAGATGTTGTGAACCTTCTAATAGTTTATATGGATGAAATGAGATCGATTTCTTTTTTTATTTCTTTTTTTCTGCTGTTTTATCGAGACCTTGCGTCGCCAGCCTCCGGCCATGACCGAGTCATTTGTTTTGGATTCCACAAGTCCATTCACTCTATAATATTCAAATATCTTTTAACATTATAATTTAATATATTTAAATTTGTATTATATATTATAATAACTAAATAAATAAATAAATTTAAGAAAATATATACAAAAAAGCCTTGGCCAACCACGGACCCAAGACTCCAAAGACACTGCAAAGTTATATTATCGTATTATTAGTTTTAAATAAATAATTTTAGTATTAAATAATAATTAAAAGCGTTAATAAAAATGATTTATTTTTAGTATAAAAGCAAAGTATTGTGAACCTGAGATAAAATACATCTTTTTCTTTCTTATTTATAATTCTAAATTGAGAGAAGCTTTTCGGGACGAGAGACGATATCATATATTATTTGTTAAAGATATTTTTTCTGATTATTATGATGAATTTATTAAATTCCTAGTACCGTCTAGAGTTTTAAAATAAATCATTTTTTCTAATATTCTCAAATTCAATTATCCTATACTACTAAAGGGCATTTATGTGAATACCCCTGTATATACCTACCTATGTATCTATGTAAATCCGAAAATGAGTTGTAAGGGGGGAAATTTAATTTTCAGACCATTATTTATGGCGATAGAGACGTTTAAAGATTTTAAAGACAAAACATTTTCAGAAATTTTTAAAAAAATCTTATAAATTCGATTGTTTCAAGGCTCACAGGCCATCATTTTTTGGAGATAGAGACTTTTAAAAACTTTAAAGATTTTAAACTTAACCTCGTAATAATTAATATATAGATCATTACACCATATGTCTATATAACATATTACGAAAAAAAATACAAATCTTTAAAAAATATCAAAAACACGTTTATTCGAAACCAAACGTTTCGAGAGAATTTCTCCATATTTCAATTGTAAATTTTTGTAAAAAAAAAAAAAAAAAGAAGAAAAAGTTGCTTACTCTAAAATTTAGAAAACAACAAAATATAGTAAGCAACTTTTTTTTCTTTTTTACAAAAATTTACCATTGAAAAAGGAGAAATTCTCCCGTAACGTTTGGTTTCGAATAAACGTGTTTTTTATTGTTTTTTAAAGTATTTGTATTTTTTAATATTTATACAATCAATAAACAATTTTTTTAACTTATTACGAGGAGGTTAAGTTAAAAAATTGCCTTAGGAAGCAGAATCAACTGTTGTGTTCACCACACGACTTTCACATTTTATTTGCAATCATCGCGACACTCCTAATTTACACCCCTTCCTTTATTTCAATCGGATTAAAATTTATAAACGACTAATAACTCATGACACTAAAATATAATTCTCATTATGGGACAAAAAACACCAGAAAATTTTTTTAAACTTCAGATTATGGAAAAATTATGTTTCATTTTTGATAAAATCAAAATATTTTTCTAATTAATATATTAAGTGAATATATATAAAACAGAGTTATTTTTGAATTTGACATTTTTAAACAAGATATGTATATCGAAAAATTCATTATTTCTTATCCTTTTTGACCTCTGGGGACCACAATTTCAGGTTTTATGTCCTAAACCTGATTTCCAACTATTAAGAGCAGAGATTCCTTCCAACTAAAAGTTACAAAATGAAATTAACTTTTTTCATCTCTGAGATACAAGCTCTCAAATAGTCAGGACCCAGACTGGCCATCGCAATATTTTACATTACTATATTCTATAGAAATGTGAAAGTAAAAATATTCTATGAAACGTAGCAACATTAACTTTCAATTTATATCAAGTCCAAGTAACCAATAACCAGCCACATAAGAAAAATTTTCAACATGGTCGATAACAACACCAGTTTATTAAAACTAGAGACCGGATTTTTATGCAGTAAAAGGTGCCAAAATTTGCAGTTAAAAATACTGAAATATTCAAGTAATATGCAGAATACGTTGAAATAGGCAAATATATGCAGTAAAAGATTGCAAAATAAATTTTTTTTATGCACTAAAAAATTAAGATTGAAAAATAAATGACAATATATTTGAAGTAGTGCTATAGGAGGAATAAAATGATCAAGCAAGCTATAGACCAAGGGTCAATGATCAAGCAAGCTATACACCAAGGGTCAAATATTTACTTTTATTGCGTAAAATATTGCCCAAAATTCTCGTTACATTTAATATAATATTATTAAAAAATCTTTAAACTCAAAGAAATAATAGGTACACTTGAATAAAATAAACATAATAAATATAACAATAATTTCACTAATTATTTGAATTATTTAATTGATAAACTATACAGTTTCGGTCACCACTGGTTGACCATATTCAGTAGTTATCTCTTGAACGAGATAACTACTGAGGATGGTCAACCAGTGGTGACCGAAACTGTATAGTTTATCAATTAAATAATAATAAATATAATGATGTTTCAAAAATGTGGACGAAAAATACGGAGGGGGGGTAGTTTTATTTTACAGACACGATTGTATTGTATTGCTTTTTTTTTACCATATATTAACTAGCTTTTCTTATTGACGTACAAATAAACTAATAAAATAATGAAAATATTTGACTGGCTACAATAATCTGATCACTATACACTAATTCACACTCACACGAACACTCAATGTCCAAAATGGGCTATTGTTCCCGAAGGCCGTTAAAAAATAAAGAAATAATTAACAAATGATCTCAAAAATAATTAAAATTTGATTGTAATTGTAAATAATTTATGTTTTCAAGTGTACTCCTGTTTTCTTTCTTTTTTTTTTAATTCTTTCTCCGAAAAGTTACTTTTAAAACATCCGTATTTGGCACGAAATGAGCAATATTTGACAAAAAATCCTTCAAATATGCAATTTTATGCAATATTCTTTAAATATGCAATTTTATGCAATATTACTCAAATATGCAAAAATATGCATTATAAAATTTAACCCACAGTATCCTAGATGCATGATTCGGATAGATAATATATCTCCTGGCTCGTATGTTTCGGCGAATAAAATATGCAATTTCATAGGAATCCGGTCTCTATTTACTATTTTACTTTACCATACAGGGTATGGTCAAGCATTGTAATCGTGCATGAAAAAAGTGGTTTTTCCTTCTTTTTTTTTCAAAATATCTAAAAGACGGCTGAAACTATTTCGATTAAAAAAATTGAGCAAAACCATGGCATTTAGGTCTACAAAAAAGCTCTAATAAGAGAACATCGAAAAAATTATATTTTTCGAGATAATAATTGCTTTGTCAAAATGTCTGTTAGTTAGTTACTCTGTGCGTTACCAAATTTGTGTACGAGCTAGCTCAAAAACTAGTGTGAATATCAAAACCGAATTTCACACGTAGTTTTGGTCCATTGAGATTAAGAGCTGATTAGATTTTGGTGCATATCGACCCAAAATTAAGGGGGTCGAAGGGGGGTTAAAAATTAAAAATCTAGGTCGTTTGAGCAAACTCAACCAAATTTTGTATACATAATCAGTGGACCACCAGAAGTTTAAAAATGCAAAATCTAACCGCCCAAAGTGGGGGGGGGGGGCAGTGAGGGTCAAAAAATGAAAATCTTGGCCATTTACCAAACTCAACCAAATTTTGAATACATAATCAGTGGGTCCCCAGAAGTCTAAAAATGCAAAAACTAACCGCCCGAAATGAGAGGGGGGGGGGTCAAAAAATGAAAATCTTGGCCATTTACCAAACTAAACCAAATTTTGTTAACATAATCAGTGGGACCCAAGAACTCTAAAAATGCAAAAACTAACCGCCCGAAATGGGGGGGGGGGTCAAAAAATGAAAATCTTTGCCATTTACCAAACTCAACCAAATTTTGTATACATAATCAGTGGGTCCCAGGAGTCTAAAAATGCAAAAACTAACCCCCCCCCCTACATGATTATAAATAATTTTATTAAATATTAAATATAAGTGAGGGGCCAGGTTGTATGGTAAAGTCAAGTGGATGGCCACATCATAACAAGTCAGCTTAATTTATCATACTTTACTTATTTCATATAGCATTTTTTTTTTGGGGGGGGGGGGCATCAGCAAATTCAAACTTTCCCCCCTGACAAAAGACCTAGATCCGACTCTGGTAGGGCTTTTCAAATGCTCTAACAAATAATCTGAAATTTGGCCTTAAACTTTGTATTAATAATTTACTCTTTTGTTATCAAGTTTCAACATTCAACTTCAAACCCTTTACTCACAAAAAAATAATAATAAATTACTAAAGTTTACAGAACGGGCTTTGAAAAGGCTTTTCTTCAATAATGTTTATTAATAAAATCCCTTGGAAGAGGCGATTGTAGGGATTCTATTGGATAATCAGAAGCCGGATATTATGTAATTTGCAGATTGCAAGCTTTTCCAAATTGAAAAGCTTGTATTTTCTTAAATAAATTTGGTTTAATTGAGGTTGATTACCTTGAGGAAAATTTGTCTAATTCTACAAATTATTTATGAACAAACTGAGTAATTCTATCAATTAATGCTCCCAAGCATCCTTTATATTTAAACACTCAACGTCGCGCGTACTTGAATTAGAAATAAATCAAAATAATTCATTCATTAATTAGTTTATCATAGAACTATATAGAATTCTCTTCCTTGGTTGAATATTTATTACTTCACAAATTATCACAAATTAAGATTACCCGTAGATTAAATATTATTGTTTGGTTAATCATATCCATAATTTAATTAGTTTATAAGATCGTAGGAAATTGGATAAATCAATCAATCACAGAGTTTTAAATTAAATAAGAAGTCTTACTATATATTTAGCATATTTAATATAAAGCTCAGTGATTGATTGATTGATCCAATTTCCTACGATCTCGTAAACTAATTAATTATTTAAATAAATAATGTAAAGATTTAAGCATCTTTGTTGAGATTCTTTTTACTTTACCATACAGGGTATGGTCAAGTATTGTAATCCTGCATGAAAAAAGTGGGTTTTTTCCTTCTTTTTTCAAAATATCTCAAAAACGGCTGAAACTATTTTGATTAAAAAAATTGAGCTAAACCATGGCATTTCGCTCTAAAGAAAAGCTCTAATAAGTGAACATCGAAAATTATATTTTTTGAGATAATAATTGTTTTGTCAAAAAGTCTGTTAGTTAGTCTGTTAGTCTGTGCGTTACCAAATTTTTGTGGACGAGCTAGCTCAAAAACTAGTATGAATATCGAAACCAAATTTCACAAGTAGTTTCAGTCCATTGAGATTAAGAGCTTATGAGATTTTGGTGCATATCGACCAAAAATTAAAGGGGGTGGAGGGGGGGGGGGTTAAAAATTAAAAATCTAGTCCGTTTGAGCAAACTCAACCAAATTTTGTATACATAATCAGTGGACCCCCAGAAGTCTAAAAATGCAAAAACTAAACTCCCAAAATGAGGGGGGAGGGGGTCAAAAGATAAAAATCTTGGCCATTTACCAAACTCAACCAAATTTTGTATACATAATCAGTGGGACACCAGAAGTATAAAAATACAAAAACTAACCCCCCCCTACATGATTATAAATAATTTTAGGGGCCAGGTTGTATGGTAAAGTCAAGTGGATGGCCACATCAGAACACGTCAGCTTATTTTGAAAAAAGATAGAATTTCTTCAAAAATGCAATGTAAAAATATTTCTACTAAAACCTTTAATTCGTTCCTAAATAAAATTAAATTCACTTCTTAATTAATTATTATTATTAATATTACTATTTTTAATTTCAATTATTATCAAAACCATAAAAATTATACATATACTTTTCTTGAACATCCAATCTAACAATGTATATTTTTTATATCTGCCTTTTTTTATGCCCTCTGGATCAAAGCCCATTTAGTGAGATCTTATTTAATTTTCTATTTTTTATAGAGATTTATATTTATGTATATGTTGAAGTAAAAAACCCTTTATTAGTAAGAAAAGGTTCTTACAAGTTAAAACGTGTTTCACTGAATACCTTTGTGGCATCTAGAGTTTACTGATGTTGGTTGAGTTTGGTTCAAAGTTCTAGAATCTTCATTTTCAGTATATTTTTCAAAATTTTTAAACTAAAATGTCAAAAGTTAGAAGCAAAGTTGTAGAGGATGTAATTTTTGATATTTTCCTATAAAGTTTTTTGAAAATAAACACCCAAAATGAGGCGGAATGTCAAAAATGAAGATTCTAGACCTTAGAACCAAACTTAACCAACATCAGTAAACTCTAGTTGCCACAAAGATATTGAGTGAAATTCGTTTTAACTAGTAAGAGAGCGTTCTTACTAAAAAACGGGTTTTTACTGCAATATATATATACATTTGTGGGTGTGTGTGTGTGTTAGGGTCAGATTATAGTCGTATAATTTTTTGCAGTGAGTAGAGCTTAGAAATGTCTTAATATTTACATAGACAAAGATAATTTTAAAACATTATTTTTTCTGATCGTTTGTATCTACATATATCTGCATTTCGATAAAGCATCTCAAAAAGAATAAAAAAAAAGGTTCATATAAAGTTCGTTCTTGTCCCAAAATCTTTGTATTTCTAAAACGAAGAACTGATTAGAATTTGTGCTTTTTATTTTCACAACATTTTGCAGAAAAATTAGAAAATCAGAAAAAAAAATATAAAACAAGCCTTAAATGGTTGTAGCTAGTGAGATAAAATTTGGTACACAAATATAATAAAATGTACCTATCTGTCAAGTTTCAAATTTCTAACCACTTGTAAATACAAACTTGAGTTTCAGCTCATTGGTTAAAGTTGTTTCCCCCTGTGGACCGGGGGCTAGAATTGGTCCACAGTATCCCCTGCTTGTCGTAAAAGGCGACTAAAAGGGGTTGAGGGTGGATTTGACTCACCACCTCGTAAAAATACACATGTTATGAAATCCCAGGAAAATGTAGCCGCCGAAATTACCCTGTCTACAAAAAGCTCAATAAATGTGCTTTCCCTCAGAGCAAAGGCTGTAAAAAATTTCTAGATATCTTACTTTATACGATAAGAATATTATGATATATAAAAGTAAAAAGGCTGAAATGGACAGGACATCTTATAGGAATGAATGACTCACCGTCCAGAAAAAAATCGATTCCTGTAAGAAAAAGATGCAGAAGAAGACCTAGCCCAAAGATGAATGGGGGATGACGTGGTAAAACATTTTGAGAAAATGGAGATCACAACTGGAATTAAATTCTTGCAAATTCCACGCTGTCATACTGATCAATGATGGGGATTTGTTACAGACGTCCAATATAACTTTCTATTTAACAAAATTTTACTTTTTTCTGATTCACCCCATTTCTCAATTAGAAAATCTAAAGTTAGATAGGCCAAATTTATTCAGTTATTAAAGTGTTTTCACCCCAGATTGTATTTCATATACGAGCTCCCCCTTTATCGAGTTTTAAATGGCTTTCTCCACGCCTGTAACAACTCATCTATATCTATAAAAACATTTACTCACTCATTCATCATTGAAACAGCCCAAACTACTAGAAATATAAACATGAAATTGGAAATGATATTTGTCTTAAATTGAAAGTTTTTGCCGAGAGTAGCAGAATTTTTATATATTGAAGGAGACAATAAAAGAGTGTGTCTTCTGCTGGAATTATAAATTTTATTTATTTATAACGAAACTATAGTCTCGTTATAAATAAATAAAATTTATAATTCCAGCAGAAGACACACTCTTTTATTGTCTCCTTCAAGATATTTGTCTTTTGACATACCCAGGTAGCACACTTGCTCTAGAAGATGTCTTTTCAGCTCTTATTGTCTTTAAAATTTCTTTAAGATCTCTAAAAGATCTCCTAGTGTCTAGAAAACATGTTCTAGTTTCTACAAAACATGTTCTAGTTCAGTGTTCCGCAAACATTATATGATCAAGTTACACCTACCAAATCAAGAAATTTTATAGGTACAACAAAGAAAAAAAACAATGTTTATTTAATATTTATTTATTATTATAATCAATATAATAGAGAAAAGATGTTTAATGAGAAACGTGAGCCTGCTTAACTGAGCACAGGCGATCAGAATTTGGAGGCTATGTCTAGGTGCATTATCTTAACACAACTTGAAATTTTTCCATCTAATGACCACGGTAGACCAGTTTGCGGAACACTGTTCTAGTTAATTATAGTTAAATTATATTTGTTCTTTGACATACCCAGATAGCACACTAGATCTAGATGTCCTATTCAGCTCTTATTGTCTTTAAAATGTCTAAAAGTTCTTCTAGTGTCTAGAAAACATGTTCTAGTTAATTATAGTTAAATTATATTTGTTCTTTAACATACCCAGATAGCACACTAGATCTAGATGTCCTATTCAGCTCTTATTGTCTTTAAAATGTCTTTAAAAGATGTCTAAGAGTTCTTCTAGTGTCTAGAAAACATGTTCTAGTTTCTAGAAAACATGTTCTAGTTTCTAGAAAACATGTTCTAGTTAATTTTAGTTAAATTATATTTGTCCTTTGACATACCCAGATAACACACTCGATCTAGATGTCCTATTCAGCTCTTATTGTCTTTAAAATGTCATTAAGATGTCTAAAAGATCTCCTAGTGTTTAGAAAACATGTTCTAGTTACTAGAAAACAAGTTCTAGTTTCTAGAAAACATGTTCTAGACTCTAGACCAAGTATCCTAACAGGGTAGGAGTTTATTAAGAAAGGATTTTTCGGTCAAAGGGGACAAAATGTGTTTACACTTATTTAGAAATTTCTCTTAAGCAGGGCTGCCCCCCCCCCCAAGCTTCATGGCTCCTCCCCAGTTTCATTAAAAATACACCCCCCTCCCCATTTTATTCACTTCTAAATATATTAATTAAAAGAGCTTTTATTAACTTTTTTGAAGTAAGAAGTTAACCGTTTTTATTTTTGGCTGAAAATTCAACAATTTTCAACCCCTGCCCCCCTCCCCCCAAAAAAAAATTTCAATGACCCACTCTTCATCTTAACCCCCCACCCTGTAGGCACCCCTCTCTTAAGATAATATAGTTTATAGTTATAGTTTTTATTGTTTTTTTTTGTACAAGGTACACAAACAAATACATTATTATTTATATAAATCTGAAATACCAATTACAATTCATTTTCAATCTAAAATTACATTTCTAATTGCATCAATGCCCCTGATAAAATTTAAGATTTTATATATAATGTTTATATCACCAGTTTCCAAAATATAAAACATTTCTCCTCTTGATACAACACCTAGAACTAAGAACGATAATATATCAGCTTGCTTTTTCTTATAAAAATCCAACATACAGACACACAGAGCATACCGTACAAAAAACATTATACTTAGGGCCGGTTGTATGTCGTAAAATAAATGCTTTTTACCACTAACCAAGGGTAGATGGTAAATGGAGGGGGCTGGGATGGCCAATCAGATGACAGGAACTTAGGTCCTCCGTTTACCATCTACCGTTTGTTAGTGGTAAAAAGCATTTACTTTGCGACATACAACCGGCCCTTAATGTTTCTGAAGAAGCTGATCGACCTGATTCAGCGATTAACTACAATTTTACGCTTAGGCTAAAGAATTAATTGATTAAATTGATAATCAAATAGAAATAAAAATCTAAACTTGGTTTTTTCTAACATCAAATAAACATCTCACAATATTCAAACGCCTTTTTAATAGACAGGCAAAATTTAATTATATATAATTTATACTATTATAAATTATACGTAAGCTTGAGTTTGAATAATTGATTTCTCTAGTAAAGAATGTCTTGATATTATAATAACAAGCTCGCTGTTTTTTAAACGATAATCTAATCATATTATCTATCGGTCTTGTCTGTTTCCTTTAGCCGTTAGTTGAGCCGTTTACCAAATAGGGGTCTCTACTATCCATTGATCCATTCACCCTTTTCCTTATAGGGAATTTGTATATTTCAGAAGAAACCCCACACACTTGGGACAATTAAAACATTTACCAATTAATTAGATACTTAAATTATATAACCATTTGTGCAATATTAATTTATGATAATTTGTCAGTTAAACTCCTTGACATAGAAAAAAATAAAGAAATAAAATTAGATTAAATTAATATCTGAAACCTGTAGAAAAATCAACCATATTTTTTCCCCACGCATAACTAATCTATGCATGTGTCTGTTTTCGAATTCCCACGATTTCTCAAGAACTAGAGAATTTCCTTTTGAACTAAAATTTTTGAATTTTCAATGAAAAGATCTGATTAGATTTTAGAATCTCGAGTTTTAGAAGCCACGATTCAAAAATGCAGAAAATATGTTTTTTTGAATGTTTTAGGATTTTTCTCATTATTATCATTATACTAGCATAAGCAGATGTTTTAAAAAATTTGAATTGTTCTAATACTAATTTTTACTTTCACATATTCATTTATATTCATTGTATATAATGGGTCCTGATTCTTTGAGAGCTTGTATCTCAGAGATGAAAAAAGTTAATTTCATTTTGTAACTTCTAGATGGGAATCGATGACCTTAATAGTTGCAAACCGGAATTAAGACATCAAACCAGAAATTGGAGTCCCCAGGGGCCAAAAATCCATTGGTCATTGCGTATGTACCCCCCTGCGCTTCGCAACCATAAGTCTCAAAGCTACGAAATTCGAAACTTAAGCTCAATATAGGCTAGAAGGAGTACAGCAAGCTTTTGGCTGAAATCGGAAAACCGGAAGTGGACATTTACATGAAAGATTTTTCGTTTTTTTTTGATTTTCTAAAAAACGGCTATAACGATTTTTTAAAAATTAGAGTATTTATCAAGTGTCATGAGTTAATAGTTGTGTCAAATTTTTAATCCGATTGTAAAAAAAGGAAGGGGTTGTAAATTAGGAGTGTCGTAAAATAAATATTTAATCGTTCATATCCCGTCTTCGGAAAGTTACAGGAGCCTTGAAATTTGAAATTTAAGTTATCTAAAGGCTACAAGAAGTATAACAAGATTTTGGTTAAAATAGAAAAACAGGAAGTTGATGTTTACGTACGTTTACCCCCCCCCCTGCGTTTTGCAACCATTAGCCTCAGAGCTACGAAATTCGAAACTTAAGCTCGATATAGGCTAGAAGGGGTACAACAAGCTTCTGCTTGAAATCGGAACAACGTAAGTTGACATTTACATGAAAGATTTTTCGTTTTTTTTTTTATTTTCTCAAAAATGGTGCTAACGATTTTTTTTTTTTAATTTCTCTACTTATCAAGTGTCATGAGTTATTGGTCGTGTATTGATTTTAATCCGATTGAAATAAAGGAAGGGTGTGTAAATTAGGAGTGTCGTCAAATAAATATTTTAATCATTTATATATCGTCTTCGGTAAGTCGCAGAGCCTTGAAATTTGAAACTTAAGCTATTTGGAGGCAAAAAGTTACCGAGCATCGCTCGGTGCTCCAGACACTTATCATTATACTAGCATAAGCAGATGTTTTAAGAAATTTGAATTGTTCTATTACTAATTTTTTATATATTTTCGGTGGCTTTATTAATTAACCTTGAAATAGTTTTCACTTTTTTATCACCAATAAAAGGCATTAATTATTTTGTCAAAATGTGTGATTGATTGTTCGTTTTTCCGTTTATCTTATATAAGCTCGCCAGTTCCGTTCTTATAAAACCATTTTGTCGACAAATTAAATTCATATCGGACTAACTCATGTGCTATTTCATTTATCCTTTGATTTCTAAATAAAATAAAATTTTCATGCTTCCATCTTTCCCGTAAATTCTTAAATTCTTCAAGATCTCCCTACACAGCCAGCTTGAAATTTCTTTCTTCTTCTTTCTATGCAATCAGAGCTTATTTATTAAAAAAAATCAATTCAAGAGATTCAATATTGGCTAGCTGCAGCAAGGAAGATTGGCTACTTATTCAGGTCCAAACGATTTTACAAACCCCCACAACTTCTCACCATCTACAAGGCCCAAATCCGGCCCTGTCTCGAATACGGCTCTCATCTATGGAGAGGAGCCTCTAAGGGCCGGTTGTATGTCGCAAAGTAAATGCTTTTTACCACTAACCAGGGTAGATGGTAAATGGAGGGGCTGCCAATCAGATGACAGGCACTGAAAGTTCCTGTCATCTGATTGGCCATCCCAGCCCCTCCATTTACCAGCTACCCTTGGTTAGTGGTAAAAAGCATTTACTTTGCGATATACAACCGGCCCTAAATATTCTCTTGCTACCCTGGATGCAATTCAGAAACGAGCCGTCAGGCTAATTGACGATTCTACCCTCACCGACTCTCTCGACTCGCTGGCTCATCGAAGAAATGTTTCTGCCCTTTCCCTTTTCTATAGATACTATCACGGCAGGTGCTCTGATGAGATGAAATCAATAATTCACCCCAAAGCATGCTTTGCACGGAGCACGCGTTTTGTCGACTCCCAACACTATTTCGCGGTCAAATTGGAAAAGTGCCGGACCACTTCATTCGCCAATACATATATCCCCATGACTTCAAGGAACTGGAACTCTCTCCCAGCCTCCATCTTTCCCAGTACTTATAATCTTCAAACCTTCAAAACCGGAGTGCATAGACACCTACGTCTACCCTCTTATTTAATCAACTTTCCCTTCTCTTCGGTAATGCAAGGGTCTTTCGAGATCCATAGGAGCTGCATCTTTACTGGTGCACCCCTTCTTGCATTCGATTGCATTAAAAAAAAGCTATCTATCTCCATCATACAAACATTTCTTCTCTTTCCCTTTTCTCATAAAAACTAACACCCACGAGTCCCTCCAAAAAAATCATCATCCTATTAAAATTTGTTTTCTAGTAAAATCTAAACATATAATTTGTAAATTTCAAGTATTTATCTTAGTCGACAGACAAACATCATAGTAAGACTCATGGCCCCTTCCTATAAGATGAAATGGGCCCAAGGGCCATAATTTTTCCTGGGCTCCTTTTTAAATTTTTTTTACTTTTTTATAAAAAACAAAAAAAACACCTATAAGTCCCGAAAAAGTGCGGAAATACACATTTTGAGTCTTTCTGAACATAATTCACCATCAAGGTTTTTCAAAATGTCTTTGTTAGTATATTTGTGTATGTTAATATTCTTTTCATATACTTACTATTTAATTTTTTTAAAGTACCTACTTTAATAATTTGGCAGTATAAAAAAATATTTTATTTACAATCAATTAAAAATTTACTTTAATTCACTAACAAAAGCTTATTTCAATGAAACTCATTTAGAAAAAGCTGAGGGGTGATCCGTGATTGGAAGTAGGCGTACACCTGGAAGTACTTGGAAATATTTGGAAGTACTTGGAAATATTTGAAATTACTTGGAAATATTTGGAAGTACAAGTGGAAGTAGGTGTACAGCATATTGGGTCGCGTTTCACCCCTCGGAAAAAACTATTATTAATATCTATACACATTTTATTTATTTATTTTTATTTCAATAACAGTAAATAAATAAACACTTTACAAAATTCTCAACAATTTAAATTTTTAACTTTTTAGCTTTCTAATAACCAAAATTCAAAATCCACCTGTGGCCTGAGCCCCTCGTAAGCTCGGGCCCCCAGGCTAGGACCCTATCGACCAGCCCTTGTGGGGACATGGCGATACTATAATAGAGTTACTGAGGTCCTAGAAACCGAAACGCGAGGGGTGATCTGCGATTGGAAGTAGGTGTACACCTCTTTGGAAGTATTTCGGAAGTACTTGGAAATATTTGGAATTACCTGAAAATATTTGGAAGTACTTGGAAATATTTGAAAGTACTTGGAAATATTTGGAAGTGCTTGTAAATATTTGGAAGTACAAGTGGAAGTAGACGTACAGCATATTAGGTCGCGGTTCACCCCTCGCCGAAATGTGATATTTTCTTAAGAAATAACCTAAAAATTTATGGAAATATATATCGTTAGCCAGGTCTATTAATAACGAGAATTGCTAAATAAAAATAATAAATAAATAATACCAAATTTGAGGGGAGGGGAGGGGGGGAATATCCCACTTTGCCCCTCTCTTCTGCGGGCGCCCATGAATAACATATTAAAATCTTAAGTGATTGTTTTTCAAATATAATAATAATTTCCATGCGAATTTTCACATGATTACAATAACGCTATTATCTAATATGAAAATACAAAAGAGTTATCCATTGCATAAATAGAATGCAATTATTTTTAGTAGTATTTCATTTGGATACATTCCAAATATTAATTGATGCTTCAATCTGCCTTGTTATCTTATTTCATAATGGCCTATACATGTAAATATTTATGTTTGAAAAAAAAAATCTATATCAAACAGCTTATCAGTCGATAAATGTATAATTCATTCCACTGATAAAATATTAGTCGCCTTTTAAAAATTAAATATCGCTTCCCGGTTAGATTTTAAAAACGCTGCGGCAAACTAGCGTGAGATACGCCAACATTAGCGAAAAAAAATTCTAAAAAATATTTTCTAAAAACGTAATTGTTTTGTGTAATTTATTAATGATGTAATAATAAATTAAAATAAATATTTTGTTTGTTTATTTTGGTAATTTATATAAGTGTTTGTTATGGGATTATTGGTTGAATTGTTGTTGTTCGTTTGTAAGACGCGCGGTTTGTGTTTGTCAGCCTGCGCCCGTGACGTCACGCGGTTGTTATGCTCATGAGAGCCGCCCGCCATTCTAGATAACTCGTTAAGATTGAAATGTGATGAATCTGAAATCATCCCTCTCCCTAGTTTACACTCTCTTTTTTGAATCTATTATTTAAAATAAATTAACAAACCTTTTTTATATATTTGCAACTTAGGGATCTGATATGGCCGGTAAGATGTTCAAATTTCCAATTGAATTTAACCTGACCCATTTGCAACTGAAAACTACCTTCTTTCAAGCAAATATGACCTTTAAAACTTTTCCTATCCATTTGTTTCATTGTTTTTTTAATATTTAAAAGTTTTATCGCATCAATTAAATTAGATTATTTTTATTGATTTTAGGTAATGGTGAGGTTCAATGGTGTTTTTCTCAAGTGAAAGGAACTTTGGACGATGATGTTACAGAAGGTAAATTTATTATTCATTAATATTCATAATATTTCCAATTTTTCTTGCTTTTATTCATTTTTGAAATTGTTTTAATATTTTTTTTTCTACACTAAAGTAAAACACTAAAACACTAATCAAGATTCATGTTTTGATATTTACATTTTTCAAACAAACAAAATAAAAAAGTATAATAAAATAATAATAATAATAATAATAAAACACCAATTTGACATTTTAGGTTCGAGTTTTGTAGTTGCTAATCCAAATTTTGCATGAACTTTTCAGCTGATATTATTTCATGCGTTGAATTCAACCATGATGGAGATCTTTTGGCGACGGGAGACAAAGGCGGCCGAGTAGTAATCTTTCAACGAGACCCAATTGTAAGTAGAAGAGATCGCCAAAACATAACCTCAAATATAATCAATTCAATTTTCCTGATTTCAAGCAAAACCGCTGTTTTTTGAACAATTTATTACCAATTCAATTCATTTCCATTTGCCAAATAAACATTAAAACAAGTTATTTGAAAAAAAAAATTCGAAAGCCAGATATTTATCTATAATTCTAATTATAATGTTCTTGTATTATAAGAAATAAATAGAATTCTTTTATAAAAAATCTTCATTTGACGTTTCGCGATAAAATTACCTTTTATTTACTTAATAAACATGATTGATGAGGGAAAATTTTTGCCGAAACGTTTCATGCTCAAAAATGTTGCCCGTGAAGCTTATAAAAAATTGTTTTCTTTGATATAGAATGATGTCATAATATTCTTCTATTATAAGAAATAAATACAATTCTTTTATAAAGAAATCAGTAAAATCTTCATTTGACGTTTCGCGATAAAATATATATTTTATTTACTTAAAAAACATGATTGATAAAGGGAAACGTTTCATGCTCAAAAATGTTTTACAGCTTATAAAAAAATTGTATTCTTTGATATAGAAAGTTGTCAAATAATTTAAATACAATTCTTTTATAAAAAATCAGTAAAATCTTCATTTGATCTTTCGTGATAAAATTTACCTTTTAATTACTGTCTTAAAAAACATGATTAATAAAGGGAAAATTTTTGCCTAAAAGTTTCATGCTCAAAAATGTTGCCCATTAAGCTTATAAAAAATTGTATTCATTGATATAGAACGATGTCAAATCATTAAATATACAATTATTTTATAAAAAATCAGTAAAATCTTCATTTGATGTTTCATGATAAAATTTACCCTTTAATTACTGTCTTAAAAACATGATTAATAAAGGGAAAATTTTTGCCTAAAAGTTTCATGCTCAAAATTCAATTCTTTTATAAAAAAATCAGTAAATTGTTCATTTGATGTTTCATGATAAAATTTACCTTTTACTTACTTAGGGCCAGGTTGTATGTCGGTTGGTAAACTCTTTTTAAACGTTGACAAAGGATATAAACCTTAGAATTCACCAGATGGCCTGGATTGCTGTTACTGGCACTCTGATTCGATTCCCGAGGGGGTGAAAAACAACCCTTCTGACATAATTAAAAATATTCCATTCCATTGGATTTAATAGATGACACCATCTTATAATTTTCTAAGAAAATTTGCATCTATTATTATCGGCAAATTGAAATCTTTCATATTCAGCTTATTATTAAAAAAATTGTATTCATTGATATAGAAGGATGTCAAATCATTTAAAAAAAACAATTCTTTTATAAAAAATCAGTAAAATCTTCATTTGATGTTTCATGATAAAATTTACCTTTTACTTACTTACTGTCTTAAAAAACATGATTGATAAAGGGCAAATTTTTGCCGCAACGTTTCATGCTCAAAAATGTTTTACAGCTTATAAAAAAATTGTATTCATTGATATAGAACGATGTCAAATCATTTAAATACAATTGTTTTATAAAAAATCAGTAAACTGTTCATTTGTTGTTTCATGATAAAATTTACCTTTTACTTACTGTCTTAAAAAACATGATTGATAAAGGGGACATTTTTGCCGAAACGTCTTATGCTCAAAAATTTTGCCCATGAAGCTTATAAAAAATTGTATTCATTGATACAGAACGTTGTCAATACAATTCTTTTATAAAAAAATCAGTGAATTGTTTATTTGACGTTTCATGATAAAATAAACCTTTTACTTACTTACTTTCTTAAAAAACATACTTGAATTTTATTTTTGATTGATGCAGGGAAAATTTTTCGCCTAACGTTTCATGCTCAAAAATGTTGCCCATGAAGCTTATAAAAAAATTGTATTCGTTGATATAGAATGATGTCAAATCATTTAAATACAATTATTTTATAAAAAAAATCATTAAATTGTTCATTTGACGTTTCGTGAAAAACATAGCTTTTATTTACTTACTGTCTTAAAAAACAAACTTGAATTTTATTTTTGATTGATGGAGGGAGAATTTTCCCCGAAACGTTTCATGCTCAAAAATGTGAATCTTTTACAGCTTATAAAAAAATTGTATTCATTGATTAGAACGATGTCAAATCATTTAAATACATATATAACATATTTTTAATTATTATTAAAAAAATAACAATTAAGGTCAATTCTAAGATTTTAGTAGAAACCCTCTGACATGCAATATAAACATATTTTCTACCAAAATCTTAGAATTCACTTTAAATTGATTTTTTAATATATTTGGTTTTATGCCAGTGAGTGGATTTTAGAAAAAAATCCATTTATTTTTCAAGACACTCAAATTCTTTTAATTATTATGTTTTGATGGAAAAAAAAAACTCCCCTGTTTGACTGGGTTTTATTTTAAATTTTTTAAAGGATTTTATTCTATAAGGAATAAACCTAAGAGTGATGTAAATTACTATACATACATTTATTTAAAAAATGACACAAATATACTTACAGTCAAACTTATAAAATTCGAAAACATTTTTTAATTGGACTGACATGTCTTTCCCTTAAAAAACCCCACATGACTAAAAAATACTTGAATGTTTTTCAGTCATTTGAGAATAATTTTTTTAGCCAAAGTCGATGTTTTTTGAACAATTTAATACCAATTCAATTCAATTCCATTTGTCAAATCACTAAAATAACTTATTTGAATAAAAATTCAACAAATAGATTTATCCATAATTGTAATTATAATGTTCTTATTAGCATTATAAGAAATAAATACATTTCAAGAGGTTTTTTTTTAATGAAAATGTTGAGAGAAGGAGTTACACCAAAAAGGTGCATCCCCTAAAGGCCTGGGTTGGCCCCTCCATCGCGAAAAGAAGAAGAAGGGATTTTATGGGCTGAGTAGGGATCGAAGGTATCTGTGGATACGGGTCTTAAACAGCTGAAGGTTATAAGTTTGACTGTATTTACATTTGCATCAAAAGAAGATTCACTTTAAGGCTTATTATTTATCGTATAAATTCGTTTAATTTAAAATAAAACCCAGCCAGACAGGTGACATCTTTTTTCCATCAAAACATAATAATTAAAAAAACTGATGAAGGGGAAAGATGGCTGTCCACAAATTTATAAATTAGGAAAGAGAGGAATTCAGCCAGTAAAGGAATATTCGACCGAGGAATCTTTTACTGGCTGAATTCCTCTCTTTCTAATTTATAAATAATTAAAAAATATGTTTTCAGAAAATGAGTTAACTTTTAAAGAGTTAGGTGTTGGTTCTAGGTGAAACATTTTAATATAATAATAAAACTTGAGCAAGATGCGAGGTAGGTTTCACAAAAAAAAAGAAATAAAACAAAATTGTGTTTTGAATTCGATATATTTCGGGGCTGAACAGCCCATCATCAGGATTCAGAGAAAACTGATGATGGGCTCGCCTCCCGAAATATATCGAATTCAAACTCAATTTTGTTTTATTCCTTTTTTTTTGTGAGACCTACCTCGCATCTTGCTCAAGTTTTATTTATTATTATAAGAAAATGAGTAATATATGACCCAAAGTTTTTCAGCCCTATTAAACAAAATTGCTGTTTTTCGAACAATTTAATACCATTTGAATTTCTGCCATTATATTTATATTTAAATTAAACTGAAGATAAATTCAAAGTCATCGAAAATATAGCCTTAAAATAATCAAATATTAGCATCTATCTAATTTTATATATATATTTTTTTTAATTAAAGCCAAAAAAACGAAAAAATTTGAAATAAGCTTGAATTTTTTTTTCTAATTAAACCTGCTCTGTTTATTTTTCTTCATTAAAACATAAATACAGCTTTAAATTTGTATATATTTGTTATATAATATTAACAAAAACTAATGCTTCTTCCTCCCACGTATATATAGACTGGTAGTTAGGCATTATACATAAATGAAGGTCGCGACTGTTAGATTTTTTTTCATTTTAAAAATAATATTTAGAATAACTTGTTAAATTTTTATAATTTATTCAGTTTTCTAATCTTCCTACGGGAGGTCTAACCCAAAAGAATCATTCAGTTCATCAATCTAATCCCAAAAGGTTCAATAAGCAAACCCGAAGAACAATCAGTCTTTATTATTTAAATTAAAAATAGAATTAAGAAGTCTCAAGTATAAATTTTTTATTAAAATTTATTGTTTGTGTCATCTGACCTTGTAATTGATTGATAACCATGAGCAAAAATATATCAATTTCTATGTCAATAAAATTACTAAATTGTTGAATTTTTTTCTTTTTCAGAGCAAAAGCTCCGTTCCACGACGGGGGGAATATAATGTTTATAGCACATTTCAAAGCCACGAGCCTGAATTTGACTACCTCAAAAGTTTAGAAATTGAGGAGAAGATCAATAAGATCCGATGGCTGAGGCGTAAAAATCAAGCACACTTCCTATTGTCTACCAATGACAAAACAATTAAACTATGGAAGGTTTCTGAACGAGATAAACGAGTTGAAGGATATAATACGAAGGAAGAAAATGGGCAGCTTAGAGATCCTTCACATGTCACAAGTCTTAGGGTAATTGAATTTCTATTTTTAATTACTCACATATTTACTTGCACCTAATTTTATTTACTTTGTCGATTTTGCGTTTCTTCCATTTTATCATTTAAAACTTCAACTATGTATTTAAGGTAGTTGTTTCACCATATGGGTTTTCTTAGGATTATTTTGAAATTTAGACAGATTATTATTTTAATACTTCTGCATCGATTGGTGGCAAAACGAAATTTATGAACAATATAGTTCCGGAGATATTAAATTCAAAAGATAGAGTTTTTTAGACACTTATACATTGCACTATACGGGATATCGAAAAGTTTACATACATATTTAATTATAATTAAGAAACCCTTCTTACCATTTTTTAAAAAACTAAACAAACATTAAACCAATACATATTTTAAGACAATTTTGATTCATAATTACAACACAGTTTATGAGATTAATGAATAAATAATGAAAAATTTACACTAAAAACAAGCTGGCAACAATGCATTTATTTAACCTAAAAAGTGGGTTAACTTTAGTACTTTTTTGACTTTTTTTCACTTCAGCCATTGTCGCAGCAGCTCTCAATCGCTTATTAAGAACTTTTTGTTTTATAAATCTCCGTTTATAATGTATTTTATCTGAAATTTCTATGATAAAATATATACAAGCTCGGACAGTGTTGCCAGATTTGTCAGACGAGCAGGGGATTGGCTAGTAGTGGTACATAAACAGCAAAAAGTTTTGGGCTTATGAATTATAAATCCTTATTGTCTGTTCTATATACTCTAGCATTAACTTTTTCCTAGTATTGTAGCAAAACAACTACCTTAATTCTAGAATAACGAATATTGTCCAAATGGTAATTTTTTATTTCGTGGTACATAAACAGCCAAAAGTTTTGGGCTTATGAATTATGGATATTGTCTGTTCTATATACTCTAGCATTAACTTTTTGCTAGTATTGTCGCGAAACAACTACCTTAAAATCTTTAAAAACTTATATTTTTATTAGGGTTCTGTACATTCGTAAAATGAGAGACTATTACTCCTAATGTATGCTGGGCATTTTTACGCCTTTTATCAATTAATTTTATTAACCCTTTTAGACCCCTTGTACACGAACATGTACATAATTTTCTAATCAATTTTCTAATAAAATCACTGAAATCGTTGTTTATATACACTACTAATATTGTAGAAATATATTGCAAAAAAATATTCGAGTATGCTCTAGCACAGGGGTGTCCAACCTTTTAGCTTCTCTGGGCCACATTGGAAGAATATGAGCTGTTTTGGGCCTCACATAAAATACACTAACGCTTATATTAATGAAAAAAAACGTAGAATATGTACTTAATACATTTAAGAAATTAAGCTGTTATTTTATAATTTTTTTATTATAAAAGTATGAGACAAATCAGCAACATAAAATTATAGTGAGAAGTTTGTCATTGTTTTTGGGATATAAAGCCATCGAAGGAATTGTCAGTGAATTCTCAAAATGCTCATCAAATATTTTGGATCTAGCTTCATTCTTTGTGTGGTTCATACTTGAAAATAGATGCTTGAATAAATAAAATTATTTAAGAATCACTTTATGAATATCTCATTGCAAAATAACGTGTTAAATTCAAAAATTAATTACTCATAAATTAATAGCAAATTAAAAATATTGTATTTTTAGTAATATCTCTAGGAGTTTTAGTCGCAATCTCATAAAGTTTGTAAGTTTGCGATTTTTTTATTGATGATATTTAATTCAGGTTTGAAGGGGTTAATTTGTCGACCACAAGGCTAATACAGTCTAACCTCTGGATGAGGACCGGGAATTTTTTCTTGCTTATAGAGGTTTCTCACTTATAAAGGTGTATTTGCGGCTTCTCTCACTTACAGAGTTATAAGAAAAGACAGGAAGTTTATTTATTTACTTAGAATAATCCGTTGTATTTCATATTCCCCTTTTTGAACTTATTGACGTCATTTGAGCCCACTTTGGAGGAGAATTTTCTTTGTCGATTCCTCAGAATACAAGGAAAGTTATTCATTTCCTTCTCAAAACAATTAAATAACTTTATTAAACCTCATTAGAGGCAATCTTGCTTTTGACTTAACTTTTTAGATTAACATTTATGTGTGGATTTATTAATTCTATCGACCAAGAAGTTTATAGCCTTATTGAAAAACTTGCCACCTTAGGCCTATATAGCAAAATGGGATATCCGGTACTGGATATATGTCAGAGTATAGAGCTTGTCGTAAGCAAATAAGATAAAACTTGAAATTTTCACCTTATATGTTTCATTTTCCCCGAAATCAAAAATCATATGATTATTTTGGAGACTCTCTGGGTATAAAAATAATGTTTTTTCGAGTTTCTTTGATGAAATTATAATTTCCTATATCTCTATAAAATACTCTATTAGAATTAAGTATAATGCCCTCGAAATTCAAATATTTATTAAAAAAAAAAAATGGAAATCTGATGATATGGGGGGACCATTATCAGTTTCTTCATTTTTTTCAAGGGTATATAAAGAATGTTTTTTCGAGTTTCTTTGATGAAATTATAATTTCCTATATCTCTATAAAATATCTATAAATTTTTTATTCTGGAGTATGGGATATCATTTTAAAGAGCTCATTAAATACAGGGTGTCTCAAAAAATTGTACTAACACTTCGAATGACGAGAAAAACATGATTTATGAACATAGAGAGAAGTTGAAAGGCTTCAAGTACAGAAGACAAGTGTAATTGAAGAATCATGTTCGAAAATGTTCAAATTGATGACCATCATTGTCCAGACAACGCTGATAACGCGAACCAAGGGATTCGCAATCGAAACGAAACAGATCTTTTGGAATATCGCGACATTGTCCTTTAAATTAAATGGCTCCATTAATCGCCATAATTGCACGTACTGAGGGTCCTGTTAATCCTGATATAACAGTTGAACACCATTTAAACTTACCAGGGATAACAGTGTGGTGTGGGATATTTCCAGACAATGCTGATAACGCGAACCAAGGGATTCGCAATCGAAACGAAACAGATCTTTTGGAATATCGCGACATTGTCCTTTAAATTCAATGGCTCCATTAATCGTCATAATTGCACGTACTGAGGGTCCTGTTAATCCTGATGTAACAGTTGAACACCATTTAAACTTACCAGGGGTAACAGTGTGGGGTGGGATATTCGCATTGGGGATTCATAGGACCATTTTTTTGAACAGAATTGTCACTGGTGAGAGTTACCTCACCTTGCTGCAGGAGTTTCTCGGTCCACACATTGCAGAGATGTTTGGTTATTTACTTTCAGCAAGATGGAGCACGACGTTTAGAATCCCTTGGTTCGCGTTATAAGCGTTGTCTGGACAATGATGGTCATCAATTTGAACATTTGGGAACATGATTCTTCAATTACATTTGTCTTCTGTACTCAACTTCTCTCTATGTTCATAAATCATGTTTTTCTCGTCATTCGAAGTGTTAGTACATTTTTTTGAGACACCCTGTAGAATAAGACTAAATTAAAAAAAATTAATTTCCTTTAAAATGATGTTGAGTGCATGGAGGGGGCCATATAAGATTTTGTTATCTCCCATGTTTTGCAAGATTGGATTGTTTTTCTTATCTATACCAAAATCTTAGTGGCTTAGGTATTCACTTTTATCAATGTGTTAAATGTTAAACAAATATTGATTATTATCTATTGCAGGATTTCCCAAACTATGTATGTTCCTCGGAACTCAGGTGTTCACCGGAAACTGAATAAGTGCTCCGCGAATGGTTTTATTAATTAAATTAACATATTATTTTCTCGAGAAGAACACTTTAAAACGTAACCTAGGTGTAAATCAGAATCTATTAAACTTCATAATTTGAAAATATTTTTTAGGGATGAAGTCCCACTGGCTCTTTTTTATTTTGTTGATATTTTCAAATGAATTTTTCTGTTTTCACCAGACATATACTATTAAGTAATTACATTAAAGTTTAAAAATAAAATCTTTTAAGTAAATATGTTATTAGCATTACGTGACATTTTAAGCTAATTCTTTGATTATACATTAAACTATTTTATAATAAATTGGTTTCTTTAACTTCTTATATTCTAATTAAAATATTCTAAGAATAATTGAATATTCAATTTCAAAAAGGGAACAAATCTGAAAATTGAAAATGTTCAGGAATGAAAAAACTAATTATTTTCTAAAGAAGGGTAAAATTTATTTTGGGGTTGAATTAATTAATACCAGAGCTTTGCCTTTTTCGAGCATAGTAGGTGCTGGGAAGCTTTTAGATTACATTTATATGAAAAAGGATAATTGTCAAAATATGCAAGATGTGCCCTTTTCGAAATTGGATACTCAATTTTACTTCTATCCATGTTTACTCAATTTTTTTATTCACATTGCTTTATTGACCCCGGGAACGAACATAGCCCATTTGGTCAGTGCATTAGTGGGTAAAAATGGATGATAATAAAACTTGAGCAAGATGCGAGGTAGGTTTCACAAAAAAGAATTAAAAACAAAACTCAATTTTGTTTTATTTCTTTTTTTTTGTGAAACCTACCTCGTCTGCCTCAAGTTTTATTATTATATTAAAATGTTTCACCTAGAACCAACACCTAACTCCTTAAAAGTTATTGGTAAAAATGGACTTTAATTGGAGTATTTTCCCTAAATAATGAAAGATATTTGGAGATTAGTTTTTTTAGAAAAAGTAAAAGGGTTTACTTGGGATAAAGTTGAGTGAGTCAAACCAGTCTTAGGATTGAATTCTCGATGATTATGATGATTAAAATATTAATTTATAAATGTATATTAAAATTATTTTTAAATTTCGCGTTAAAAGTTTATACCTTCTGCTTGTTGAGGTAATGGGGAGATTTTGGAACTAGAAAATTGAAAATCAATAATGAAATTAAAAATTTCTTTTTAA
This sequence comes from Forficula auricularia, assembly GCA_024734495.1. Taxonomy (NCBI): domain Eukaryota; kingdom Metazoa; phylum Arthropoda; class Insecta; order Dermaptera; family Forficulidae; genus Forficula; species Forficula auricularia. Next base: position 3,931,537 of record JALMQS010000108.1, read on the forward strand.
TTTTTATCGAGGAATCTAGCGCACGAATCCCTTTGAGTTTTCGTACACAGTTCCATCAATACTTACGGAGAGAGCACCTAAAATTTCAACGGATTTTCTTTTTTATTAAATATAATTTTTTTATAATCCGTTTATAAGTCGAAATATGTCCCATAAGGATATGTGTTAATTTATAAATTGATTGTATCGGGAAGAAACGCTTCGAATTTCATGAAATTTTGCAAGGATTTTTTTTTCATAAATATTTATCAATTTCCAAAGTTTAAAAAAAATCTGATTGTAATCTTTTAGGTGGTCAACTCCCTTAAATCACGACATTTTTAAACTCTCACTTCCATAAATTGAATAAACAAGCATTTAAAATTTTGCTTTTCTTTAAACATAAAAATGCTTAATTTTTTTATTAATTTTTGAGAATTTTTTATTTATATATATATCAAATTTTTTGAGGATACAAATTCTCTTTTAAATAGGTGTTGGTTTATTCTTTTTTGACAAAAAAACACATTTTTATCTTTTATTTTTCTTTAATTTATTGTTACCCATAAACGTTTCGACATTTACAAATATGTCATCATCAGTCCAAAACATTTCAATCATTACACAATTTATATACAATGACAATTTCTCATCGCAAAACAACAACTCTCAATTTCTTTTCTCTCTCATTTTGTTGTAATTTTTTGAGAGTTGTTGTTTTGTGATGAAGAGTAGTCATTGTATCTAAATTGTGTAATGATTGCAGTGTTTTAGGCTGATGATGACATATTTGTAAATGTCAGAGACATTCCTGGGTAACAATAAATTAAGAAAAATAAAGATAAAAATGTGTTTTTTGCACAAAAGAATAAAACCAACACCTATTTAAAAGAGTACACATGAAAGTTTGATGATGAATATCTTTTGAGCAGCAATTTAATCGCCGAAACATAAGGCACCTTTTTTATAGAGCAGTTAATTTCCTACAAAAAATTTGTATTGCGAATTTTATAATAGCCATTTATTGTCGAGTTATGAAATTCATAAACAAAAATGAAATTTGTCCTAAAATAATCAAACTTAAATCCTCAATATCCTTCAAATGGTGAGGTTTACGGAAAAAATACAAAATACCCTTTTTGTAGAGCATCAAATTTCCTACGGGAATTCTTCAAGAACATTTTTCTGCACAATCAATTAATGATGAGGTATGAATTTTTTCTATTGGACTGAGAAAAATAAAAAACTGCGATGCGGAGGATCTTCTTATTAAAATTAAGAGCTCATATTTAGAAAGAATTTTTTTAAGGTGTCTAGCAACCCATTTTTCCGTGTCACTTGTAAAAAAAAAAATAATGGATTTTTTTTGACCCACCCTAATATATATAAATGCTTATTTTTTTATAATTAAAACGAATCCTTCTTTTAATATCATTGTATATTTTTTTTTAGGTTCCCATTATTAAACCGATGGAACTCATGGTTGAAGCCTCCCCACGTAGAATTTTTGCCAACGCACACACTTATCATATAAATTCAATTAGCGTAAACAGTGATCAAGAGACCTATCTTTCCGCCGATGATTTACGAATTAATTTATGGCATTTGGAAATCACTGACCAAAGTTTTAATATTGTCGATATAAAACCGCAAAATATGGAGGAATTAACAGAAGTTATAACTGCTGCTGAGTTTCATCCGGTAGAGTGTAATTTACTTGTATACTCATCAAGCAAGGGGACAATACGATTATGCGATATGCGAGCCTCGGCACTCTGCGACAGGCATTCAAAACGTAAGTATATTTATATTTATTTGTTCTAATAAATTTAATAACATTAATTTTCATTTGAATATTAATATTGAAAATTATTTCGAGGTTCCTCATTAAAAAGTTGAAAAAACAATCAAATAAACTGATGTGACCACAGTGGAAGATGCCACATTTTCCACCCTCTCACTCATTCACACATAGAATTTTCAATAAAATTTCATTTTACCCCAAACCTTAAAACTTTTAGAAACTAGAAAAAATATTTAAACGTGTTTTAGTACTCAATATTCAGTTATTATCCAAAAACGATATAATAGTATCGTAATAGACTTAGACATTTCAAAGGCCTTCGATCATGTCTGGCACAAAAATCTCCTTGCCAAATTACCTGCATTTGGCCTTCCCCCGAGCCTCTGCAAGTTGCTTGAGAGCTTTCTCTCAAACCGCTCTATTAAAGTCGAGGTTGACGGAATATCATCCTCGTCCTTTAATACTAATGCTGGAGTCCCTCAGGGCTCAGTCATCTCTCCCACACTCTTTATTATCAATATTAATGACCTATTAAATCTGCCCTCCAATCCAATACATTGTTAAGCTGACGATAGCACCCTCCACAACGCTCAATCCTTACTAGACAATCGCGCAAACATAGCCTCCTCCAATAAATTCAGATTTAAGCATGCTTAAAAAATGGGGATCTCACAATTTGGTAAACTTTAATGCTGGCAAAACACAGTGCTGCCTAATTTCTAGGCGCGCAGATAGGAACCTTCCGGACATTTCCTTTGATTCGAGCTCATTGGAATTCCGTAATAAAATATCAATGTTAGGTGTCACCTTAGGTTCTGACCTCTCTTGGAATGACCATATTATCTCAGTAGCAAAAGCTGCAGCATGTAAGCTTGGCTTTCTTTTCCGAACCAAACGATTTTTCACCCCCACTCAACTCCTTATATTATACAAGGCTCAAATTCGCCCCCTGTCTTGAATATTGCTCGCATTTGTGGAGAGGAGCCTCCAAGTATTCTCTTAATACCTTAGATGCAATTCAGAGGCGAGCTATCAGACTGATAGGCGATCCTACATTAACTGACACTCTCGACTCCCTAGCCCATCGTAGATCTGTCTCCGCCCTATCCCTTTTTTATAGATATTACCATGGCTTTTATTCTGACGAAATAAAATCGATAATCTCACCAAAGGCCTCATTTGCCCGAAATACACGATTTTCTAAAATTCAACACCCCTACGCGCTTAAACTAGATACTAATCGAACAAACGCATTCGCCAATTCATTTATCCCTATGACATCTAGAGACTGGAATTCTCTTCCCCCGACCGTCTTTCCAGCTACTTATAACCTTCAAACTTTCAAGACCAGCATCCACAGATACCTTCGACCTCTACCCAATCCCTAAATCTCCCCTTATCTTCACGTTACAAGGGTCCACCACGGACTTCAGAGGTTGTACCTTCTTGGTGCAACTTCTTCTTGTATCAATATCATTATAAAAAAAAAAAATTACTTTAAGGATATTTAATATTGAATTAAGGTGACTGTGGGTCAGTGGGCAGAGTGTCGGGTCGCTGACTCGAAGATCGCTGGTTCGAGACCGAGTCTCGGCAGATAGATATTTGCAGTCGCCTCCTCGTGGAAAGTAATGGCAACCTACCAAGAGTATAATTGCCTAGTCAACCTCTCCAAACTAGCCGTGCGGAAAAGTAGGTCCCGTATATCTGTGTAAAACAACTAAACACACTCAGCACAGGTATATATGGAGACCGACGCCCATTTCGGGTATGGCACTCGAAGAAGAGGAATATTGAATTTAAATATAAATTCAAGGATATTTATTATTTGTTGAAAATCATGAAAAAATTACTGAATATTGTGAAATAAATAGTTTGTTCACTGAACAAAATCATATTTAACATCAATTTTATTAAGAATAAATAGAATAAAAATAGTATTCATTTATTTAATTAAAAAGTAATAGTGAGTAGATATAATAATTGCAATACTTTTGATTACATATAAATCACATTTTACAGGCTCCTATAATATATTAGAAATAAAAATAAAATACATTTTCAAAATTAAAATTTAATTTTCCTAATCTTACTCATAGTAAAAAAAATTTGATTTTTTTTGTCTTAAAGACGAGCTCACAACCTCGAAGTTACAAAATTTTTTATAATTTTTTCTAAAATCTGCCGCCCCTATCAGAGTGCCGCCCTGGAGGGGGGTCCCGCTACGCTGGTGTGTAGTCATCCACGTGACTTTAACATACACCTGCCCTCCTCTTATGTTTAATAAAATAATATATAATCATTTACGAAAGAACCCCCTCTCAAAATTTTGAACTCATTATCAATTTATAATATAATATCTCATTATAAATTACAGTCTTCTATTCTAAATATCAGCTTTCTTCGATTTATGTTTTGAAATTTTATTCTTTTAAAATATTTTTGAACCTCCCCCTCTTTTGGGTCACTTTCAATTTCACATAGTGAGTCATTTTATAAAGTTATATATGGTGCATATGCGGAATTTTGTACCAATCAATCAAAGGGTCTTGGCGTTATATTGATGTTATATTTATTGAGCGCCCCACCCACAATTTTGGCCCCCGGAAAAAAATGCTACTCTTTTTTATTATAGATCTCTTTTTATAGTAAATTTCATTTTTCCTGGTTTTATTAGTTTGAAAATTTTATAATTTTATGCAAAGAAATGAGTGTCTATTTGAGAAAGCAAACTAGTGCTTGGGTTCAACTCCTCCAGGACCCTCCTACATGCAATATAAACATATCTATTAAAATTAAACTCGACCTAAATTCATTTTCGTTTATAATTTTAATTTTTTAAGAGCTCCACTCACTTAATTTTTTATTTTATTTCAACCAAAATCTAATCAGCTCTTAATCTCAATATAAAAAATCTACCTGTGCTATTACTTTTTGATATTCTCGCTAGTTTTTGAGTTAAAGCGTACACAAAATTTGGTAACGTACTAACAGACATTTTGACAAAATCATTAATATCTCGTAAAATATAATTTTTTCGATGTACAGTCATTAGGGCTTCTTTGTAGAGGAAAACGCCATGGTTTCGCTCAATTTTGTTTAAACAAAAATAAAACCGACTTCAAAAAAATTAAATGCAACAAATAAAATACACTAAAAGGTATGAACTACAGTAAAACCTCGTTTATCCGGATCGGATTTGTAGACATTTTTTATTTCAATAAATTTTCCCATAGATAATAATTTTTAACTCTGGTAACAAGAATGTAATTATAATTTCACTTTTTTAAACAATTCTGTTATTTTGATATAAACATGTTTTTTTATCATAATAAATTAAAATTCGCTTATTTGGGGATTTGTTTTCTTTTTATTACCCATATATACGGATTATCCGGTTTGCATTTGGTCCCAGTTAGAGTGACTATAGGGAGTCTCGCGACACGTAGGGTCATCCGCCATTTTTAGTCGTTTTTTAAATTGAAGAATATTAGGAAATTTAAGAAAATTAATATTTAAACACATTCTTTACACATATTAAAGATTATTTAATTAAAAATAAAATGTAATAATAATAATATTATCTTAGAGGGGTCGGTAGCGCAATCGGTTAAATCACCAACTTTTCTAATCCGATTAGGAGAACATCAACCTAGACTTCATCAGTTCGATCCCAGCAAGAAGCAAAGTGAATTTATTTGAAAATAATAAATAACCGGCCCCTCGGCTCCAGAAACTGACAATCTTTGGTTCTACAAAACCTCGCGCATGCGCAGGACAAAATTTCGTAACAAGCAACCATGAATCGTGAGAGGCAAAAACAACATTACCCCAGGTGGTAACCAATCCACCCACCCTCGAGTGGCAACCGGGCATTCAGATTCTGGGGGATCCGGACCATCACGAAGTCAAGGAAGAAACAATGGAAGAATAACACCAAAAATCCATACATACCTGGGCACCTTTAACATCAACACACTCATCCGGCCAGGAAAAATTACCTGACCATGGAACTCGATAACACGTTCCGGAAAAAGATAGAGGCGTGGAAGGTCCAACCAGAAAGAAACATCAAGCTTTGCGTGATCCCAAGGGTCCAAACGCAACAAATAATAATAATGATAATATTATCTTAAATTTCCTAAAATTACTATATTTAGCTTAAAATACGACTAAAAATGGCGGATGGGCCTACGTGTCGCCACTGTACCTATAGAGTCACTGTAGTCCCAGTTAGTTAAACGAGGTTCTACTGTACTCTATCGTAAATGAATCAAGAGTCAATCCTGACTTATATGTCCACCTGTCTACATATGTGTTGCACCTTTTTGGGGCTACTTTTAGAATATCAATAAAATAATAAAAACTAACTGTTTGAACTATTTAACTAAATAAAACATGAAATTTCATTCTAATAATTAGGCCAGGAACTTGATATAATTTTCTTTTGAACACTTGTTAATAATTTTAATCAAATTTTTCAAACCGGAAGAATTTTGTTTTTTATTTTAAATTACAAAGTTTACTAATAAAATATTCTTAAATATAATTTATCATGATTGTCGAATTGATTTTGCATACAAACAAAATCATTGACATTAATTCTAATAAAATGACCTTATCTTATTCTTTGTTTTCATTTATTGCAGTGTTCGAAGAACCCGAGGACCCAACCAACAGAAGTTTTTTTTCTGAGATTATCTCAAGTATTTCAGACGTTAAATTAAGTAATTCGGGGCGTTATATGATTTCTCGGGATTATCTCAGTGTAAAAGTATGGGATCTACATATGGAGACAAAACCAATTGAATCATATCCTGTAAGAATAAATAAATATTTTTTTTTCTATTTATTTAATTAATTTTAATTTATTAGATTTTTCAATTCTGTACATTATATTTACATTAATTTTTATTTTACTATTCTTCATTTTTTGTCCTTCTTCGCTATTTTCCATTAATTTCTCTTATTCATATTATAGTTCTTATTTTACTGATTAAAAATACATTTTCAAATGTTCCTAAAATACTTTTAAAAATGCTTACATAAATGCCGAAGCTGTGATAAACAAAAAGAGCGATGATACTACAAAATCCAAACATACTCTTTTACTAATGTTAATAGTTTATATTGAATCACTTATAGAGACACGCTTAGTAGTCGAGGACGATAATAGAAACATTACTTTTTTTGCTTTTGTTGAGAATGCAAGTAAACACTTTTATTAATGAAATTAGGTTCTTATTTCACTAAAAAATCAATATGTTATTATAATTCAAGGTTTTTCTAATATTCCACAAATTTTGTAGGGTGTTCCCTTAATTCTACATAAAGAAGATTAAATTCTCCATCTTTGAGTATTATTAGGATCGGGGCTGGGCAGTAACTAGTTAGAAATACTCCATTTACTACTCAAATTTTACTTGGGTCAGTTAGTTTTTATAGCTTGTGCCAAAATTCTCAAAATGAAAGGATCTAGTATTTGTACTTAATTCTTTTTTTTTTAACTAACTGTAACGATAAAGTTTCTTTTTCTCATTAATATATCATAGAATAATTAACACATTAACTAGAATTGTTTTTGATCGCGCTTTTTAAACAAGGTATATATCGCGAGACTACTGCTGGTTGAAGCTATTGGAGTCTGCTGAGTCTTAAGTCTGGACCAAGAGAGAATGAAAAAGATGTGATCCATTTGGATATCATCCAGCATCATTTCGCATGACACTTTTTATATCAAACACTAATATGGATCACCTACTTACTTAAGAATTTAATAACAACCACCATGGTGATCCTCCATATCAGTGTTTGATATAAAAAGTGTCATGCAGGCCAATCGCGAAATGATGCTGGATTATAGCCAAATGGATCATATCTTTTTCATTCTCTCTTGGTCCAGACTTAAGACTCAGCAGACTCCAATAGCTTCAACCAGCAGTAGTCTCGCGATATATATCTTGTTTAAAAAGCGCGATCAAAAACAATTCTCGTTAATGTGTTAATTATTCTTTGATATATTAATGAGAAAATTAACTTCACTATTTCAAGCTAGAAATATATAAATTCGGATATTATTTTCACTTAATATTTGACAAAAATCATCTGCATTCGATTCGCGATCGAATCAAATACAGGAAACTTATGATAAAGTTTCTATTGAAAATATTTTTCCTTGCTGAGAGCAGCCGAGTTTTTGATTTTTAAGGAGAAATCAATAAGATATTATAGTTTCTAAAATTTAAAATTCATCATCATTCTTTTTCATTAGAAATATTCTATTTATTGTTTCTCATTGATTCGAATACTCGATTGAATGTAGATAAATTCATTTTGTTTTTAAATAAGTTTGCAATATTATCTTTTTGGTCTTAAAGTAATAGCCCAATTTTTTAATTAATCTGCTTGTCAATTTTACCTGCGCAAACCGTCTCAAACTTTTTTTAATATAATAGAAAAATAAATTAAAAAATCTTATTTCTTTTTAAAAAATGGCAAAAACTTTTAACTTAAAAAATTGTAATTCAAGGTTTCTTTTAATTTAATTATCTATTAATCGATTCTTAATTTTCTTCATTTTTTTTCATTAGTATTCTCTATTTAGAAAATTTATAAAAAATATTTTTTTTATTTTGGTTTATTAATTTTCAGACATATCTAAGGAATCTGGTAAAAATCGAACCAGCACTTTCGCCAACTCTTTTATCCCTATGATCTCCAAAGACTGGAACTTTCTTCCAGCTACCGTCTTTCCCGCGACTTATAACCTTCATCTGTTTAAGACCCTCACCCACAGATACCTTCGACTCCTACCCAGCCCATAAAATCCCCCCCCCCCCTCTTATTTTCACCATAGAGAGCCCAATCCAGGTCTTTAGGGGATGCACCTCTTTGGTGTAGCGCTACCCCCCTTCCCCGCCACTTATAAGCTTAATCTGTTTAAGATCCGCACCCACATATACCTTCGACTCCTACCCAGCTCATAAAATCCCATCTTCTTCTTATTTTCACGATGGAGGAGCCAACCCAGGTCTTTAGAGGATGCACCTCTTTGGTGTAACGCTACCCCCTTCCTCGCGACTTATAACTTTAATCTGTTTAAGACCTGCACCCACAGAAACCTTCGACTACCTACCCAGCATATAAAATCCCCTCTTCTTATTTTCGCCATGGAGGGGCCAACCCAGGTCTTTAGGGGATGCACCTCTTTGGTGTAACGCTACCCCCTTTCCCGCGACTTATAACCTTCATCTGTTTAAGACCCGCACCCACCAATACCTTCGACTCCTACCCAGTATGTACATAAAATCCTTTCTTCCTATTTTCACGATGGAGGGGCCAACCCAGGCCTTTAGGGGGATGCACCTCTTTGGTGTAACTCCTTCTATCATCAATTTCATTAAAAAAAAACAATCTCGTTATTCATTAATGAGTACTTTTAAATTTAATTATTGCATTAACTCATAAATTATATTTATTAAATAAATTTAATAAAATATCTTAACTTTTAGCTTCTTAATTTTAAATTTACTCTTTTATAAATCATGGATTTGTGTAATATAAGTATTTAATATTATTGGACAGCTACTTTTATTTATTTAATTAATTTTCCTGATATTTATTCATTTATTATATCTTTAGGTCCACGAATATCTTCGTTCGAAATTGTGTTCTCTCTATGAAAATGACTGCATTTTTGACAAATTTGAATGCTGTTGGAATGGGACGGATTCTGCTATCATGACTGGATCTTATAATAACTTCTTCCGGATGTTTGATCGATCAACTAAACGTGATGCGACATTGGAAGCCTCCAAAGATATAGCCAAGCCCAAGACGGTACTAAAACCAAGAAAGGTAGACTCCCATCCCCCATAACTCCGTCCAAAGTGATCCTGGATATTCTCGAAACATTTAATAATCAAGTTGAAATTGAAATATTCTGCAATCTACCACAAATTAAGAAAAATTACAATTTTATTTAACATCCCTTTTTATTTTGGTATCTTTGGAAAACCCTTGTTGAAATTGGAACCTTAAACCGTAGTCATCCCTGAATTATCTTTTTTGAGTATACAGATTGTTTTATTTTTATATTTTTATATAATTTTCAATTTCAATCGAGAATTTTATTATAAAATTATTTATTCTAATATAAATAATCGCTTGTCTCATTTTCCTTTAGATTTGATATCCAATAGTTATTTGTTTTAAACTAAGATAAATTTATTTTCTATTTTATTTATTTTCATATTTATTGCATGGTTTGATAATATCTATTTTATGCAAAGGTTGTCCTAATAAGAGTGATACAATTTTGAATTTAACTAAACTCGATTGTATATAAAGGGTACAGGCATAGAGTAATATAGAGTGGAAGGCTCCATAAGGAAATATAGTATACGAGTTACAGAGCTCTCTGGCGAGACCAGGGCGAAACCATTGGGCAATAAGGTGGCGGAAACCGCTCTCTTCGGGGCAAATTTTGGTGACATTATCAAGAGTAAAAAATGCTCTTATTTATATATAACATAAAGGGTATGTATCTTTTATCTATGACAAATGCTTTGAATATTCTATGATCTTTGGATAGCTCTTAAGAACTAAGAGTTTTCGCCCTGCAGTCGCTAGAGAGCGCTTTTTCGATAAACAGTAGACTTCCACTCTATATTACTCTATGGGTACAGGGGATAAACGCGCATTGTAAACTTAAACAATTCTGTAAAAAAACATATTTTTTTTACTGTTGAAATTGCGCCCTATTCCTCAGTATAGCAAAACTTCCCTTTATTTTAAGCTTGATATAAGGCTTTTATTCCAAAAATGAAACTATAGATTAATAGTTTCCTAGATAGCATGAGAATCCCATTTTTGACAAAAAATTTACATTATGCGTTTAACCCCTATACCCTTCATATGCTATATCCTAAATATATGATGTGACATCTGAAAATCGTAGGCATTCTTTTATTACAGATATATTCTTACAAATGCATGCAGTATAACAATCAGTTTTATTTTTAACCGACTTCAAAAAAAGGAGGAGGTTATTATTTATTTATTCAGAAATACACAATATAGATTAATATGTCGTATCCTAAAGAGTTGACAAGTTCACTGCATAGGACCGGATTTATATTTATTCAATTCAATAAAGTAATATAATACAAATATGCTGTTCATTTATTACTATTAATTCTAATTAAAGTCCATATTTAAACACATCACAAGATGTCAAAGCTTTCTTATTACAAGATAGATTTTGTAAATCATTTGGTAGTTTATTATAGTATTTACCAATTGCCATAATATAAGCATTTTTTTGGCAGATTGACTTATTAAACTTTGCCAGAAAAATTGATCTATATCTAGTTCTGCCACTATGTTCATTATACATCATCATCTTTTCAATTCATTTTTTTTTCTTAATGATGATTCAAGAAGGTTTATACCAAAAAGGTAACAACCTCTATCCTGGGCAGGACCCTTGCATCGTGAAAAGAAGTAGAAATTTCAGGGATTGGGTCTGAGCTGAAGTTAACTATGGATATCGAGTTTTGAAGAATTGAAGGTTTTATGAAATTATAACAAAATTTGTGTTATGTTAAATAAACAATAAATATACATGTCGTCGCTGTTATCAAAATGTCGTATGTTAAAATTACTAAAAAAAAATTATTAAAGAAAAACACTTGTATTTGTTAGCTACATCTGCTCTCAAATTGTTGTATGTTATCACGTGATAGAACTCAAGTTACACATTAAAAACAAATCAAAGTATTTAGGGTTAATATCGAGGGGTGAACCGTTATTGGAATTAGGTGTACACGTCTTTGCAATTATGTGGGATTCATTAGATAAGGCCCCTTTATCTATTGTCTTCTATTTGGAAATGAAAGTGGAAGTAGGTGTACACGATATTAGGTCGCTTAATATAAATGAAAACAGAAGTTTTTCCTAGCTATTGAAAAGTGTTGATTTTTACATACGACATTGTGATATAACAGCGACTATGTGCATTTATGTTGTATCTATTTAGTGATTCTTATTAAAGCCTTCTATTAAATTATTTAACCATCAAGCTTTAATCAATTCATAAGTCCTATTTTGATTAAACTTCGCTAATAATTGCGACTTCACTATATCGAAAAACGGGTCATACTTTGAGTCTTTTGTTATTATTGGTGTATCATTCTTATTTGGGCATGTTTTAATATTATCTTTTACATTTTATTTTATTTAATTTTAATTATTATCTTGCTTTTCTCTTTAGGTGTGCACAGGCGGAAAACGTAAAAAGGATGAAATTTCGGTGGATTGTCTCGACTTTAATAAAAAGATATTACACACAGCTTGGCATCCTACAGAAAATATAATCGCAGTAGCGGCTACGAACAACTTGTTTCTTTTCCAGGACAAGTTTTAGCCGCCGTTAAAGCCGCCAGCCTCCTGAGGATGCATTTCCACAGCCGACAGGTAGGCTTGTACACACACACACACACACAGTGAACCATGATCCTTTTCATTCACCATCATCCATCATAGACTCTAACAGTACTTATTTTTAATCTTAAGGATCTAGAATGCGAAATTTTTATTTTTGCTAATTATATGTTCTAATATAAAAAAAAACAAAAAAACAGTATGCTATCGTATCACAGCCGGATACAATTGTTAAGCTTTTTAAAATCACTTGTTAACATCTATTTTTGTTATAACAATTGCATTTAGGCTGAAAATGTAACTATAAGAAAAAAAGCTGCCTTTTTTAAACGGATATTCATTTTACATTTGTTTTAATAAACCATTTTTCCTTATATAAAGTGCCTTCATGCTTTGAAAAAGTATAAATATTTAACATTAAAACGTAAATTTATATTCCATTTTAAATATTATATTTTTATTCAATTTATTTTATTTATTAATTTTACTCTTATACTTGAAACTTTTGTTTTATTATTTTAAAATGTGACAAATAAATATATACAATTATTTTTATATACATATTTATTTATTTATTCACTTATTTATTGGAAGACTCATTAATCTTTGGTTGATGTTCAATTATTGATTTATAGATTGATCTTCAGATAAAAAATTATACTTTTATTTATAATTAGAAATTGCTGAGCATTTTAAAAAATAATTCGACCATAGCCATGTGGAAAATAATTCTATATTAAATTTTATTTTTATTCGTTTGTTTTCATTATAGATTTATTTTTAATTTTAATAAATATATATTTTATTGAAATATATTTTTCTACTTTGAAAAATTCTCTTGTTTAAAATTTTAGTTTTTTTATCAAATGCTCTATAGTGGTAAAAACAAATTTATTAATTTTATATTTACCATGGTTTTTCTATCTTGACAAACTGCCTTAGGGCCAGTTGTATGTCGGTTGGTAAACTCTTTTTAAACTTAATTTAGAATTCCGCGGAGTAAATTCGCGAGCAAATCCACTCAACGGAATTTTTAACAAATTATAAGTAAATTTGTTTTTCTAGTATATTTATACAAATATAGAAAATTATCAAATTAATTAAATTAATCTTAAGAAATTCAAAGAGATTTAAACGTTGGCAAAGGTTAAAACCTTAAAATTCACCTTGTGCCCGGTGGGATGGCCAATCAGATGAAAGTGCCTGTCATCTAAACCTTAGGGCCGGTTGTATGTCGCTATGTTAAGACCTTGGTAATGATAAACAGCTTGTAGACCGGCCGATTTCGCAAATGTGCGTTGTACAAGAAAGAACTCTCAGAAAACAAGTCTTTTACCCTCCGAGATGGACCCGTAGATGTCTGCTAAAAGCCATGGTAACCAAAAGTTTATATATTCTGCTGTTTATTTTATATATTTTAGTGACGATTTAGGGATTTTTTCACGCCAACAAAAATAATTCTTAATTTTTACTTAGGACTAGAAACCTTGTACAACGCATATGAACATTTACCAAGCGATCTACCATCTACCCTTTGTCAATTGTAAAAAGCATTTACAAAGTGACATACAACCCGCCCTAAATGTTTTAAATTTTCATATTAGAACACCAATTTTGTATAATAGTAGGGATAAAATTTCAATACTTGTAAAAAATTAAACATTTTTTTTTTTAATTGTTCTATTATCTCAAATTATTAAATATTTATTTAAAATTCAGAATTTCAATTTGTTTTTAATGTTATTCATTTATATTTCTCATAAGTTTGATCAAATCACTAAATTCACGAAAATCACCTTCCTATAAAAAAGGCATCTAATTTATTTTCAATCTTGTTTTCATTTTGTTAATACTTCGTTTTTTTTTGTTTTTAATTGTTATTACTTCTCTTTTTGAGAGGATTAGGTTTTTGCTCTTTTAGAGCATTTACATTTTAAGTATGATAATTATATTTTAGATATATATTGTACTAAATTAGTACTCATAAATAAACTTATTTAATAAGCTCAGTGATGTAAATTTAAGAAATTATAATTTGATGAATTGACTATAAATATATACATATATTATATATGAATATAAAAATTTATTTACTTAGATTATAATGTTATTTTCTTGGACTGCCTTATTAAGAAAAAAAAAACATTTCTTTAATATTGTACTTATTCTTTATTTTTATATTGAATCTATGTTCAGAGATTTTATTTTTATTTATTATTATTTTTTCTTTTATGCTGTGCCATTAAAAAATCAAAGACTTTTTAGTCAATAATTAATCTAATCTCACCAACCCGGATTAATTTTTTAATTCGATTAACTCTATTTTAATACTAGATTTTTTGTTATTGCGTTTCACCAGTTCGGTATAGTAAGCTAATGGAGTTTATTATAACTTCATTGAGATTAATTATTGCAGCATTCCGAAATGTATTAACACCACTGAGGTTGCTATTGGCCAGTCCGAATTGCAAAACATACTGAAAGCACTATTATTTTGGAACTCCTTTAAGCACTCTCACCGCTTTTATTATTACTTTACCATACCGGGTATGGTCAAGTATTGTAATCGTGCAAGAAAAAAGTGGTTTTTTTTGTCTTCTTTTTTTCGAAATATCTTAAAAACGGCTGAAACTATTTTGATTAAAAAAATTGAGCGAAACCATGGCATTTCGCTCTACAAAAAAGCTCTAATAAGTGAACATCGAAAAAATTATATTTTTCCAGATAATAACTGTTTTGCCAAAATCTCTCTTAGGGCCGGTTGTATGTCGCAAAGTAAATGCTTTTTACAAGTTACAAAGGGTAGATGGTAAATGGAGGGACTGGGGTGGCACTTTCAGTGCCTGTCATCTTTAAATGCTTTTTACAACTGACAAAGGGTAGATGGTAAATGGAGGGACTGGGATGGCACTTTCAGTGCCTGTCATCTGATTGGCCATCCCAGTCCCTCCATTCTACCATCTACCCTTTGTCACTTGTAAAAAGCATTTACTTTGCGACATACAACCGGCCCTTAGTCTGTCTGGTTGTCTGTCAGTCTGCGTTAACAAATTTTTGTGGGCGAGCTAGCTCAAAAACTAGTGTGAATATCGAAACCAAATTTCAGACATAGTTTTTCTCCATTGAGATTAAGAGCTGATTAAATTTTGGTGCATATTGACAAGAAGGGACTCCAAAAGTCTAAAAATGCAAAAACTAACCGTCCAAAATGGGGGGAGGGGGGGTCAAAAAATGAAAATATAGGCTCTTGTACCAAACTCAACCAAATTTTGTATACATAATCAGTGGGGCCAGAGTAATCTAAAAATCCAAAAACTAACCGCCCTCAAACCTACATGATTATAAATAATTTTATTAAATATTAAATATAAGTGAAGGACCAGGTTGTATGGTAAAGTCAAGTGGATGGCCACATCAGAAAACGTCAGCTTATTTTTTTTTCTCTTTGTTTATAACCACGAAATAAATAAAGACCATTTGATATTAATTAATAATTATAATTATTATTATTCTAGATAATTTATCTCAAAAATTACTCTGTGAAAAGTCAATTTTTCGATTTTAAAATGAGTTTAAACTTATATTTGAATTCCTTTTATTGTATTGTTGAAATTTTGTTAATGGGTGCAATTAAGTGACCAAATAATTAGGGCTTAACGGAGTTCAGATTAAGATAGAAATAAAATGTAGCTGGATATGTTGCCTATTGTCACCTCCAAGTGAAAACCTCGTAAGTCCATTTTGCACATGCATTAGAGTCAGGCCATAATATAAGAGAAGAAAACTTTGAAATCCTTCAACAAGAGAAAACACCTATAAGAGATTTATATTGGAGAGTTTATATTATAAAACTTCTAATATAAATCTATTATAGATTTTACTCTCTTGTTGACAAGGGCGGATCCAGGAATTTTGCCCGATGTATATAAGATCTACTTTTTATCTCGAAAGTGTGTCGCGATCGAATTGTCCAAGAAACCTTGAGGGGGGGGGGGGGGGGGGGTAAATTAATTAAGATGATTTACTAAACAGTTTCGGTCACCATCTTCAGTAGTACAGAAAATTGAAACATTTTTTTATATATACAACAACAAAATAAAAACCATAAAATTCCTATTCATACATACAATTTCGTCCAAGATTTGGAATTTGTCAATCTGCCTATATAAATCGAGGCGATTAAGGGTCAGTGTCGGGCCGCTGGCCTGAAGTACGCTGGTTCGAGACTGAGTCTCGGCAGATATTTGCAGCTGCCTCCTCTTGGAAAGCAATGGCAACCTACCAAGAGTATAATTGCCTATTAACCTCTCCAAACTAGCCGTTCGGAACCGGCGTTAAAAAGTAGATCCCGTATATCTGTGTAAAACAGCTAAACACACTCAGCACAGGTATATGTGGAGAGAAGCCGAAACGTCAGGGAGACCTGATATGGGACTTTAAAGATATATAAATCATTCTCATTTTATTAACATGATCGATTAATTTAATCAGGCAAAAATTATATGTTGGTATTGGCAAAATGGGTGTGTGCCCGATGCCAATAAATAATATAAAAAAAAAAAATATATGTTGGTGAAACGCACAAAATAATTTAGATTAAAATTTCAATTTAAAACAAAAAACCCGATTAAATAAAAATTAACCTCGGTTGGTAAAACTGACCCTAAGATTCATCTTTAATTAAAAAAAATATTTTTACTGACTTTAATAGGCCTTGTTATACTATATTTTATATTATTTTAACAACTCAAATCAAGAATATCTTTAATTTCTTTTAAAAGTTAATTTTTTTTTTAAATTTTTGGTATTACATTAAAATGAATAAATAAATACTTACCTTTGAGATCCATCATTTCCTTATTTTTTGTTTTTTTTATTTCTGTTTTGTGTTCTGGTGTCCTAATAAGTGAACTTTTCCTTTTCAGTGTACAGAGCCTCGTCACAGAGAAGCCTTACATTAAGTTTTATTTAATTAAAACACTGCTATTGTGACAAAGCTATGCAGCGGACCATTGGACCCCTGGCTGCTGTGAAACAAAACCCCCAGTGAAATGTGATCGTGAATTCAAGGGGGAGGGTGGCCCGTAAACATAGCGTGTGCTTGGATATGTGCGACATTCTAGTATATCCGATTCCAGTGCGGACCTGTTCAGTTCTATTAATCAAATCAAGCAAATTGTTATTCATTTTAGTTAGCTAGTTTTATTTATTTAATCTACAGGTGCCTCTTTTTATCTCAGTTTATAATTATTCATACACCCACCCACCCACACTCGTATATATAATATATATATCTATATATATATTTATTTTATAATCCTAACTATTTTTTAATTCAATTTTTATTTTAAAATAATTTTCACAATATATACAGATTGTTTTTATTTATAATTTACAATTAAAATATATATTTGCTATTATTTAAACAAATTTTTAATCGATTTTCAAAAAAAAAAATTGTAACAACACTGATATATTAGTGAATTGTAAAAATGAACAACAAAGTGATGATACACACTGGAATAAAGACTACAAACAAAACAAACTACAAATCTTGTAACTAGTATTGCTCATTGAACTAAACAATCATCTGTCGGGCTTCGAGTGTATTTCAAATTCAGTTCATTTATTCAATTAATTAATTAACATGAATCCTATACGATTATCTCGATACGTCAACGAATTATTAGTTTCATTCTAATTCTTCTATCTAAAAAAAATATTTTCTTCTTCGCTTTCTATACAAAATTCGTTTTAGATTTATATATATATATATATAAAATACAGCCCAAAGTACGAATCGTTTTTTTACGTAGGGGGTTGGTTTACTGGTAAAGAATCAAAATCAAAGCATTTTACATCTGATAAACAAACACAAGAAAAAATACGACGTGCCATCGATTTTAGTAAAATGAACCAACTCCCTAGTTAAAACTGTCAAAAAATTGGATTAATTTTGATATTCTCAATCTCCCTCTTTTTTTGCATTCAAATTCAGCGAAATGGAATACGTGCGATGGATGCGTGAATTCTTTATTTTTTTAAAAAAAAAAAATACTAAAATATATATATATACCTACAAAATATATATATTGCTTTGACTAAACCTGGAATTCCGGGTGTAAAGCCTGAAAATAATAACACGTGTGAATGACTGGTTAAAAGAATGAATGGGTTTTTAATTAGATCTATTAAAGACGAACTTTTTTTTGCCCTCATATTGAGTCACTTTAATGAAATGAAGTAACAATAATTATTAGATAATTAGAGGAATCGTAGGGAGCTGGACATGACTTTAAATTAAATACAAGTCTTTATTTGTATTTCTGTTGCTGGTTTGCAACTTCTTCGTTGGCTCATTTATTAAACTTATTTGTCTGGGTTTTCTCTTATGAAGAACACTCCAGACAAATAAGCTTCAATAAATGAGCCGATTGGCGAAAGTTGCAAACCAACAACGAAACGTTGGCGTATTTAAATAAAAACTTGTATTTGATTTAAAGTCATGTCCAGCTCCCTACGATTCCATTGATTATTAATCATGGACACGAATAATGAAATATTATTAGATAATGTTAAGAAAAAGAAAAGAAGAGAAAAAAAACAATAGAATTTGTAATATTTTTTTAAGAAGGAATATTCACTTGTTTGCGTGAATGAGTGCGACAATACATACTTAATCATTTCTTGATAACGCTACTGGTAATTTGATTTTAGTTAAAATTGTTCCGCTTGTCTAAATGAATATTTCATTAGCCAGTAGCTCAAATCTTGAATCGAGCATCACCAAATGTTATCAGCTAGTTCGATGCTCTAATCGCTAATCTCGACAGAGATAGTAAACTAAACTAAAAGCAAAAAAAAAAATATGGTCTACTCATTCTTTAACAAAATAAAAAATATAAATATATAAAAAAAAAAAAAGTTGAGCAATAAAAACCGGTTAAGTGAACATGTCTTTTGATTTTTCTAAGTTTCCTTAAATATGTTTTGTTTTTATTTTGATATCCTATTTAATTTACTTACACTATTTTTAATTTATTTTTTCAGAAATATACTAAACAAGATTGACATGATTTAAAATCAATACTAATTTCGAAGTATAATAAGCTCAATGAAAAGTTTTTATTTTGCCGAGAGTAGCAGAGTTTGTGGATGCATTAAGAGAAACAAAAGAGGTTGCCTTCTGCTTGATGCTAAATAAACATACACACATATATATCGAAATTATATGGCATTCAAGAGACAGGAGAGATGATTATCTGTTTGAGACTAGTTTCGAAGGCTTCGGCCCTCTTCATCAGGTCTTTT